>JAGDQO010001323.1:0-600000 GCA_018342035.1 Solanum appendiculatum
ATGGAATAAGAAACAAGTTATTCTCCATTCGTTACAAGGGCAACTTCATTTTTTATTCTGTCTGACTCTCCTCAGCTTTTGTATAGCTCGGAGTTCTTTGTTTTTATTAGAACTTCTCATTCTAAGCTCATTCGATGATGAGTAACCTCCTCTTTCCCTTTTCGTTTCTTTGATAAGCTAGAGTGTTAGGATGAGTTCCTCATTCCTAGTTTTCTAATACAGAGGTCACTCTATTCTCCTTTGGCCTATCTATGATATTTGGGAATTTTGAAAAAAATAAATTATTTGTTATTTTATTACTTTAAGTTGAAAACCTTTAATATAAGGTCAACTTGGACATTGTTTATGATCTCAAAGACCAATTCTGAACTCTTAAACTTTAGGGCTACTATTGTCACAATGATTAACAATATGACCAATCCTGCAATGACCATTCTTGATACACTGTGAGGTCTGCAACTTTGTTACAACAACTTGTGGGATTAAAAATGGGAAAAAGGCATAAGTAGCCCCCTTGAATTATGATCGAAATTTTAGGAACACACTTTATTTTTATGGGTCCATATTACTCCTAAACTTTTTTTTTCTCATATTTTTTGCTCCTCACTTACTTCCGAGAGAATAAACACACTTTTTGTGTCAACTCAACACCAAAGATTATGTTTATTACATTTTAAAATAGTTTGGAACTAATAGGACCCCATAAAAAAAAAAGATGTGTCCCTAACATGTCGGTCATAGTTAAGTGGTACTTATGCCTTTTTCTTTTATAAATAAATAGGGGCTATTCCTATATATCATTCAACAATTGCAAACTGTAAAGATAGTTGTTTTCTCCAATCACCACAAATAAATAATAATTAACTCCTCTGATTTCACACACCCAACTAACATGATTAATTAAAGGATGTTATACAACAAGTTCCTATAAAAGCAAAAGATTATTTGATATCTTAAATTATATCCTCTCTCTACTTCTTCAAAAATTATTTTGTTTCAATTCCTCTTCTTGCGAACAGAGCTTGCTGGCAGCCTATAATTTCTCTTCTTCGAACTCTTGACCAACGAAATATTCCACAACTCTTTCATGAAACGCCTGGATTTGCTACCAGTTGTTGAAAATATGGAAACAACAAAGAAACAAGTGATGGAGATTGTTTCTCATTAAGCGGATCAAGTTCTTGAATTATCCGGGGATTCCACTTCTTCTACAAGTTATCCAATTTTGTCCGATAAGTTGGGAGATGATATCATGTACGGACTTGATGATGACTTGGAGAAAATAGTTAAAAGATTGATAGGACGACCACGAGATCTAGATGTTGTCACAATATCAGGCGTGGGTGGCATTGGCAAAACAACACTAGCTAAAAAAGCTTATGATCATCTCCCAATCAGGTATCACTTTAACATTCTTGCTTGGGTTACAATTTCTCAAGAATTTCAATGTAGCAATGTATTGTTAGAAGCTTTACATTGCATTTCAAAGCAAATAAATATTATGAACGCAAAAGATTATGATAAGATGGATGACAATGAGTTAGCTGACCTGGTGCAAAAGAACCTACAGGGCCGAAGATGCCTTGTAGTTGTTGATGATATTTGGAGTACAAATGGTTGGGATAGTATAAGAGGGATATTTCCAAATTATGATAATGGAAGTCAAATCTTATTGACTACTAGGGAAACCGAGGTAGCAATGTATGCAAATACTTGTAGCCCTCATGAGATGAGCCTTTTGAGTTTAGAGAACGGTTGAAAGTTATTTTGTGATAAGGTGTTTGGACCAAAACATGATTGTCCTCCTTAATTGGGAGAAATTGGAAAGGAAATAGTAGAAAAATGCCAAGGATTACCCTTGACAATTTCAGTGATTGCAGGACATCTTTCTAAAATGGACAGGACATTAGAAGGTTGGAAGGATGTTGCCCGTAACATAAGTGAAATCATTGCTAGTCAACCAGATAAATGCTTAGGACTGCTCGGTTTGAGTTACCACCACTTGCCTAATCGGCTCAAACCTTGCTTTCTTTCTATGAGTAGTTTCCCAGAGGATTTTCAGGTTGAGACTCGGATATTGATCCAATTATGGATTGCAGAAGGTTTCATAAGGACTTCTCAAAATGGTAAAACTTTGGAAGAAGTGGCGATAGATTATTTGGAGGAACTTATAGGCAGAAACTTGATACAGGCTAGAAAAAGGAGATTCAATGGTGAGATAAAAACATATGGAATACATGATCTACTGCATGAGTTCTGTTTGATAGAAGCTGAAATGAAAAACCATATGCATGTTGAGAGAACTCGCCCTAGTACTCTTCCAACACAAATCCATAATATTTGTCGCTTCAGTTTTCAAACTGAACATTATTCAGTTGATGACTGTTATAAGCTATTACCCCCTGTTTCCAGATCTATCTACTTATTTTTTCGATTGAATATACCTATTGTACCCCGTATTAAGTTTCACAGGAGATTGCCTATCTACCGCTGTAATCCTATAATACATGATTTTTTCTTTCGTTTCAGCCTTCTCAAGGTATTGGCCATCTTCAATGCAAAAGGATACTTCTAGTCATTTCCACTTGTGATTACAAAGCTGTTTCATTTGAGATATCTCCAAGTTCGATTTAATGGAGATATTCCTGAATCAATCTCAGAGCTTCAGAATTTGCAAACTCTAATTTGTAGTGGTTGTTTTTCCGATGTAAACTTACCTAAGAAGATATGGATGATAAAGAACTTGAGGTATATATGTCTGGGGGTAGCCACTTATTTACCCAGCCCTAGAAGAGAAAGTATTCTAAATAAACATCTTGGGATGCCAAATCTAGAAGAACTTTCTGGTCTTTCTTACACCAGTTGTCCAAATGAAGTCTTTTCTGGCATTCCTAATCTAAAGAGATTGATCCTTCATTTACCTTATTTCCGAAAAAGAATTCCCCATCAGCAATTGGATGTGTCCAGATTGACAAAACTCGAAGCGTTCAAGTTTTACGGGTCAACTTTTTGTCGATACACCTTCAAGAGATTTGGTTTTCCAACATCAGTTAGGAGGTTGTCTTTAGCTCTGTGTAGTGATTTTTTTTGGGCAGACATGTCATCAACTGTTATGATGTTGCCAAATCTTGAAGAGCTCAAACTTAAACATTGTCAAACCTTGCTTGATGAATGGAGATTGAGTGATGAAGACAAGTTCAAAAGCTTGAAGTTATTGTTACTGAGTGGCTCTGATCTTAAGTGTTGGGAAGCTAGCAGTAATAACTTCCCAAATCTGAAACGCCTCGTACTGAAGAAGTGCTACAGGCTGCAAGAAATTCCAGCAGATTTTGGCGAAATTGGTACTTTGGAGTCAATTGAGTTACACGATTGCAGCATTACTGCTGAGGATTCTGCAAAAGAGATTGAACAAGAACAAGAGGACATGGGGAATTATTTCCTTAAGGTCTACATCCATAACAGTCGCAGTAAGTTTTTAATCTCTCCAAAAAGTTGTTCGATTCTTCACATTATTAATTACCTCTTTGAAATTAAGATGATGACTTCTACTTTTTCTCTTGCTTATGCTGGGAACTGAAGCATATTTTGAGGGACCATGTAATGCTATCTTCAAAATGCAGAACATTTTCAAAATTAAACTCTTTCGTTTATGCTCTGATCGTTTGTAAAATTCATGTTTTAGGAATAAGCATGTTTAATACATGTCTCGCCCACTTGTGATTTTGTATTTTGCATAGGGTAGCTATTGATGTACTATAATATCTAGTTTGAAATGATTAAGGTTTCAATCTATTATGCATTGCCTATGGAGTATAGGAATCACTGGTTTCACACTCTGGATTTGTTTTCCTCTCTTCAATTATATAAGTGTTTTTCGTTTATGGCCTGTGCTTTCACACATTGTTCTTCAAATGAGAACCTCATCAATCCATGAAAACCATCAAAGGGGTGCTTTTATTTAGCTAAATAGATAAGGAGAAAGCATAATATGGATGGTCACATTATATACAGATTACAAACTATAGACACTAATGCGTAATCTGAAATAGATATAATGGGCATGTATGAAAGATAAAACTCCATGGTGTTGCGTATTGCTCTTTGCATTTGATTGATGAAGTACTATGGTTGATTAGTTGAATGTACAAATCCTGTATTGTTCAATGTATTACCAGCCTATTGTCCTGATCATTACTTCAATCTCGCGTTGAGTTTGAAACCAGAATATAATCAACAATATAATCCATAGCTACAACAGGTTTGTTTTTGACAGTTTTCAGCCCCACAGTGTAATCAAGTAAAGCAGAACTTCAACGTCTACCGGCAACGACGAACACAGCAGCTTGTCGCTGTTCCTCGAGCTTTGCTCAACAACTAGTTCAAGAGATTCACAAATCAGCTCAAGCTGACACTCCGGTGAAATTTTGGATTCTTACACACCATAGACAATGCATAATCGAAACCTTTCCTCTTGTTCTTGCTCAATCTTTCTGGCAGAATCCTCAAGTTTAATAAGTTTGTCACATGTTCAACACTTTCAACTTTCGATTTTGAACATTTTCTCCTGGGGCAAACGGGGGTCAAATAATCAAAGATAATTCATTAGGTACGTAATTTATTGGCGTTTGGCCTATGCTAAGTCTGGGTCTAAAAAAGTTGATCCTTTCACCTCCAGACTACTAGAAATCCACTCCAAGATGGTAGAAATCAACAAGATAGAGGAAATATGCTTGGGGACGTTGCATCGCTCAGACTATATACTTACTTCTGCAAATAGAGCTTAACACAATTTCATCATCATTTCCAGGGCTATGTTGTCTGGTTAGTGAACTTCACAGGAGCTTGCTTCAACAATACAGAGAAGACATTGAATCAGATCCTAACAGAATTCCCGCAAACAATGCTGTAAATCACTCAGAATCTGAGTGGAAAGCTAGGCTGCTGATGGAGCATCAATTTCCTATCCTTTAGCTGGCAGCAAGAAGATTCAGCAAGAGCCCAATGTACTTGAAAGGTTTCTGGAAAACAAAGATTACATCGCCAAACTACGGAAATTCTTTGCACGGATGAATCCGACATTGTCAAGGATGCAATTGAGAGGCCTGGATTGTATAATATGAAACCACAACAAGAAGGAGGAGGAAACAATATATATGGGGAGGATGTCAGAGAAGCTCTTCTGAAACTGCAAAAGGAAGGGATGCAGCCTACATACTAATGCAGAGAATTTTTCCTAAGATCTCTCACTCAAAACTAATGCGAGGAGGCATCCCTCATAAAGAACAACAGAAGTTCTAATCAAGCAGCAGGCTGGTATCTTCATCAAATGAGGGGGGAGTTGCAGCTGGTTTGATGGAATTGGCTTGTAAGTTGACGTTGTAACAAGTCGTTTCCTACATTATGTTGGAACACCATGGTTTAACCTTTTCCTTGTTTTACATTGTATTTTTCTTGTTTAACATCTTAAATAAATAGAGGTTCATATCTGAAAGGAAGTGGACAAAAGAATGATAGTTTTTGCTTGCAGTTTAATCCAATTCAGTGTTTCACCTCTTTGTTACTGCTCTGCTAGAAACAGTCACTACACCAAAAATGATCTTTAGTGACAATTAATTAACGGTAATAGCTTAATTGCCGCTAAATATGTATTTTTAGCGGCAATTAGCACTCTTTGTAAATGTCCCTAAAGCCTATAGCGACATTGGATCCAATGATGGTAAAGGTTTTAGCACTCTTTGTTAATGTGTATATTTATTGTCGTTAAAAGTTGTTTTTGCCATAATGACTAATGAATGAGTACTAAATATGATCTTTTTCTCATGTAATTCATGTTTGTTGGTACTACCAAAAAAAAAAAGGTTCTAAACTCAAACTTTTTTTTGCTTACTGAATTAAGGATACATTATTATACAACTTAAGTAAATTTCTTAACATAAATATTAGAAATGAGCCAAAATTATCTAAGTTGTTCAGATCGGGTAACCTAGGTCCGATAGAAGGATTTTTGGTTTAAATATTTTCGGTTTAATGTTATTGATTTTCTGTTCAAAAAATTAGGTGTCACGTCACTAAAAATAGTGTCGGTGCATCTAACAGCTAGGATGATATTTTCTTTGTTAGCTGGAATGACCTTGCAGATGTAATCTCTCACCTATCCAACAACCATATTTATTATGATAATAAATATAGTGATAGGTACTAGACAAAAGTTATGCAATGCCATTTAATTTCTTTGAAATTTCCTTTAATTTGGAGCAATTTCGCGGTAGGTTCTTCTGTCAATTCTAAGTACTACCTTTTCAAATTTAAAGAATTTCATTTTTCTACTATAGGAAAAGGAGAAGTAATAAAGAGTGGAGAATAGGATGTTATACAAGAAGTTTCTACAAATATAAAAGAGTACTATTTGATATCTTGAATTACATCCTCTCTACTCCTTCAAGAGTTATTTTGTTTCAATTCCTTTCCATATTGACTTAATGGCAGCCTATAGTGTTGTAATTTCTCTTCTTCAAACTCTTAACCAACGAAGTCCAGAACTCTTTTATGGTCGCACTGCTGAAGCGCTCGATTCTGTTCATACAACTGCTGAATATTTCCAAAACGTTCTTGAAAATGCTAGCAAGAGTAGATTTGACACTAAAAAGATCAAATCTTTGGAGGAAAAAATAAGAGTTGCTGGTAGTTATGCAGAAGATGTTATTGAGATGAAAATTTCTCAAATCATTGAAGGCTCAAGCTGGACATTTGGAATTTTACAACACCGTGATTTGCAGCCACTTGTTGAAAAAATGGATACAACAAATAAAGAAGTGATGGAGATTGTTTCACATCATGCTGATCAAGTTCTTGAATTATCCAGGGATTCCTTAATTGGCTCTTCTTCAACAAGTTATCCAATGTTGGAAGATGATATTGTGCAGGGACTTGATGATGACTTGGAGATCATAATTAATAGGTTGAAAGGACGACCACGGGATCTAAAAGTTGTTACAATATCAGGCATGGGTGGCAGTGGCAAAACAACACTCGCCAAAAAAGCTTATAATCATCTAACAATCAGGTATCACTTTGACATTCTTATTTGGGTTACAATATCTCAAGAATTTCGATGTAGAAATGTATTGTTGGAAGCTTTAAACTGCATTTCAAAGAAAATAGATATTGTGAACACAAAAGATTATGATAAGATGGATGACAATGAGTTAGCTGACCTGGTGCAAAAGAACCTAAAGGGTCCAAGATACCTTGTTGTTGTTGACGATATTTGGAGTAGGGATGTTTGGGATAGTATAAGACGAATGTTTCCTAATTACAACAATGGAAGTCGAATCTTATTGACTACTAGGGAAAACGAGGTAGCAATGTATGCAAATAATTGTAGCCCTCATGAGATGAAGCTTTTGAGTTTAGAAAATGGTTGGAGGTTACTTTGTGATAAGGTGTTTGGACCAAAACATGATCATCCTCCTGAGTTGGAAGGAATTGGAAAGGAAATAGTAGAAAAATGCCAAGGACTACCCTTGACAATCTCAGTGATTGCGGGACATCTCTCTAAAGTGACCAGGACATTAGAAAGTTGGAAGGAAGTCGCCCGAACCTTAAGTGAAATCATTGCTAGTCATCCAGATAAATGCTTAGGAGTGCTCGGTTTGAGTTACCACCACTTGCCTAATCGCCTCAAACCTTGCTTTCTTTCTATGGGTGATTTCCCAGAGGATTTTGATGTTGAGACTCAGAGATTGATCCAATTATGGATTGCAGAAGGTTTCATAAGGACTTCTGAAAATGGTAAAACTTTGGAGGAAGTGGCGATAGATTATTTGGAAGACCTAATTAGCAGGAACTTGATACAGGCTAGAAAAAGGAGATTCAATGGTGAGATAAAAGCATGTGGAATACATGATATACTGCGTGAGTTCTGTTTGATAGAAGCTGAAATGACAAAGCATATGCATGTTGAGAGAACTCGCCCTACTCTTCCAACACAAAAGCACATTGCCCGTCACTTCAGTATTAATTCAGTTGCTGATTGTGATAAGCTAGTACCCCTTGTTGCAAGATCTATCTTCTTATTTTCTCAACCTCTTAAACCCCATATAATACATGAATTTTTCTCTCGTTTCAACCTTCTCAGGGTATTGGCCATCTTCAATACAGATGTATGGTTCGAGTCTTTTCCACTTGTGATTACAAAGTTATTTCATTTGAGATATCTCCAATTTCCATTTCACGTCAAAATTCCCGGCTCAATATCAGAGCTTCAGAATTTGCAAACACTAATTTGTAGTGGTCATACTTTACCTAGGGAGATATGGATGATGAAGAACTTGAGGTATATACGTCTGGAGGTACCCTCTTATTTACCCAGTCCTAGAATAGAAAGTCTTGTGACAGGGATGCCAAATCTAGAGGAACTTTCTGGTATTTCTTACCCTAGTTGTTCAAATGAAGTCTTTTCTGGCATTATCAATCTAAAGAAATTGATCATTCATGCACATTATGATAACAAAGGAAAATTTCCCCATCAGCCATTGGATTTGTCCGGATTGACAAAACTCGAAGCATTCAAGTTTTACGGGGCGCCTTATCTGAGCGATCCCATCAAGAGATTTGATTTTCCAACATCACTTAGGAGGTTGTCATTAAGTCGGTGTTGTCATTTTGATTGGGCAGACATATCATCAACTCTTATGATGTTGCCAAATCTTGAAGTGCTCAAACTTATATATCATGAAACCTCGAGTAATGAATGGAGATTGAGTGATGAATGGAGAATGAATGATAAAGACGTGTTCAAAAACTTGAAGTTGTTGTTACTGAGTGGCACAAATCTTAAGCATTGGGAAGCTAGCAGTGATAACTTCCCAAATCTAAAACGCCTTGTTCTGAAGAAGTGCAACAACCTGCAAGAAATTCCAGCAGACTTTGGGGAAATTTGTACTTTGGAGTCAATTGAGTTACATGATTGCAGCGCTACTGCTGAGGATTCTGCCAGAAATATTAAACAAGAACAAGAGGACATGGGAAATAATATCCTTAAGGTCTACATCATCGATAACAATAACTGTAAGTTGTTCGATTCTCTCATATTTGTTTATATAATTTTACCTCCTTCAAATTAAGTAGATGATTTCTACTTTTTATCTTGCATATGCAGGGGAAGTGGAGCTTATTGACCATCTAATGCCAGCTTCCAAACGCAGAATATTTTAGTTTATATTTTGACAAGTAAAATCTTTTGTTTTTATATTCTGATCATTTGTAAAATTCATGTTTTTGAAATAAGCATGTTTAATACATATCTGGCCCATTTGTGATTTTGTATTTCCCATCTACCGCCATGATCCTATAACACACATGAATTTTTCTCTCATTTCAACCTTCTTAGGATATTGGCCATTTTCAATACAAATGGATAGTTCGAGTCATTTCCACTTGTAATTACAAAGTTGTTTCATTTGAGATATCTCCAAGTTCGATTGAACGGAGATATTCCAAAATCAATCTCAGAGCTTCAGAATTTGCAAACTCTAATTTGGAGTGGTTATTCTTACGATGTAAATTTACCTGGGAAGATATGGATGATGAAGAACTTGAGGTATATACGGCTGGGGATAGCCACTTATTTACCCAGTCCTAGAAGAGAAAGTATTCTAATGTTGATGGAAGTCCTATGTGGAGCTTCCATTTAAAATTGAAAAACACTTGCAGGAAGCTCTCTTATTGGTCTAAGCATATCATTGGTAATATCTTTGACAAGACCAAAGAACTTCAGAATAAGATTGTTGAATTAGAAGAAAATTGTCTTAATGACAATTCTGAGAATAATAGGATGGAACTTAACAGGATTAATGCTCAGCTAATTATACCTAGTGATCATCCCTATTCTGGAAGAGGTAAATTTTTTCAACGAATCCTAGCAGTGCTCCAGGACCAAATGGACTAACAGGTAAGTTTTTTCAACACTGCTGGAATATTAATAATCAAGATCTCTATAATGTGATTTTGGATTTCTTCAATGGTAAGCAGATTCCTAAGTCATTTACTCACTCTTGTTTAATTCTGATTCCTATGGTTGACTGTCCACAAGAATTTTCATTAATCAGGTCATTTCTAAATTGCTCAATAATAGACTAACCCCCCTCATGCATAAGATCATCTCCCCTAATCAATCTGGTTTTATGAAAAATAGATCTATTAATTACTGATAATACTATCCATACTCAAGAACTTGTCAACAACATCAAATGGCCCGATGTTAATGGAAATATTATTTAAAAAATGGACGTGGCAAAAGCTTTTGATAGAGTATCTTGGGATTATTTATGTCTTGTCATGAGGCATTTTGGATTGACATTATTCAAAGATTAACCTCTAAACATAGTTTTTTTAAGTCGACTAGGGGACTAAAACAAGGTGATCCTCTCTCTCCTTTTCTTTTTATTATTAGTGCTGAACTTCTTTCGAGAATGTTGGATCATCTTCCTGTAGATAACATTATTCCCTATTATGTTGATACAGGCAGTCCATTGATCACTCATCTTAGCTATGCTGATGATACCATCATGTTCTCATCTGGTGATATCCTTTCTATTTCTATGATGATGATGAAATTAGAGTTATATGAACTAGTTACTGGTCAATTAGTCAATAACAGGAAATCTTCCTTTTTAGTATCCCCTAATACACCTATAGGTGTCATTAATGATATTAAACTTATTACTGGCTACTCTCACTCTGAATTTCCTTTTACTTATCTCGGATGTCCTATCGTCTTAGGTAGGAAAAAGATTATATATTTTGGAAATATGGTTTCCAAAATTATTAAAAGAAATCAAGGATGGCACGGTAAAATGCTTTCTTTTGGTGGAAGAGCTACTCTTATAAAATATATTTTATATTATCTTCCCCTTCATACCATAGCTGATGTTTATCCTCCCAAAACCACTCTTGAACTTATTGAAAAAGCTTTTGCTAACTTTTTTTGCGGTAACTCTAATGATAAGAATAGCTTCCACTGGACTAAATGGTAGAATTTGTGCTATCCCAAAAATGAAAATGGAGTAGTTTTTAGATCTCTTCATGATATATGAACCTCTTTTAATGAGTTCAAACTGAATGTAGATGGATGTAGTAAAGGAAATCCCGGTAACGCCGGAGGTGGTGGAGTTCTTAGAGATTATTCTGTTCACATGCTTATGGCCTTCAGTGCTTATTTTGATTGTCCCTCAAATAAATATGCTGAGGCACAAGCTCTCAAAATTGGCCTGAGTTGGTGCCTGGGTGAATCACGGCTTCTCTAAAGTCAATATTGAATCTGACTCACTTTTGGTTATTCAGATGATTAAGGGTGAGATTAATCCCTTCTGGCAGATT
The DNA here is from genome assembly GCA_018342035.1 of Solanum appendiculatum. NCBI lineage: Eukaryota > Viridiplantae > Streptophyta > Magnoliopsida > Solanales > Solanaceae > Solanum > Solanum appendiculatum. The sequence continues at coordinate 11,380 of JAGDQO010001323.1, forward strand.
AAAGATGACATTGGACAAATTCAAGCTATGAGCACAATTGGCCAATTTACTTTCACCCATATCTTCAGACAGAGGCGGATCCAGGATTCAAAGGTTGTGGGAGCCATATCGCCTTTAAATAGACGTATTCATTAAATCGATCAAATATTTAACCTATTTTTCCCTTGTAAATAGCAACTTGGGGATGTTGTTCGGCTATTCATCTTTTCAGTTTATAAAGACTAATGAATATGACAACTTGGCGCAAGAAAAAAACTTTCAACAATACCGTCTATTATTGCACTTGGTGAATTTTCATATTTTAAATACACTCTATAATGACATAGTTAATTATTTATTAATAGTTCACGCTCTATGTAATACACTTAAATAAAGTGGTTGAATTTTTTTCACATGCATAATTATAGTAACAAAAACGAAGTCTTATGTTAATGTTTTGACTCACAACAATAAAAATCTTTAAAGACCAACAAAATCATATGAGATTTCAGTATAATTTTTATGCTGTCCTTTAATGCTACATGCATTTTATTTTGTAATTTTAATTCTCGATAAGATTTAAATTATCATAATCTAAACTATTTCTTTTTTCATATGCATTCAAATGATTTAGATAATAGAATAAAGTGTAAGAGAAACTTGGCATCGAGTTTTAAAAAAATTGATAAAAAGAAAAGAAAATTTTAGAGGAGAATATCTAAAACAAATCTTAGTCATTATTATGATTATAAATTATTTCATTAAGAACAAAAAGAGAATTACAAATTAAAGTTGTTTCTAATAAATAGAAAAGTAATATTCTTTTTGAAATAAACTAAAAAAGAAAGTGTATCAGATAAATTGAAATGGAAAGAGTAATATTTTTTTGTTTAAAATAAAAAAAGGCAAAAAGAAGACAAAAGACAAATTAAGAAGTTGTACAACATGTTAACATATGCTGGTTATATTACATATTAAAGCATGAGCCAACATGTTGTGCCCATAGCCCAATGGTAATTTCTAATATCAGCAATGTTGTGGGTTCGAATCCTTGCGGGGATTCCATTTTTTGCCCTAGAAAAAAGTGCAACATAAAAAAGTAAAATCAAAATGTAGTCACCCAGGATCGAACCCTCATACATGGGGTAATAAACTCAGCTTGCCACCAGTGTCACCACGCGCTAGATTTGTTTTATGGGTGGCAAGTTTATTATTTATTATACATATTATACATATATACATATATAAACAGAATTTCAACCGACGTCACTGGGTGCCGTGGCACCCCCATGGATATACCTAGGTCCGCCTCTGTCTTCAGAGAAAGTAACACCATGGCTGACATGCTTGCTAACTTTGCGGAGCATTCCAAAATGACTACTTTCTTCACTGAGGTTACAAATCTTCCTCCTAAAATTATATCCTCGTTGAAGAATGATATAGTTGTCAAGCCTAAACTAGAATCCGAGTGAAGAAGGGTGTTACAAAATGATTGTAGACACCTTTAGGTGTAGTGTACATAGCTTAGTAGATATGTAGGGATATGATAGAATATTTAGCAGATATGTAGGGATATGATAGAATATCTTTTGATTCCTTCCTTATTTAGTTTCCTTAATTAGAGCTCGTTGTATTTGTATTTATACATCTTACCTAATGGAATAAGAAACAAGTTATTCTCCATTCGTTACATGGTATCAGAGCTATGGCAGATCTGCTAGGTTAGTCAAACTATTCATCGGACAATTTGATGTATTTGGGAGTTGGGATTTACCCCCCTTTAACCCAGATAGAATTTCCTTCCCCAAATAAGAAGAAATCTAGAATCCGGTGGTCGGGAGGACACACACCGGTAACAACTTTTCCAGTGATCTGTTAAGGTGGTGTGTGAGGTAGCGTGCATCGCCAAAACTTCAATCTGCTTGCATTTTCACTGTCATCACGACATTTCTGGTCAGGATTTGGTAGAATCTGATTCGAATAATCCAGACTTGTGAGAGCTTTGACAATTCCAAACTCAGTCAGCAGGTTCATTACTTTTTGATCATTTTATTTTATGTGATTTGGTGTCTCTATATCACTGCTAGAAGCTTCCTGATTATTTGTTCGGGGTTGGATATTGATCTTTGTCATATTTGTTGTCCACTATCAACTCCTCATTTTGCTTGCACACTGAATTTATCACGTGAGTGAATTGGTGTGTTTTCCAAATTTCAGATCTAAGTAAAGTGATTATTTTGTGGTCTGCTATAAATCTGTTGGTTATTAAGTTGTTGGTGGTCCAACTTCATTTATTTTATGATATTGTTATTTTGCCACGTAAATTTAAATTTAAATTTAGTTGGAAAATGGTTCTACACAATAGATGAAAGGCTACAGATAACTACAATTAGAAAACAGTTAATATTGTTGTTACTTCTGGTCAATCATCTGGTCAAACAATTTTGGTTTCATCGGAGGACTTTGATAAATTCTTGCAGTATCAAAAATCATTGAAGAAATCTATTTCAATTACTACCCTTGCGGAGGCCAGTAAAACATGTCTTGTCTCCTCTTCAAATAAGTGGGTGATTGATTCCGGTTCCACTGATTATATGACCGGTAATCCTAATGTGTTTTCTAGCTCTCAATCACACAAAACACTTTCTCCTGTTAAGGTAGCTGATGGTTCAGTTTGTAACATTGTTGGATCTAGGACTGTTAAACCAACCTCCTCTATAACTTTGTCATCTGTATTGAGTATACCGAAATTGGCCTTTAATTTGATATCTGTCAGTAGACTTACTAAAGACCTGGATTGTTATATCTCATTCTTTCCCGATCATTGTCTGTTTCGTGATCTTACAACAAATCAAGTTATTGGTAAAAGGACATATATATGATGGTCTCTATATCCTTGATGTATATGAGCCTCGATTTGCTGCACATTCCAGTGTCGTATCTCCATTTAAAGCACATTATCGATTGGGACATCTTTCTTTACCTATGTTGAAGAAGCTTTGTCCTCAGTTTCAGAATAATTCTTTGTTAGAATGTGAGTCATGTCGATTTGCCAAACATCATCGCAGCTCAATAGGTCCAAGGGTCAATAAACGGGCTGAGTCAGCTTTTTAGTTAGTTCACTCTGATGTTTGGGGACCATGTTCGGTCGTTTCCAAAACTGGACACAAGTATTTTGTGTCTTTTGTGGATGATTTCTCTCGAATGACTTGGATTTATTTTAAGAAAAGTCGTTCTGAAGTGTTCACTCACTTTTCTGCCTTCTATGCTTAAATCAAAACTCAATTCAATGCTTCAGTACGTATTTTAAGAAGTGACAATGCTAAAGAATACATTTCAGAATTGTTTCAGTCACACATGAGACAACATGGTATTCTTCATCAGTCTTCATGTGTTGATACACCTTCTCAAAATGGAGTTGCTAAAAGGAAGAATAGGCATCTACTTGAGACAGCTTGGACACTTCTGTTCCAAATGAAAGCTCCTAAACAGTTTTGGGCAGATGCGGTTTCTATGGCTTGTTTTCTGATCAATCGTATGCCATCTACTGTGCTTATTGGTAATATGCCCTATAGTGTTCTTTTTTCCAAAAAAGTTACTATTTCCAGTGGAACCTAAGGTTTTGGAAGCACATGTTATGTTCGAGATGTTCGGCCATCTGTTACCAAGTTGGATCCGAAAGCAGTAAAGTGTGTTTTTCTGGGCTATTCTCGTCTCCAGAAAGGTTATCGATGTTATTCTACTGAACTTGGAAAATACTTGGTATCCAATTATGTGGTGTTTTCAGAGACTACACCATTCTTCTATGCACCTCCCAGTTCTACAAGTCAGGGGGAGGAAGATGAATGGTTAGTCTATCAAGTTACTCATGCTTTGATAGAACAATCAGATGATATTGTTCCTGTAGCTTCCGGTCCTTCTATGGAGCACCAAACGATTACTGTGCCTTCAGCAGCACCTACTCCATCAGTGTTAGTGAGACCGCCAATTACTCAAGTTTACTCAAGGAGGCAAGAGACCAATGATGCATGTCCTGCAACAGTCCTTTCATCATCCGATCTTCCACCACCTGTTCCTCCAGAAAACCTTGAACTTCCTATTGCTATTCGCAAAGGTACAAGGACTTGCAAATCTACATATTCCATTGCTAATTTTGTTTCATATGATCGCTTATCATATACATCTAGATCTCTGATTGCTTCTCTAGACTCCATCTCTCTATCCAAAATAGTAAATGAGGCTTTGAATCATCCTAGATGGCCTGATGCAATGCTTGAGGAAATACATGCCTTGGAGGAAAATCACACGTGGAATTTGGTGGATTTACCTAACGGCAAGAAATCAGTGGGATAGTGGGTGTTTATAGTTAAAGTTAATCTAGATGCATATGTTACTAGACTTAAGGCCAGACTTGTGGCTAAAGGATATGCACGAACTTATGGGGTGGATTATTTAGACACCTTTTCTCCGGTTGCTAAACTCACTTCTATTCGCTTGTTCATTTCTTTAGCTGCCTTTATGAATTGGCCTTTACATCAGTTGGGTATTAAGAATGCATTCCTTCATGGTGATCTTCAAGAGGAGGTGTATATGGAGCAACCACCTGGTTTTGCTGCTCAGGGGAGTATGGGAAAGTCTGTCACTTGAAAAAGTCATTGTATGGCTTGAAGCAGAGTCCTCGGGCTTGGTTTGGCAAGTTCAGTGAGGTAGTTTAAGATTTTGGGTTAAAAATGAGCAAATGTGATCACTTGGTCTTCTATCGCCACTCAACAATGGGCACTATTCTCCTTATTGTGTATGTTGATGACATTGTTATCACAGGAAGTGATTATGCAGGGATCTCTTCCCTCAAGTCTTTCCTGCATACTAGGTTTCATACGAAGTACTTGGGCCAATTGAAATACTTTTTGGGAGTCGAAGTAAATAGAAACAAGAAGGGAATTCTTTTGTCTTAGAGAAAATATATTCTTGACCTACTTGCAGAAACTGGAAAGATGGCAGCCAAACCTTACAGTGCTCTAATGGTTCCCAATATGCATCTTATGAAAGATGATGGTGATCTTTTTGATGATCCAGAGAGATACAGAATGTTAGTTGGAAAGTTAAACTACCTTATTGTGACTCGTCCTGATATTGCTTTTGTATTAAGTATTGTTAGCCAGTTCATGTCCGCGCCTACGGTCAAACATTGGGCAGCTTTGGAACATATTCTATGTTACTTGAAAGGAGCTCCTGGACTTGGCATACTATATCGAAATCATGGCCATACTTGTATTGTGTGTTTTGCATATGCCGATTGGGCTGGATCGAAAATTGATAGAAGATCTACTACAGGTTATTGTGCCTTTGTTGGAGGGAACTTGGTATCATGAAGGAATACAAAGCAAAATGTTGTATCTCGATCTAGTGCAGAATTTGAGTACAGAGCTATGTCACAGTCTACGTGTGAGATCATATGGATATATCATCTTTTAATAGAACTTGGGTTGAAGCATCATATACCAGCAAAACTCTGGTGTGATAATCAAGTTGCTCTCCATATTGCCTCGAATCTGGTGTATCATGAAAGAACTAAACATATTGAGGTTGACTATCATTTTCTTCGTGAGAAGATTCAGGAAAGCCTGATTTCCACTGGCTACATGAAGATAGGAGAGCAACTAGCTGATTTGTTCACAAAAGCGTTGAATGGAACTTGAGTTGATTATCTTTGTAACAAGTTGGGCATGATTAATATCTATGCTCCAACTTGAGGGGGAGTATTACAAAATGATTATAGACACATTTAGGTGTAGTGTACATAGCTTAGCAGATATGTAGGGATATGATAGAATATCTAGCAGATATGTAGGATATGATAGAATATCTTTTGATTCCTTCCTTATTTAGTTTCCTTAATTAGAGCTCATTGTATTTGTATTTATACACCTTACCTAATGGAATAAGAAACAAGTTATTCTCCATTCGTTACAAGGGCAACTTCATTTTTGATCCTGGCTGACTCTCCTAAGCTTTTGTATAGCTCGGAGTTCTTTGTTTTTATTAGAACTTCTCATTCTAAGCTCATTCGATGATGAGTAACCTCCTCTTTCCCTTTTCGTTTCTTTGATAAGCTAGAGTGTTAGGATGAGTTCCTCATTCCTAGTTTTCTAATACAGAGGTCACTCTATTCTCCTTTGGCCTATCTATGATATTTGGGAATTTTGAAAAAAATAAATTATTTGTTATTTTATTACTTTAAGTTGAAAACCTTTAATATAAGGTCAACTTGGACATTGTTTATGATCTCAAAGACCAATTCTGAACTCTTAAACTTTAGGGCTACTATTGTCACAATGATTAACAATATGACCAATCCTGCAATGACCATTCTTGATACACTGTGAGGTCTGCAACTTTGTTACAACAACTTGTGGGATTAAAAATGGGAAAAAGGCATAAGTAGCCCCCTTGAATTATGATCGAAATTTTAGGAACACACTTTATTTTTATGGGTCCATATTACTCCTAAACTTTTTTTTTCTCATATTTTTTGCTCCTCACTTACTTCCGAGAGAATAAACACACTTTTTGTGTCAACTCAACACCAAAGATTATGTTTATTACATTTTAAAATAGTTTGGAACTAATAGGACCCCATAAAAAAAAAAGATGTGTCCCTAACATGTCGGTCATAGTTAAGTGGTACTTATGCCTTTTTCTTTTATAAATAAATAGGGGCTATTCCTATATATCATTCAACAATTGCAAACTGTAAAGATAGTTGTTTTCTCCAATCACCACAAATAAATAATAATTAACTCCTCTGATTTCACACACCCAACTAACATGATTAATTAAAGGATGTTATACAACAAGTTCCTATAAAAGCAAAAGATTATTTGATATCTTAAATTATATCCTCTCTCTACTTCTTCAAAAATTATTTTGTTTCAATTCCTCTTCTTGCAAACAGAGCTTGCTGGCAGCCTATAATTTCTCTTCTTCGAACTCTTGACCAACGAAATATTCCACAACTCTTTCATGAAACGCCTGGATTTGCTACCAGTTGTTGAAAATATGGAAACAACAAAGAAACAAGTGATGGAGATTGTTTCTCATTAAGCGGATCAAGTTCTTGAATTATCCGGGGATTCCACTTCTTCTACAAGTTATCCAATTTTGTCCGATAAGTTGGGAGATGATATCATGTACGGACTTGATGATGACTTGGAGAAAATAGTTAAAAGATTGATAGGACGACCACGAGATCTAGATGTTGTCACAATATCAGGCGTGGGTGGCATTGGCAAAACAACACTAGCTAAAAAAGCTTATGATCATCTCCCAATCAGGTATCACTTTAACATTCTTGCTTGGGTTACAATTTCTCAAGAATTTCAATGTAGCAATGTATTGTTAGAAGCTTTACATTGCATTTCAAAGCAAATAAATATTATGAACGCAAAAGATTATGATAAGATGGATGACAATGAGTTAGCTGACCTGGTGCAAAAGAACCTACAGGGCCGAAGATGCCTTGTAGTTGTTGATGATATTTGGAGTACAAATGGTTGGGATAGTATAAGAGGGATATTTCCAAATTATGATAATGGAAGTCAAATCTTATTGACTACTAGGGAAACCGAGGTAGCAATGTATGCAAATACTTGTAGCCCTCATGAGATGAGCCTTTTGAGTTTAGAGAACGGTTGAAAGTTATTTTGTGATAAGGTGTTTGGACCAAAACATGATTGTCCTCCTTAATTGGGAGAAATTGGAAAGGAAATAGTAGAAAAATGCCAAGGATTACCCTTGACAATTTCAGTGATTGCAGGACATCTTTCTAAAATGGACAGGACATTAGAAGGTTGGAAGGATGTTGCCCGTAACATAAGTGAAATCATTGCTAGTCAACCAGATAAATGCTTAGGACTGCTCGGTTTGAGTTACCACCACTTGCCTAATCGGCTCAAACCTTGCTTTCTTTCTATGAGTAGTTTCCCAGAGGATTTTCAGGTTGAGACTCGGATATTGATCCAATTATGGATTGCAGAAGGTTTCATAAGGACTTCTCAAAATGGTAAAACTTTGGAAGAAGTGGCGATAGATTATTTGGAGGAACTTATAGGCAGAAACTTGATACAGGCTAGAAAAAGGAGATTCAATGGTGAGATAAAAACATATGGAATACATGATCTACTGCATGAGTTCTGTTTGATAGAAGCTGAAATGAAAAACCATATGCATGTTGAGAGAACTCGCCCTAGTACTCTTCCAACACAAATCCATAATATTTGTCGCTTCAGTTTTCAAACTGAACATTATTCAGTTGATGACTGTTATAAGCTATTACCCCCTGTTTCCAGATCTATCTACTTATTTTTTCGATTGAATATACCTATTGTACCCCGTATTAAGTTTCACAGGAGATTGCCTATCTACCGCTGTAATCCTATAATACATGATTTTTTCTTTCGTTTCAGCCTTCTCAAGGTATTGGCCATCTTCAATGCAAAAGGATACTTCTAGTCATTTCCACTTGTGATTACAAAGCTGTTTCATTTGAGATATCTCCAAGTTCGATTTAATGGAGATATTCCTGAATCAATCTCAGAGCTTCAGAATTTGCAAACTCTAATTTGTAGTGGTTGTTTTTCCGATGTAAACTTACCTAAGAAGATATGGATGATAAAGAACTTGAGGTATATATGTCTGGGGGTAGCCACTTATTTACCCAGCCCTAGAAGAGAAAGTATTCTAAATAAACATCTTGGGATGCCAAATCTAGAAGAACTTTCTGGTCTTTCTTACACCAGTTGTCCAAATGAAGTCTTTTCTGGCATTCCTAATCTAAAGAGATTGATCCTTCATTTACCTTATTTCCGAAAAAGAATTCCCCATCAGCAATTGGATGTGTCCAGATTGACAAAACTCGAAGCGTTCAAGTTTTACGGGTCAACTTTTTGTCGATACACCTTCAAGAGATTTGGTTTTCCAACATCAGTTAGGAGGTTGTCTTTAGCTCTGTGTAGTGATTTTTTTTGGGCAGACATGTCATCAACTGTTATGATGTTGCCAAATCTTGAAGAGCTCAAACTTAAACATTGTCAAACCTTGCTTGATGAATGGAGATTGAGTGATGAAGACAAGTTCAAAAGCTTGAAGTTATTGTTACTGAGTGGCTCTGATCTTAAGTGTTGGGAAGCTAGCAGTAATAACTTCCCAAATCTGAAACGCCTCGTACTGAAGAAGTGCTACAGGCTGCAAGAAATTCCAGCAGATTTTGGCGAAATTGGTACTTTGGAGTCAATTGAGTTACACGATTGCAGCATTACTGCTGAGGATTCTGCAAAAGAGATTGAACAAGAACAAGAGGACATGGGGAATTATTTCCTTAAGGTCTACATCCATAACAGTCGCAGTAAGTTTTTAATCTCTCCAAAAAGTTGTTCGATTCTTCACATTATTAATTACCTCTTTGAAATTAAGATGATGACTTCTACTTTTTCTCTTGCTTATGCTGGGAACTGAAGCATATTTTGAGGGACCATGTAATGCTATCTTCAAAATGCAGAACATTTTCAAAATTAAACTCTTTCGTTTATGCTCTGATCGTTTGTAAAATTCATGTTTTAGGAATAAGCATGTTTAATACATGTCTCGCCCACTTGTGATTTTGTATTTTGCATAGGGTAGCTATTGATGTACTATAATATCTAGTTTGAAATGATTAAGGTTTCAATCTATTATGCATTGCCTATGGAGTATAGGAATCACTGGTTTCACACTCTGGATTTGTTTTCCTCTCTTCAATTATATAAGTGTTTTTCGTTTATGGCCTGTGCTTTCACACATTGTTCTTCAAATGAGAACCTCATCAATCCATGAAAACCATCAAAGGGGTGCTTTTATTTAGCTAAATAGATAAGGAGAAAGCATAATATGGATGGTCACATTATATACAGATTACAAACTATAGACACTAATGCGTAATCTGAAATAGATATAATGGGCATGTATGAAAGATAAAACTCCATGGTGTTGCGTATTGCTCTTTGCATTTGATTGATGAAGTACTATGGTTGATTAGTTGAATGTACAAATCCTGTATTGTTCAATGTATTACCAGCCTATTGTCCTGATCATTACTTCAATCTCGCGTTGAGTTTGAAACCAGAATATAATCAACAATATAATCCATAGCTACAACAGGTTTGTTTTTGACAGTTTTCAGCCCCACAGTGTAATCAAGTAAAGCAGAACTTCAACGTCTACCGGCAACGACGAACACAGCAGCTTGTCGCTGTTCCTCGAGCTTTGCTCAACAACTAGTTCAAGAGATTCACAAATCAGCTCAAGCTGACACTCCGGTGAAATTTTGGATTCTTACACACCATAGACAATGCATAATCGAAACCTTTCCTCTTGTTCTTGCTCAATCTTTCTGGCAGAATCCTCAAGTTTAATAAGTTTGTCACATGTTCAACACTTTCAACTTTCGATTTTGAACATTTTCTCCTGGGGCAAACGGGGGTCAAATAATCAAAGATAATTCATTAGGTACGTAATTTATTGGCGTTTGGCCTATGCTAAGTCTGGGTCTAAAAAAGTTGATCCTTTCACCTCCAGACTACTAGAAATCCACTCCAAGATGGTAGAAATCAACAAGATAGAGGAAATATGCTTGGGGACGTTGCATCGCTCAGACTATATACTTACTTCTGCAAATAGAGCTTAACACAATTTCATCATCATTTCCAGGGCTATGTTGTCTGGTTAGTGAACTTCACAGGAGCTTGCTTCAACAATACAGAGAAGACATTGAATCAGATCCTAACAGAATTCCCGCAAACAATGCTGTAAATCACTCAGAATCTGAGTGGAAAGCTAGGCTGCTGATGGAGCATCAATTTCCTATCCTTTAGCTGGCAGCAAGAAGATTCAGCAAGAGCCCAATGTACTTGAAAGGTTTCTGGAAAACAAAGATTACATCGCCAAACTACGGAAATTCTTTGCACGGATGAATCCGACATTGTCAAGGATGCAATTGAGAGGCCTGGATTGTATAATATGAAACCACAACAAGAAGGAGGAGGAAACAATATATATGGGGAGGATGTCAGAGAAGCTCTTCTGAAACTGCAAAAGGAAGGGATGCAGCCTACATACTAATGCAGAGAATTTTTCCTAAGATCTCTCACTCAAAACTAATGCGAGGAGGCATCCCTCATAAAGAACAACAGAAGTTCTAATCAAGCAGCAGGCTGGTATCTTCATCAAATGAGGGGGGAGTTGCAGCTGGTTTGATGGAATTGGCTTGTAAGTTGACGTTGTAACAAGTCGTTTCCTACATTATGTTGGAACACCATGGTTTAACCTTTTCCTTGTTTTACATTGTATTTTTCTTGTTTAACATCTTAAATAAATAGAGGTTCATATCTGAAAGGAAGTGGACAAAAGAATGATAGTTTTTGCTTGCAGTTTAATCCAATTCAGTGTTTCACCTCTTTGTTACTGCTCTGCTAGAAACAGTCACTACACCAAAAATGATCTTTAGTGACAATTAATTAACGGTAATAGCTTAATTGCCGCTAAATATGTATTTTTAGCGGCAATTAGCACTCTTTGTAAATGTCCCTAAAGCCTATAGCGACATTGGATCCAATGATGGTAAAGGTTTTAGCACTCTTTGTTAATGTGTATATTTATTGTCGTTAAAAGTTGTTTTTGCCATAATGACTAATGAATGAGTACTAAATATGATCTTTTTCTCATGTAATTCATGTTTGTTGGTACTACCAAAAAAAAAAAGGTTCTAAACTCAAACTTTTTTTTGCTTACTGAATTAAGGATACATTATTATACAACTTAAGTAAATTTCTTAACATAAATATTAGAAATGAGCCAAAATTATCTAAGTTGTTCAGATCGGGTAACCTAGGTCCGATAGAAGGATTTTTGGTTTAAATATTTTCGGTTTAATGTTATTGATTTTCTGTTCAAAAAATTAGGTGTCACGTCACTAAAAATAGTGTCGGTGCATCTAACAGCTAGGATGATATTTTCTTTGTTAGCTGGAATGACCTTGCAGATGTAATCTCTCACCTATCCAACAACCATATTTATTATGATAATAAATATAGTGATAGGTACTAGACAAAAGTTATGCAATGCCATTTAATTTCTTTGAAATTTCCTTTAATTTGGAGCAATTTCGCGGTAGGTTCTTCTGTCAATTCTAAGTACTACCTTTTCAAATTTAAAGAATTTCATTTTTCTACTATAGGAAAAGGAGAAGTAATAAAGAGTGGAGAATAGGATGTTATACAAGAAGTTTCTACAAATATAAAAGAGTACTATTTGATATCTTGAATTACATCCTCTCTACTCCTTCAAGAGTTATTTTGTTTCAATTCCTTTCCATATTGACTTAATGGCAGCCTATAGTGTTGTAATTTCTCTTCTTCAAACTCTTAACCAACGAAGTCCAGAACTCTTTTATGGTCGCACTGCTGAAGCGCTTGATTCTGTTCGTACAACTGCTGAATATTTCCAAAACGTTCTTGAAAATGCTAGCAAGAGTAGATTTGACACTAAAAAGATCAAATCTTTGGACGAAAAAACAAGAGCTGCTGGTAGTTATGCAGAAGATGTTACTGAGATGAAAATTTCTCAAATCATTGAAGGCTCAAGCTAGACATTTGGAATTTTACAACACCATGATTTGCAGCCACCTGTTGAAAAAATGGATACAACAAATAAAGAAGTGATGGAGATTGTTTCACATCATGCTGATCAAGTTCTTGAATTATCCAGGGATTCCTTAATTGGCTCTTCTTCAACAAGTTATCCAATGTTGGAAGATGATATTGTGCAGGGACTTGATGATGACTTGGAGATCATAATTAATAGGTTGAAAGGACGATCACGGGATCTAGACGTTGTCACAATATCGGGCATGGGTGGCATTGGCAAAACAACACTCGCCAGAAAAGCTTATGATCATCTAACAATCAGGTATCTCTTTGACATTCTTGTTTGGGTTACAATATCTCAAGAATTTCGATGTAGGAATGTATTGTTAGAAGCTTTAAACTGCATTTCAAAGCAAATTGATATTGTGAACGCAAAAGATTATGATAAGATGGATGACAATGAGTTAGCTGACCTGGTGCAAAGGAACCTAAAGGGTCGAAGACACCTTGTTGTTGTTGATGATATTTGGAGTAGGGATGTTTGGGATAGTATAAGTAGAATATTTCCTAATTACAATAATGGAAGTCGAATCTTATTGACTACTAGGGAAACCGAGGTAGCAATGTATGCAAATACTTGTAGCCCTCATGAGATGAGCCTTTTGAGTTTAGAGAATGGTTGGAAGTTATTTTGTGATAAGGTGTTTGGACCAAATCATGATTGTCCTACTGAATTGGGAGAAATTGGAAAGGAAATAGTAGAAAAATGCCAAGGACTAGCCTTAACAATTTCAGTGATTGCGGGACATCTTTCTAAAATTGACAGGACATTAGAAGGTTGGAAGGATGTTGCCCAAAACTTAAGTGAAATCATTGCTAGTCATCCAGATAAATGCTTAGGAGTGCTCGGTTTGAGTTACCACCACTTGCCTAATCGCCTCAAACCTTGCTTTCTTTCTATGGGTGGTTTCCCAGAGGATTTTCAGGTTGAGACTCAGAGATTGATCCAATTATGGATTGCAAAAGGTTTCATAAGGACTTCTGAAAATGGTAAAACTTTGGAGGAACTGGCGATAGATTATTTGGAAGACCTAATTAGCAGGAACTTGATACAAGCTAGAAAAAGGAGATTCAATGGTGAGATAAAAGCATGTGGAATACATGATATACTGCGTGAGTTCTGTTTGATAGAAGCTGAAATGACAAAGCATATGCATGTTGAGAGAACTCGCCCTGCTCTTCCAACACAAAAGCACATTGGCCGTCACTTCAGTGTTCAAAACAGATTTTATTCAGTTGCTGATTGTGATAAGCTAGTACCCCTTGCTGCAAGATCTATCTTCTTATTTTCTCACTTGGATCAACCTCTTAAACCCCATATAATACATGAATTTTTCTCTCGTTTCAACCTTCTCAGGGTATTGGCCATCTTCAATACAGATGTATGGTTCGAGTCTTTTCCACTTGTGATTACAAAGTTATTTCATTTGAGATATCTCCAATTTCAATTTCACGTCAAAATTCCTGGCTCAATATCAGAGCTTCAGAATTTGCGAACACTAATTTGTAGTGGTCATACTTTACCTAGGGAGATATGGATGATGAAGAACTTGAGGTATATAGGTCTGGAGGTACCCTCTTACTTACCCAGTCCTAGAATAGAAAGTCTTGTGACAGGGATGCCAAATCTAGAGGAACTTTCTGGTATTTCTTACTCTAGTTGTTCAAATGTAGTCTTTTCATGCATTCTCAATCTAAAGAAATTGATCATTCATGCACATTATTATAACAAAGAAAAATTTCCCCATCAGCCTTTGGATTTGTCCAAATTGACAAAACTCGAAGCATTCAAGTTTTATGGGGCACCTTATCTGAGCGATCCCATCAAGAGATTTGATTTTCCAACATCACTTAGGAGGTTGTCATTAAGTCGGTGTTGTCATTTTGATTGGGCAGACATATCATCAACTGTTATGATGTTGCCAAATCTTGAAGTGCTCAAACTTATATTTTATGAAACCTTGGGTAATGAATGGAGATTGAGTGATGAATGGAGAATGAGTGATAAAGACGTGTTCAAAAGCTTGAAGTTGTTATTACTGAGTAACACAAATCTTGGGCGTTTGGAAGCTAGCAGTGATAACTTCCCAAATCTAAAACGCCTTGTTCTGAAGAAGTGCCGCGACCTGCAACAAATTCCAGCAGAGTTTGGGGAAATTTGTACTTTGGGGTCAATTGAGTTACATGATTGCAGCGCTACTGCTGAGGATTCTGCCAGAAATATTAAATAAGAACAAGAGGACATGGGAAATAATATCCTTAAGGTCAACATCATCCATAACAATGACTGTAAGTTGTTCGATTCTCTCATCTTTGTTTAGTTTTACCTCCTTCAAATTAAGTTGATGACTTGTACTTTTTAGTTTTTATCTTGCATATGCAGGGGACTGGATGTTATTACATTGATGACTTCTATTTTCTTGCTTTTGCAAATAGAGCTTAACAAAATTTCATCATCATTTCCACTGCTAAGTTGTCTGGTCAGTGAGCATACAGAGAAGACAATGCATCAGATCCTAACAGAACAATTCTCTGTGATTCAAACAGTACTAAATATGACCTGTTACTCATGTAATTCACCTTTGTTGCTACTACCCAAAAAAAAAAGGTTCTAAACTCACACTTCTTTTTTTTTTGCTTACTGAATTAAGGATGCATTATCATACAACTCAAGTAAATTTTCCCACGCCTTAATCAATAGACTAAACCTTTAACTTGTGTCAAGAGGTGTCAATACTTGTATATACTTATTTATTAAATCAAAATTTCCCCTCTATGTACAACGTAATTTTCTGACAAAGGGGTGTTGGGTAAGGGTGGGTTCGCCCCTATACTAGACAACAGTTGGTTAGAGTCATGTTTGAAGTAAGTGGAAGGATAGACCGAGCTAGAGTTCAGATGGATGTACTTAATAATACGGGTAAAATAGGTATAAAATGGTAAATTATTTCTTGATTTTTAAAAACTGACATGTAAAAATGGACACTAATTTTAATATTATGGACAAGTAAAAATGAATGGAACTCTTACCTAATCATCATATCATAAATCATATATCATCATCATCGTCATCATTATCATATCATCATCATATCATATATCATATATTATTAAAAGTGGGAAGCCCCGAAGTTAAAAAGTTGAATTACAAAAATACCCTTATAAAGTTAAATGACACTTTTATCCTTCAATTAAAATTTCCTCTAATATCATTTTTGGACAAAGATGTAAATGTGCATTCAAATAAAGATTTAAAAAAAGTTAAATTAGGAGAAAGAAGTTTTGCTGCTCCAAACCTATGAAGAATTTGAAAGGACTTGCAATAAATTCAACATAAATTATAAGCTATACATCCATTTACAAAGTGATTTTTTTAATAAAAAAGCGTAGGCTAGCGGCTAGCATTCATAATTATAAAACTCAACAGTTTTGTACTGTCATCAATTTATACTGCTGCATCGGAACAGGTAGCATCAAGGCAATCTAACAAATCCATAGTTATTAGGCCAGATCAATTTAGCTAAAGGGACTGAACAAACAGAGAGCCCTGCCTCTGAAACCCCATACAATAGGGACTATTTTAATTAAGTAGATTATACAAAGGATCAAAAAATCTAAACCCCATACAATTGGGATCATTTTGATCAACTAGTACCTACTCCAACTAAAGTCAACAACCATCTTTATTGCAATAATAAATATAGTGATAGGCACCACACAATAGTTATTTTAACGCCATTTCTTTTGGAGTGATTTTGTGGTAGTTTCTACTGTCAATTCTAGGTACTACTTTTTGAAATTTCAAAGAAATTCATTTTTATTTTTCTTGGTTTTTTGCCCGGTGTCTGATAGCCGCATTGGAGTCCAATTATTTCGGATTCGCACGCTTCCTACCAAAGATTTTTCCATACTCAAAGCTTGAACTCGACACCTCTAGTTAAGAGAAAAGCAGCCTCATCCACTGCACCACATCTTTTGGTAGTAAGAGATTCATTTTTCAGAAGCTCAAGGTGACCATTCAATTCCCCCCTTGTAATCCCCTTTCCTATTTTCCCTTTGCCTACCCTATTTTTGACTCCCTGTAATCCCCAATTACATCCTCTTCACTCCTTCAATTTGTTTTGTTTCAATTCTTCTCCATATTGACTTAATGGCAGCCTATACTGCTGTAATTTCTCTTCTTCAAACTCTTGAACTACGAAATCCACAACTCTTTCATGGTAACACTGCTAAAATGCTCGATTCTCTTCGTGCTACTGCTGAATATTTCCAAAAAGCTCTTGAAAATGCTAGCAAGGGTAGATTTGACAATGAAAAGTTCAAATCTTTGGAGGAAAAAATTAGAGCTGCTGCTAATAATGCAGAAGATGTTCTTGAGCTGAAAATTTCTCAAATCATCAAAGTCTCAAGGTGGACATTTGGAATTTTACAACACCTAAATTTGCTAAAAGTTGTTAAAAAAAATGGATACAACAAAGAAACAAGTGATGGAGATTCTTTCTCATGTTGCTGATCAACTTCTTGAATTATCCGGGGATTCCTTGATAGGCACTCTTTCTTCAAGTTATCCAATATTGTCAAATCAGTCGGAAGATGATATTGTGCACGGACTTTATGATGACTTGGAGATAATAGTTAAAAGATTGATAGGACGACTAGGGGATCTAGACGTTGTCACAATAACAGTCATGGGTGGCATTGGCAAAACAACACTAGCTAGAAAAGCTTATGATCATCTGCCAATCAGGTATCACTTTGACATTTTTGCTTGGATTACAATATCTCAAAAATTTCGATGTAGAAATGTATTGTTAGAAGCTTTACATTGCATTTCAAAGCAAACGGATATTGTGAACGCGAAAGATTATGATAAGATGAATGACAATGAGTTAGCTGACCTGGTGCAAAAGAACCTAAAGGGTCCAAGATACCTAGTTGGTGTTGATGATATTTGGAGTGGGGATGTTTGGGAAAGTATAAGAGGAATATTTCCTAATTACAACAATGGAAGTCGAATCTTATTGACTACTAGGGAAAACGAGGTAGCAATGTATGCAAATAATTGTAGACCTCATGAGATGAAGCTTTTGAGTTTAGAAAATGGTTGGAGGTTACTTTGTGATAACGTGTTTGGACCAAAACATGATCATCCTCCTGAGTTGGAAGGAATTGGAAAGGAAATAGTAGAAAAATGCCAAGGACTACCCTTGACAATCTCAGTGATTGCGGGACATCTCTCTAAAGTGACCAGGACATTAGAAAGTTGGGAGGATGTCGCCCGAACTCTAAGTGAAATCATTGCTAGTCATCCAGATAAATGCTTAGGAGTGCTCAGTTTGAGTTACCACCACTTGCCTAGTCGCCTCAAACCTTGCTTTCTTTCTATGAGTAGTTTCCCAGAGGATTTTCAGGTTGATACTCGGAGAATGGTCCAATTATGGATCGCAGAAGGTTTCATAAGGATTTCCAAAAATGGTAAAAGTTTGGAGGAAGTGGCAATAGATTATTTGGAGGACCTAATTAGCAGGAACTTGATACAAGCTAGAAAAAGGAGATTCAATGGTGAGATAAAAGCATGTGGAATACATGATCTACTGCGCGAGTTCTGTTTGATAGAATCTGAAATGACAAAGCATATGCATGTTGAGAGAACTCACCCTACTCTTCCAACACAAAAGCATAATGTTCGTCACTTCAGTATTCAAGCCTTATCTTATTCAGTTGATGATTATTATAAGGCATTACCCCCTGT
Source organism: Solanum appendiculatum (assembly GCA_018342035.1). NCBI lineage: Eukaryota > Viridiplantae > Streptophyta > Magnoliopsida > Solanales > Solanaceae > Solanum > Solanum appendiculatum. The sequence continues at coordinate 29,848 of JAGDQO010001323.1, forward strand.
GGCCAGATCTATTTACCTTTTTTCTCACTTGGATCAACCTCTTGAATTTCTCTCTCGTTTCAACCTTCTCAGGGTACTGGCCATCTTCAATGAAAATGTAAGTTCTCAGTCATTTCCACTTGTGATTACAAAGTTATTTCATTTGAGATATCTCCAATTTCCATTTCACAACGATATTCCTGACTCAATCTCAGATCTTCAGAATTTGCAAACTCTAATTTGTGGCAGGGATGCCAAATTTAGTGGTTATCCTTTAGATAGAAGTTATTCTTTACCTAGGAAGATATGGATGATGAAGAACTTGAGGTATATACGTATGAAGGGACTCTTTTTTTTACCCAGTCCTGGAACAGAAAGTCTTTTGACAGGGATGCCAAATCTAGAGGATCTTTCTATTCTTTGTTCCACCAGTTGTACAAATGAAGTCTTTTCTGGCATTCCCAATCTAAAGAGATTGATCATTCATCTACCATTTGAAACAAAAGAATTTCTCGATCAGCTATTGGATATGTCCAGATTGACAAAACTCGAAGCATTCAAGTTTTATGGGTCAACTTTTTTTCGACACCCCATCAAGAGATTTGGTTTTCCAACATCACTTAGGAGGTTGTCTTTAACTCGGTGTAGAGATTTTGATTGGGTAGACATATCATCAACTTCTATGATGTTGCCAAATCTTGAAGAGCTCAAACTTAAACGTTGTCGAACCTTTAGTCATAAATGGAGATTGAGTGATGAAAACAAGTTCAAAAGCTTGAAGTTGTTGTTACTGAGTGGCGCAAATCTTAAGCATTGGGAAGCTAGCAGTAATAACTTCCCGAATCTAAAACTCCTTGTTCTGAAGGGCTGCCACACGCTGCTAGAAATTCCAGCAGATTTTGGGGATATTTGTACTTTGGAATCAATTGAGTTACATGATTGCCCCCCTCGTGCTGAGGATTCTGCAAGAAATATTGTACAAGAACAAGAGGATATGGGAAATAATTTCCTTAAGGTCTACATCATTCATAACAATTACTGTAACTTCTAAACAGCATTTCAATTCTCTCATCTTTGCTTCTGATAGGAATGTCAGAGAGTAGATGTATAGTGTATAATCTCCATGATGTCTTGGGGCATGATATGTAGACGATGAATGAGATTCTTTTACTTTTTGTGAACTTTGACTTCTTTTTTATCGTGTACTGTTGATGTTGAAACTCATTGCAATTATACATTAAGCAAAGATATAAAGTTTCAGAAAAGAATCATCTACTTAGCATGAAAAGTATACACTGGCGTAAACTCCTCATCACTTGAGGTAGAAAAAGTTGATGCAAATGTTGGTTATTTGACGAAAAGAGAACAAACATTGTGCCTTTTTCTAAGAAACAGAGGTGTCTACCCTTTGCTATGATACTATATTATCATTTGTTCTACACAAAAGTCTACTTTTTGTAAGCCAATTATCTTATATATAAAGCCGGAGCTACAATCATCGAAGGGTGGTGGAGCTAGGATTTCTACCTGAAAATTATATTGAACATTCTTCACCCAAAAATTATGTTGTATAGCTCAAATTAAACAAAGTCACGCAGAGGAACTTGCTTCTTTAGGTTAGCCTGTTAGAGAAACAAACAAGGAACAAATTGATTGTTTTCAATTAGTAGCGGAGCCAGGATTTTTACATGAAAAGTTCAAAACATGAACAAGTAAACAAACACAACAAGTTAAATGAGATTCAACATTTATTATATATTAGTCTTTCGGCATGCATTTTGTGTGTACTCCATATTATTATACAATTTATTTGTTATTTTATGACTTTATGTTGAAAACCTTTCATATAAGGTCAACTTGGACATTGTTTATGATTTCAAATGACCAATTATGACAACTTAAACATTAGGGCTACTAATGTCACAATGATTAACAATATGACCAATTCTGCAACTGACCATTCTTGATACACTATGAGGTCTGCAACTCTGTTACAACAACTTGTGGAATTAAAAATTGTAAAAATGCACAAGTAGCCTCCTTGAATTATGATCGAAATTTCAGGAACACACTTTATTTTTCATATTATCCCTAAACTTCTTCTTTTTTCTGTATTTCTTTGCACATTATGTGCTGACATGGAGCCACAATCTAATTCAATTAGTTGCAGTGATATACACGAGCCTCCACGTGTATAAATGCTTTTTTTTAAAATAAAAAAACTTTAAGAATTTCTTATTATTATTTTTGCCGTTTATTTAAAATAAGTTAGTTCACATAAAAAAATAATTTTTTCTTTGACTTGTATTTAAAATTTTCAAATACACGTAAATTTTTAATATTTTACCTCCTTTCATTGTTTTCTCTCTCTGTTTTTTTCTACTTCTTTTATTTTCTTTACATTTTTTTTTAATTTGACTTCAAGTGTCTTGTATTTAAAATAAGTTAATTTTGGATATATACCAAAAAAACTAAGCAAATCAACTAAAATATAAAAAAATGTTAAAACATTAAAATAAAGGACACTTTTTAAATATATATTTTTTTTAAAATACACTTAATTTTTTTCAAATTAATTAAAAGTGAAAAGATAAGATATTAAGAAAAAAGAGTTAAAAGTGAGGAAAGAAACCAATATTTCACAAATAAAGAAAGGAAAATAACTAAAGATGTATAAGTTTTAATGTTACTAATTGTGTGTACTAACTAATTGTAAAATGTACAATTAAAAAGGACATGTATTCAATATTGATCAATTTTTTCATATATTTGTTTTGCTTTTCACTTGCTTCCAAGAGAATAAACACACTTTCTGTATCACCTCAACACCAAAAGTTATATTTATTGCATTTTAAAATAATTCAGAAATAATAGAACCCCATTAAAAAAGAAAGATGTGTCCCTAAGATGTCGTTCATAGTTAAGTGATACTTATGCCTTTTTCCATTATAAATAAATAGGGCTGTTCCTATATACAATTCAACAATTGCAAACTGTAAAGATAGTTGTATTCTCCAATCACAACAAATAAACAATTATTAACTCCTCTGATTTCACACACCCAACTAACATGATTAATTAAAGGATGTTATACAACAAGTTGCTATAAAAGCAAAAGATTATTTGATATCTTAAATTATATCCTTTCTCTCTACTTCTTCAAAAATTATTTTGTTTCAATTCCTCTTCTTGCAAACAGAGCTTGCTGGCAGCCTATAATTTCTCTTCTTCGAACTCTTGACCAACGAAATATTCCACAACTCTTTCATGAAACGCCTGGATTTGCTACCAGTTGTTGAAAATGTGGAAACAACAAAGAAACAAGTGATGGAGATTGTTTCTCATTACGCGGATCAAGTTCTTGAATTATCCGGGGATTCTACTTCTTCTACAAGTTATCCAATTTTGTCCGATAAGTTGGGAGATGATATCATGTACGGACTTGAGGATGACTTGGAGAAAATAGTTAAAAGATTGATAGGACGACCACGGGATCTAGACGTTGTCACAATATCAGACATGGGTGACATTGGCAAAACAACACTAGCTAGAAAAGCTTATGATCATCTAACAATCAGGTATCACTTTGACATTCTTGTTTGGGTTACAATATCTCAAGAATTTCGATGTAGAAATGTATTGTTAGAAGCTTTAAACTGCATTTCAAAGAAAATAGATATTTGAACGCAAAAGATTATGATAAGATGGATGACAATGAGTTAGCTGACCTGGTGAAAAGGAACCTAAAGGGTCGAAGATACCTTGTAGTTGTTGATGATATTTGGAGTACAGATGGTTGGGATAGTATAAGAGGGATATTTCCAAATTATGATAATGGAAGTCAAATCTTATTGACTACTAGGGAAACCGAGGTAGCAATGTATGCAAATACTTGAACCCCAATTACATCAATTTTTCTCCCATTTCAACCTTCTTTGGTATTAGCCATATTCAATAAAGGTGTATGGTTCTCATCATTTCCACTTGTGATTACAAAGTTGTTTCATTTGACATATCTCTGCTGGGGAATAAGAGGACATGATATTTGTAGTTTTGATGATTGACATAGTGTTTTGATATTTGACAAAGTCCACTATGATGCATTGCTAGGGAACTATTTCGATAAAATCTTTGTTTTATTGTGCAGTCTGTTTACTTAGGCAAACGTACAAGAACCTTGTTCTTGCATAAGGGGCAAGGTTTCTTCAATTGGTATCAGAGCAGGTCTTTTCATTAAAAGACTCATATCTTGAAAAGGATCAATGGCTGCACCACCTACACCACAAGAAGGAGCTTCCCAAACATGACCACCACTATTCAACGAAAAGTATTATGGATGGTGGAAGAACCTCATGATGGATCACCTAATAGGAGAAAATCCAGACCTGTGGGGAGTAGTCTTGGATGGTCCTACTATACCCATGAAGAATGGAACTGATGGAACAACTCAGGTACCAAAGGAAAGGAAGGAATGGAATACTGCGGATAAACTCGCAATTCAGAACAATGCTAAAGCTAAGAAGATTTTGATATGCGGTATAGGTCCTGATGAATACAATCGGATCTCATCATGTCAAGATGCAAAAGCAATATGGGAAACTCTGCAAACTGCTCATGAAGGAACAACTCAAGTAAAGAAGTCTAAAATTGACAATCTGAATAGACAATATGAGCTGTTTCATATGATGGAAGGTGAAACAATTCAAGACATGCATACCAAGTTCACTGCAATTATCAATGAAATTACTCACTAGGAGAAATTATTCCCAATGGGAAGGCAGTCAGAAAACTTTTAAGTATTCTCCCAGAGTCATGGGAAAGCAAGGTAGAAGCTATTACTGAAGCACGTGATCTAGATGCACTAGCTATGGATGAACTCATTGGAAATCTCATGGCTTATGAACTCAAGAAAAGGAAATCGGAGGAAAGAGAAAAGAGAAGAACTTGGTTCTGAAGGCCACAACACCTGAAGATTTTAAGGACGAAAATATCGCATTAATGACTAAGAGGTTCTCTAGAATGTTAAAGAGAGGACAAGTGTTTCAAAGGAGGAACTCTCAAGAAACAACTGAAAATCAAAGAGAACAAGTCTGCCACAAGTGCGGAAGTTCAGATCACTTTATCAAGTTTTGTCCACTATGGGCTCTAGAGCACAAGAGAAACGGCACAGAGAAAGCAAAAGAGACCAAGAATGATAAGTACATTCCCACAAATAGACGAATGACTAATCAAGAAAAATATCTCTTAATGAAGAAAGCATTTGCCGCGATGGAAACTTATCAGAAGAAGAGTCTGAGGATGGTGGATTTGAAAATCAATCATTGCTTGCAATAGAGGAAACAGATAAATATGACTTTCTTGCACAAGTCGCCATAACAGAACCAGATGAGGAAATAAACACCTATCAATCACAAGAAACAATTCAGACACTAATGGCTGGAACAGGTTATGATAAAGATAAAAAGGAGGAAAAACAACCAGAGGTAAGTTTTCTTGAAACTAAGTCTAAAATAAATATTTATTCCAAGAAACAATTGCAATCCTTGTCTTCAGTTCTTATTGATGCATACTATCTAGTGAAATACGAAAAGAATCAATTAATGGATGAATACGCATCCCTAAGACTTGATTGTATGACACTAGAAGATCAAATTACTTCTCGTGATAACATCATCAATGGTCTAAAAGAACAGGTTAACAACCCAGAGTTAAGTCACAAGGGCAAAAACCCTGCTAGTGAACTTCAATTAGCTTTGGAAGAAGAAATAAAACTGTTGACCATAAACTGTCAGGTCTTAACTGAAAGTAATAGACGGCTACAAGAAAATCTTGTTAAGACCAAACTTGATCTGGAACGAAATCTTAGATGGACTAGGTCTTCTGAAATTTTAACTAAGATTCAAGAAAGGCAGACCACCGGTCGAAGTGGGATAGGTTTTCTCAAAAGAGAAAAATCATGTAGCACACACTACTCACATATCTAAATGTTTATGCACTCATTGCGGAAACTTAGGTCATTTAAGGAATCAATGTAAAGCACTAATTAAGGCTTTTCAGAAAAATGTTAAGTTCACTAAAAAGGAAAAGGCTGAAACGGTTAAGAACTTGGTTTCAAATAAAAATGTTCCAGATAAAAAGTCTTCTTATTTGCCTTTCTGGACTAGAAGAGATCTTATTCATCCTTTTACTCACAAAAAGGGGCCCAAGCTAATATGGGTTCCCAAGGCTAATCTTTGACTAGTGTTTCAGGTGAAGGTGAGAGGAAAAAGGTCAACCTGGTACATGGATAGTGCATGCTCCAGACAGTTGCTAAAAATGGTAGAAAATCTCCTCTCACTCTCTGATTTTCAAGGCGGCAGTGAAGTCCTTGAAAATGATAAGAAAGGTGAAATTGTCAAAATTGACAAAGTTAAAAAGTCACAATCCTATGACATAGAGAATGTGTTTTATGTTCAAGAATTGAAGCATAACTCGTTGAGCATCTCTAAAATGTGTGACAAAGAAAATAATATTGTTCACATCAGCTGAATGTTTTGTACCAAACACTAACTCTGGGAACCTGGTTCTGAAAAGACACAAGAATGTGTACAAAGTTGACATCCCATCTTTTCATGAAGAGAATCTTACTTGTCTTAGCGTCATTAATGATATTTCTCTACTTTGGCATAAGAGAATGCATCATGCTAGTTTCTCTCATTTAAATAAACTTGTCATGAAAGATTTGATTCATGGGATTCCCCCAATCAAAATCTGTGAAGCTATTTTGCATGGTGCTTATATAAAAAGAGATATGTGAAGTCATCATTCAAGTAGAATAAAAAGGTTGACACCGAAGAAAGTGACCTGATATCAAACATCTTGATGATGCAAATTTAGAGAACATCGTTGATGAACCTGGTCCACATCTGACAATCATCGATACATCTGCAGCAGCAGTAACTGAGATTAACCAGCCTTGGAGATAGGGGGAACAACAGAGCAATCAGGACATTTAGAGTCTGGTACATCTTCAGGGGGAACTTCGCTATGTGAACCTGGTCTTCGTTATTCATTGAAAGTTATTTGAAATTGAGGTTCCTTGATCGTATCTGACTTCAAGTCGATCACGTATCTTGTTTAGTATGGGGCTGGGTGTTCATTTTTTTATCAAACAGAAGAGAGTCACGCTTATGAAAATACAAGACCTGGTTCTCTATTACTGAGCTGGAGATTCCTTTGATCCGGTAGAATAAAATGATGCAGGCATACTCATAAAGGCCTTGAATACGAAGAACTTGAGAAAAATCATCTAGAGCTTGGTCTTGTCAAAACAAGATGATATATTATCATGATTTCCTCTAATAATTGGCTAGTAAACTAATAATTTTATGCTTGAGAGATTATACAATGAATATCTGCTAACTCAGTCTCGTACTATAATAGGTACACACTCCATGCACATCTCGAACAATGTTTAGAAGGTCTGCTGATATTATCCCTACTCTTTTACTAACAACATTAAGGAAATCATTGAAGAACACACAAAAGGAGAACCTGGTTTCTCTGTAATACTCAGGTATGTACCATCATTTTTCAATGCATGAATTTCCTGAGTTTGTGTCAACATAAGCACTAGTGAACCTAGTCGATCATCAAAATCCAATTCTTTGAAAAATAAATCACCAAAAATCCTCTCTGTGACAATAAGCATCCTTCAATCCCAAACTACTCAAATGATGAGGACCTTAGTCTTGAAGCCACCCTGACTTTAATTTAGGGGGAACCTTGTTTTACCTCTCACATCTGAACCAGGTTCACAAATTTCAAATTGATATTCCATACATTCCAAGTGTTTAACCAGCTATCTCTCAGGGGGAACAATTCTCTTAGGAACAAACTATTATCGGTGTTGACCTTCATTATTGATAAACCCATCTCTATTGCACCAAAATGTGATGGATCTCTTACATATAGTTGGTACTCCTTCAAAATATCATCAAGGAAAGTCTATTTAACAAAAGGACCATGAAGGAGTGAAGATTTTATGGAGTTGGACCAGAGTTTCAAAAAAAAAATGAAATTATGTTGAAGCTGAACCAAGGTCAAAGAAAGGGAGCTCTAGTAAAAGAAATAATGTTGGTCCTAATGCTTGAAAAATACTCACCTGGTCTCCTTGAAATTGTCTATGCTTAACTGATGATGGACCTCATGTTGCTCTTGATGAAATGGTACTTTCTAAGAAAACTGATCATAACGAAGGAGCTGGTGCACAATGGGCGTATTGAAAAATCTATGAATGACAGTAAACATCCTTTTCCTCCTCACATTAGTAATCTTTGTCCCATTCCTTATCCTCCATTTTTTCAGACTCTTTGATGTGCTTGTGTTTGTCTCATACTCATGATATCATATGCTTTTGATTTAGGGCTTTAAGGGCTTAAATTGGTACATATTTGCTTATTTTGTTCCTCATTTGACGATCTTGATTGTGTGTGAGTATAAGATGGCTAATATCCTCAGATCAACTTACCTTATTGTTAGCAGAAGTGTACTAGAAAGTGTTGCCCAAGTGGCAATGAGTTAAAATGATATTGCACTTATTGTATGCTCGTTGAGTTCTTTAGTTGTTGATTTTCAATTATGTCAAAAGGGGGAAGTTATATGATGTGGGTTAGGGACATACTATGCATAGTTTGTCATCATCAAAAAGGGGAAAATTGTTGGGGAATAAGAGGACATGATATTTGTAGTTTTGATGATTGACAAAGTGTTTTGATATTTGACAAAGTCCACTATGATGCATTGCTAGGGAACTAGAGAACATGATGTTTGTAGTTTTGATGATTGACAAAGTAACCTATGATGCATTGTTTATCATCATCAAAAAAGGGGAAATTGTTGGGAAGTAGGAGAACATATAAGTAGTTTTGATGATTGATAAAGTGAACCTGGTTCACTACTTGTTGTCTTATGAGTACTCTATCAGGTGAACCAGGTCCTCATACGTGAATGTGAACAACCTATACAAATATGGGAGATTGCAGCAAAGAAGACCTGTAATAAAGTGCAGAAATAAAGGAGTGAAAGTAGAAATAAAGAAATAATTGAAGAACCAGACAATGTGAACCTGGTTCACAACCCTGCAGCAGAACCAACACGGAAAAGAAGTGCAGAAGACTACCAATGCGGAAAAGAAGTGCAGAAGACTCCTTATAGGAAAAGGAAAGCTCCTAAATAAGGAAAAGAAGTACAGGAGACTCCTTCTGGGAAAAAGGAAAGAAGTTAAAGAAGGAAAATAATAAAAGAAGTTGTTTCCTAGGCAATTAAGGAAGGAGGCAAACAAGTTCTATAAGGAAAAGGATTAGTTTTATAGAAATTCTTTCCTTGATGAAATTGGCTAAGGATCTGTCAACTCTATATAAAGACAAGGCTGGAGAAAGAGAAGATCGGCTTCTGCAATTACAATTGAGAGAATTTTCCAACAAAGGCAGAGCGGCACCTATTGCATATTCACGAAGGTCATCATCTTGAGAGCAATAACCATTGGAGCAAAATTGCAAGACTTCGTCACAGCAACACTGGAACCAGGTTCATGAGTTGTGTTCGAGTCTGAACTATTGAATGTTGAAGTCTGATCAATTAAAGGCTAGGGTTATTAGTCTTTGTTGATTTGTTCTAGGTTTATTATTGAGTTATAATAATTCCTAGGTTGGAGAACAAGAAGTGGGTTTGGCTTCTTGGAGGGTTGAGAGAATTGTTCAAGAAGTTGGTTTGGCTTCTTGGAGGATTGAGAGAATTGTTCAAGAAGTGGGTTTGGCTTCTTGGAGTGTTGAGATAGTTGTTCGAGAATTGGGTTTGAATTCTTGAAGGGTAGAGTCGACAATTATAGTTAATCGTTGTAGAGATAGAGGTGTTAGAGTTAGTTCATTGATTATTGAGTTAATCTTGAATTGAATAATAAAACAGAGGTGAAGTTTTCCCTTCTTAGAGAGAGGAAGGTTTTTTTGATAAAATCTTTGTTTTATTGTGTAGTCTGTTTACTTAGGCAAACGTACAAGAACCTGGTTCTTGCATAAAGGGCAAGGTTTCTTCAATCTCCAAGTTCGATTTAACGGAGATATTCCTGAATCAATCTCAGAGCTTCAGAATTTGCAAACTCTAATTTGTAGTGGTTTTTCTTCCAATGTAATTTTACCTGGGAAGATATGGATGATGAAGAACTTGAGGTATATACATTTGGGGGTAGCCACTTATTTACCCAGTCCTAGAAAAGAAAGTATTTTAAATAAGCATCTTGAGATGCTAAATCTAGAGGAGCTTTCTGGTCTTTGTTTCACCAGTTGTACAAATGAAGTCTTTTCTGGCATTCCCAATATAAAGAGATTGATATTTCAGAAAAAGTATTCCCCATCGGCTATTGGATATGTCCAGATTGACAAAACTCGAAGCATTCAAGTTTTACGGATCAATTTTTTTTCGACACTCCATCAAGAGATTTGGTTTTCCAACATCACTTAGGAGGTTGTCTTTAACTTGGTATCATGATTTTTATTGGGCAGACATATCATCAACTGTTATGATGTTGCCAAATCTTGAAGACCTCAAACTTAAACGTTGTCCAACCTTGAGTGATGAATGGAGATTGTGTGATGAAGATAAGTTCAGAAGCTTGAAGCTGTTGTTATTGGATGTCCTAAATCTTAACCATTGGGAAGCTAGCAGTGATAACTTCCCAATCTCAAACGCCTTGTTCTGATGAATTGCTGGTTCCTGCAAGAAATTCCAACAGATAATACATGTCTTGCCCATTTGTGATTTCATAAATGATATTTATTGCTGTAAAAATATTTGTTTTGTGTTATGTGATTGTTCAAAATGAATAAGGTTTTCAATCTATTATGCATTACCTATGGAAATAAGTAATATATAGAGGTCTTAAATTGAACAGATACATCTGTTCATAAAAGAACATGACTGTTATGAAAAGTCGTTTGTTCATGAAAAAACATGACTGTTACGAAAAATCATCTGATCATGAAACAACATGACTCTTATGAAAAGTCATTTGTTCATGAAAGAACACGACTCTTATGAAAAGTCATCTCTTAAGTTCTATAAATATAAAGATTCTCTAGAAGTAATCTAAGAAAAATCCGCATCTTTAAATAAAAGGCTTTGTTGTATCCTGAAGGAATTTGTTTGTATTTTCCTCAATATGTATACAACAATATCTCTTTAAAAAAAATGATTTTACACGTGTCAGACTCATCTTCTTTTTCATTTATATCTCCTATTTTTTTTTTCTAACACTCTAATTAGAGAAACAGGAAACTCTCTCCAATGTTAAGGTTTTACCCACAGAAACAACTACTTTATATTGTGGAAAATTCCAATCTAAGTGGGAATGAGGTTTTTTCTCTCATTGATTTGATTATTTAACTTGCATTAGAAATCTTGAGTGACCTAAGATATCTAGAAAGTGATGAATATTAATAATTGTGCTCAGCGGTGGCCTACTAATTAATTATTCTTTTGTGAAGAAAATTGTTTTCTTTTTTTCCTTTTCCCCTTTTTAATTTGTAATTTATATTCATACTGCTTTCTGCATCCCATATACACTTCTATAAATCCATTAGAATAATAAAAATTCTATGAACGTCAATTGTACAAGAGGAATGTAGATTGAATTGGATTTGGGACCAGCTTTTATTTGGTACATTTTTTCAATTTATATATATACTAGTTTCTTTATCCCAAGCATGATACAATTTTTATATTGCAAATAATAAATTTTAAATGGTATATATATATATATATATATATATATATGGACTTTCTCTGTGGTATAAAATTTCCTATTCCTTATTTCATAGGAAATTAGAAATTTGTAACTTTAAAAGTGCATCTTTTTTTCTCAATTTATCATATTCATTTTTAATATTCAAAACGTACTTTTACTTTCTATACAATGTGTTTGTATGTAGTATCTTCATATATATATATATATATGGACTTTCTCTGTGGTATAAAATTTCCTATTCCTTATTTCATAGGAAATTAGAAATTTGTAACTTTAAAAGTGCATCTTTTTTTCTCAATTTATCATATTCATTTTTAATATTCAAAACGTACTTTTACTTTCTATACAATGTGTTTGTATGTAGTATCTTCATATATATATATATATATATATATATATATATATATATATATATTTATACATAGTATTATTCTTTTCTTGTACAATTTGATTTTGTATATACCTACTTCGGTACTTCCTTCATTTTTGTTGTAAATTTTCCTATTTTTTAAAAATAAAAAGAGTAAAAAAAGACTAAAGGACAAATAAAATAACTGAAAGCTCCCATTTCGGGGAGTCTACATATATATATATATATATATATATATATATATGTGTGTGTGGTAACAAACTAGATGAAATATTAAGATAGAATGCTTGATTTCCTTTCTTCTTCTTATTTTTCTGTTTTTCTTTTTACTCATATTCTTCTTCATATTCAGTTACCCAAAATATGGATTATTCCCCATTTTATGCTTTTTAATCTCTTCCCCATTTTATGCAAAATCATAAATATTCATTTTTTTACAAAAACACACTCATCAATTTCTCCTATAATTTCAAAGTGTTTCTTTATATAATATTCAAATACTCCAGTGGAAAAGAAGGGAGAGAAAAGGGAAAAACAATACATTCAAACAAAAGTTGATGTAGCAAAATATATCATGTGTGTAGTAATTTCGTGCCAAAATTTGTACAAAACTTCTTTCCTCTACTTCCTTTCTTTTTCTATTTCACACCGTGAATCCATAATTATTTTAACTCCTCAATGAAAATTTGACTCTTTGGAAGGACGTTGAATGACTTGAAAAGTGAATGAAAAGAGGAAGATAAAACTAACACACATAATATGGAATAATGTTGATCTAACAGAAGCTCAAGATAGTGATGATACGATACCTTTTAATTGAAATTATAAAATGACCTTGTTTGTAATTAAGTGATGCATGAATAAATTGTAATCAAAAGAATTTGAAAAATCTGATATATACATAACGTATTATCTGAAGAGACAAAAGACATTTACTCTACAAGGTGAAATTACTTCTATAACTAAAACTTTCTGCCAAGCTTTAAATACTTTAGAAAATTAAATAGAAGGATATAGTGTGATTTAAAATATTGATATATTAGTATTTAGTATTATATGATATGATTACTATTTAATATTTAATTAATTGGATTTTTTATAAAATTTTAATTTACTGTAGGGGTAAAATGGTAATTCAACTTTGAGGTTAATTAGGATGTTCCCACTTTTAGTAATATATGATGATATGATGATTATTTTCTAAACACATGTGTTGCATGTGTGTCCCATGTAAATTATTATAGATCTGTTATAACGATTAAAATTGTATAAATATGTGGTTGATGAATAATGAAATGCAACAATTATAAATAAATCTTTAAAATTGACAAGAAACACCAAATGAGGGACGTATTTTAAAAAGTCTTGATTCATAATAACATCGATGGAAAAATAACTACAAAGTTATATTCATAACAATATAGATGGAAAAAAACAAAAAGGAAGATGATTGTATAGTAATTATTACAGAGCATACAAAAAAAATACAACATCGTGTATAAAAAAAATTAGTACATCAATAGAAACCAAAAATATAAAAGAATAAGACATCAATTGTTATTCTTTATTAAGTACGTGAAATTGAAGATGATTGAGAAGGAGAAGAAAGTGATTTGAAAGAGAACAGACTATGAAGATTATATTGTAAAAAAAATATTATAACTCATAAGCACAAACAAGTAATAAAAACAATAAAAATTGATATTCAAATAAGGTAATGTTTATAGATAATACTGATCTAAATCCACTTATATAAGTTGAGCTTTTCCTAATAAATGAGATAAATTAATGCATAACAAAATTGAATGTTTTATGAGATAATTATCATTAATTGAGTGACTGTTGTGTTATAAAATAAAGTTGAATGACTTTGTGAAGTAAAAGTTATTAGTTGAGTTACAAGAAATTATGTTTAGATAACTGAAAACCAAGTAACTTAAATAAGTGCAATACACAATACCTTCATATACAAACTTGCAGCAAGTTCTTGCATTGACTACACAAATAAAATCAGGTTTTTTTCTTCTTTTTTTTTTAAAAGCGAATTTAGACCATTAGATAGTGGTCTAGTGGCTTTTTATTAATAATAAACATAAAAAATTAATAGGAATAAATACAAGCAAGGGAGGCTAGGTCTTACCTTATCAATTCTAATGATGTACTTAAATTCTACTAATTAACAATGAAGAAGACAATACGAGCTAGAGAGAACTAAATATTCTATGATCATCACAAAGTTTATAATATACTCTATGATGACATTACAAGTGAGGATTCTTAAGTAATGAAAAATCATAAAAGCCAAGGGGAAAGTTGAGTTATCAACCTCAAACTTCCTTTTACAAATGTATGAACTAAAAAAGATAGTTTGGCCTTCTAAAGGAATCTGAAGTATGTTTCTCTTGTCTTCTTCTTCAAATTTGTCCAATAACAATTGATAGTTCATCACTTCTTGGATTTATTGGATCTTGTTGAAGTTGTAGACACTGTCATATGATTCTGCTTCGCCAGTCGCATCGATAGGTGCCTTGGAACAAACTCCTCAATCACTATACCATCCCAACTATGCTTTCTTCCATTCTTCGTTTTGTTGTTGCATTGTTGTCTAAGAGAAATATCAGCATTCCTAGCTGCATTTGCAAAACAATAATCCAGCATTTCCTCTTCCCCTTCCTCACTTCCTCAGAGATGTCCTCATCATCTAGGTTAGCAAATTTATTTCGGGACAAAGTACTACTACCACCAACTTGTAATTGTTTGTTAGTGTTAATAGATGTAAGAGAAGCCAATTTTTCAATATTAGAACTCACCAAATGATCACTTAAGATTGCAACAACATTTGTTGATATTGATGACAAACCTTGCCGGGGAGTTACTAACTTGGCACTACTAGGCACAAAAGAAGGAGTTGTTGGGCTCAATTTCTTTTGCATAAGAGGTGAAATAACTTCTTGTTAGCGGAAACGTGAAAATAAAGAACAAGGAAGAACAACAATATTTAATGTGGTTAGGATCAGAATGATCCTACGTCCACCAGAGAACAACTGCACCAATATTTATTTCACTCCAAAAAGAATACAAGTGAAATACTACAAGAGAGAGAGGAGATCAAATGCCTTAGAAGTTGAAAAGGCAAGTGAGAGGTGTGTTACAAATGAATTAAGAGCTACCTATTTATAGGAGTGAATTCTTCCTATTGATGCCATCCATGACATCACTATGTGTCAAAATGTCAAGGTTTAAAATGTGAAACCATTTTATGGTTTACCTAAATTTCACCTATAAAGATACTATCTTGACCTTTTATTTTGTACCAAAGAATTATCTTCCTACCAAATCTTCACATTAATTCATCTTTATTAGGTTTGTCTCCACAAAGACCATACCAACTCTTTCAATCTCCACCTTGGTTTGCATTCCGAGCATGTGTATGAACAACTCTGGCAAAAACTTCTAAGCTTGCAGGGCAATCCCATTGTAAGAAACAAGAAGAATCAAACCTTTGTTAAACATACTAGCTCCACCTAGCAGTTGTTCCCTCAGAGTTGCATCAATTGATGCATACTCCCGCCAAGTCCTTGCAGTGCACAAACTTGGCAAGCGGGACTATCTTGGTCAAAATGTCTGTAGCATTATCATCTGTGATAACCTTCTCAACCTTGATAGCTCCCTCTTCAACGACATCTCGAATGAAATGGAATCTGACATCAATGTGTTTGGTGCGCTCATGAAATTTTTTATTTTTAATCAAATGAATAGCACTCTGACTATCACATCTTAGAGTTGATTCCAGCTAAACCAAACTCAATTCTGCCACCAAACCTTTCAACCAGATAGCTTCTTTCACTGCCTCAGTTGCTGCCATATATTCTGTCTCTATTGTAGACAAAGCGACAATCGACTATAAAGTCGATTTCCAACTAACGACACTACCAACGAGTGTAAAGATGTATCCTGTTGTGGACCTCATTCTATCAAGAACCCCTGCATAGTCAGAATCTACATAACCGATAACTGAAATACCTTCACTTTTCCGAAAGGTTAGGCCAACATCATAAGCTCCTTTGAGATATCTCAATATCCACTTGACAGCTTCCCAATGCCTTTTTCCTGGATTTTCTATGTACCTACTTACCGCACTTACAGTTTGAGCAATATCTGGACGTGTGCACACCATAGCATACATAATGCTGCCAACTGCGCTAGCATAGGGAACCTTTGACTTATGCTCCACCTTATCCATAGACTGAGGCATTTGTAACTCTGAGAGGTTGAAATAAGAAGCTAACGGTGTAATTACGGGTTTGCTCATTTGCTTATTGAATCTCTCAAGAACCTTTTTGACGTACCTCTTCTGAGAAAGATGTACAACACCGTCTTCTCTTGAAATCTCCATTCTAAGGATTTTATTTGCAGCTCCCAATTCCTTCATGTCAAATTCCTTGCTCAATAGTTTCTTCAAAATATTTATTCCTGTGATGTTATTAGCAGCAATAAGTATATCATCAACATGTAACAATAGATAAATCATAGAGTTACCAAACATCTTCTTATGATACACACAGCTATCAAATGCACTCCTCGAAAATCCATGTGTAGTCATGAATGTATCAAACCTCTTATACCACTGTCTGGGAATTGCTTCAAACCACACAAAGACTTCTTCAGTTGGCATACATGATCTTTTTTTCCTTCACCTAGGAAGCCTTCAGGCTGATCCATATAGATTGTCTCTTCTAGATCACCATGTAAGAAAGCAGTTTTGACATCAAGCTGTTGAAGCTCTAAATCAAATTCTGCAACTAATGCTAGTAGCACGCGAATTGAGCTATGTTTCACGACGGGAGAAAATATCTCATTGTAGTCAATTCCCTCCTTCTGACTGAAACCTTTTGCAACTAATCTCGCCTTGAACCTAGCATCTTCCACTTTTGGAATACCATCTTTCTTTCTGTAGACCCATTTGCATCCAACTATCCTCTTCCCCTTTGGCCTTTTAACTAAGACCCATGTCTCATTTTTGTAAAGAGACATGGATAACCGCCATTGTGCAACATCCTTGCAAGAAGTTGGTTCAACATACGAGGAGGGCTCGAGATCCTTAATCTTTTCTTCTGCAGCTACGAATGCATATGCAATCAAATTTGATTGCTCTATGAGACATTCCGATTTTCGTATCTGCCTTTTGTCCCTTCCCTTCGCAATTGTGTATGGTTCATTTACAGCAAGTTCTTCAAGATCTGCATCTTTTGACTCATCAATTTGAGTCTCTTGATCCTTTTCTTTAGTAAGCTCCACCTACTCGTTGTTCTCAGTTCTTGATATCGCCATAGAAACTTTAAGAGGATCAAGCATAGAGGATTCATCAAAGGTAACATCTCTAATAACTACAAATTTGAGTAAAGACAAACACCAAAGTTTGTACCCTTTTACTCCATGTACATACCCTACGAATATGACCTTCTTAGCTCTTGGTTCAAGCTTTCCTTCATTAACATGATAATAAGCTGGACACCCAAATATTCGCTAGTATGAATAGTTAGAGGGTTCACCTGACCATACTTCATTCTGAGTCTTAAAGTCAATCGTTGATGCTGGAGATCAATTGACAATATGAGAAGCAGTGTGAACTGCTTCAGCCCAAAACACTTTGGACATTTTGGCTTGTAAGAACATACAACGAGCCTTCTCAAGAAGAGTTATGTTCATCCTCTCGGCAACTCCATTCTGCTGTGGTGTGTGCCTGATCGTCTTATGTCTTGCGATCCCATGAACTTTGCAGAAATCATTGAACTTTTCACTGCAAAACTCCAAGCCATTTTTGTGCGAAGATACTTGATTTTTCTCTCCATTTGATTTTCAACCAAAATCTTCCACTCTTTAAATGCTTCAAAAGCATCGCCTTTTGCCTTTAGGAAACGCACCCAAACCTTTTGTGAAAAATCATCAATGAATGTGAGAAGATACCTTTTTCCTCCATTCGATGGCAGCTTAGAGGGACCCCATAAATCTGAATGGATGTAGTCTAGCACCCCTCCCATCTTGTGTTTGCCAGTGCTGAAGCTGACCTTCTTCTGCTTCCCTAAGACGCAGTCCTCACAAAATTCAAGTGTGCTGATCTTCTCACCATTCAAAAGGTTGCGATTGCTCAACATCTCCAGTCCTCGTGCGCTCATATGACCTAGTCTCATACGCCATAATCTTGCATTATCGTCATTAGACAAATGCACTGTAGATGCATTTACAGAGCCAACAATGGTGCTTCCTACTAGTGTGTAGAGGCTATCCTCCAGCTTGGCCTTCAGCATGACTAAAGACCCTTTAGTCACTTTCATAGTTCCTCCTTCGCTCATGTACTTGTAGCCTTGTTTATCCAAAGTACCCATAGAGATCAAATTCTTCTTCAGATCAGGAACATGACGGACATTTGTAATTGTCCTCACGATTCCATCATGGCAGCGAACCCGAACTGAACCAATGCCAACTATTTTACAAGTTGCATTATTGGCCATTATTACGGTTCCTCCACTTGTCTCATAGCTGCTAAACCAATCTTTTCGGAATGTCATATGTAGAGTACAACCAGAGTCTAACACCCATTTGTTGTCATAGACTCCACTATTGCATGATGTTGTTAGTACATAATCATCATCAGAATCATGTACCTGCTCAACAATGGATGCACTCGCCTTTTCTTTGGACTTTGACATAGGGCAATCTCGTTCAAAGTGCCCCTTCTTGTGAGAGCCCCAACACTCCGCATTTTTCTTGTTCACACGAGACTTTGATATGTACTTTGATTTGCTCCTTTCTTGTTGGCTAGTACAGCCTCTCACAAAGAGCCCACTAGTTTCGTCGCATTTGTCTCCTTCAAAGTGCCTCCGCACATCACAAGAGTTAAGTGCTTGCCGCACTTGCTCAAGAGTGATAGGCGCCTTACTATACATCATTGAATTCTCAATATCACGATATTTTGAAGTCAATGAAAATAGCAAAGCACATGCAAGCGTCTCCTCATCCTTTTTAATTCCAGTAGTTTGTAAGTCCATCACAAGTTTATTGAACGCATCTAGATGATCTTGTAACAAAGTACTTGACTCCATCTTAAATGTGTGAAGTCGTCGTTGTAAAAACATCCTTGTTGTCACCGACCGGTCCTGGTAAAGCGCTTCTAGCCTTCCCCATAACTGTTTGGCCGTCTTATCGGTACTTGTACTCATTTCACAAAGCACGTTAGGTGCAAGGGACAGTTGGATTACACTCATTGCATCTCCTTCAATCTTTTCCTTGTCGGAATCCGATGTTTTATCGGGGTACTTTCCGTCAATAGCATGGATTGAACCTTCCCTCCGCAATAATGCCATCATCTGGATTTTCCAGATATTGAAGTTGTTGCGCCCACTAAATCTATCAATTTGAAACTTCATGGAACTCATTTTTACTTGTTCTTCCTCTTCTACTACAAAGTATTTGGAAATACAGAAAACCAAAGTAATTATTTTCTGATGTAGAAAAGAATTACTTCATTGGAAATACAGAAAACCAAACTCAATCCTCTCATACCACTTTATTGGGAAAAGCAAGCGCAAAATAAATGTGCACGATGGGTAATAGCGGAAGAAATCTAAGTTCAAACTTTTCCTTTCTGTTTGAACCAAGAGAAGACAAAATAATGCAAGAAAAAATATTGTTTGGGGCAGCAAACAAATCAACCAAAGCAAGCAAATAAAATCAACAACAAGAGACACCAGAAAAACCTCTTCGGTGTGAAGAGTAAAAACCACAAAGCCAAAGTTCCACTAAAATCAATAAGAATTACAAAAGTGTTCTCCAAAATGGCCACCAACAAAGTGCCAAACAATGAGCAACACAACTACAAGATAGCACCAAAAACTAGAGAAATAAAAAGGAGTAAAATCACCAAAATACAGCTACTGTTCACGAGCAAAAATCTGGAGCTACAAGACTCCAAATCACCCTCTCTCGATTCCCATCAAAGATTAAGTTAAAGGAAACACGCTGTCCAAAAATCAGCTCAATCGGACAAGAAACGAAGCGAAAATCACAATTTGAAATTGGCTGCTAGTGTTTGTGCGAAAATCTACACTCTCTCACTTTTCTCTCTATATGGCTGCTGATCAAACTCTTGTAATTCTTTCAAATAAGACCTAAAAGAAAGTCTTACATATGCACCATAATAATGGGCTTATGGGCAAAGTGGACTAATCCAAATTGAGCTCAAATTTATCCACATAGGAAAGGAAGGAAACCCAAAACCTTGGACTTTTATTTATCTACATAGGAAGGGAAAAAGACCAAAAACTCAACACTTAGCACAGGCCAAGCGCCACTAGTTGGACCCCTAGCATTTTTTTGAAATTCCCCATGAAATGGTTATTCATTCTGTTAGTCAATCTTGCTACTCTATGTTCCATGCTCCTGCGTGACCTTCGCGTAATATCCTGAATTTGTTTGGATTTGAAGTAATTTGGTGTTAAATTCTATAGTCAATTCTAATTATCTAAGTAAATATTCCAGAAACTTCATAGAAACATATAAACTGAGAAGGTTTGATAGTTGTTGAGTCAATTCTTTTTTTTAAAATTGAATTGAGGGAATATCTTAAAATGTCACTGAACTATGAAAAATTATCTAGTAAAGTTACTAAACTTTATTTTGTTTCACTAAAATCACTCAACTTTACATTTTTATATATCTTCTAAAATCATTAAACTACTTTTATCATTAAAACAAATTTGACATAGCAAATTAAATTATTTTTTTATACATGTAATCACGGACCCCACAAATAAATAAAATTGTAAAATTTATTTATTTTAATGACATGTAATCATGGATCCTACAAATAAACAAAATTATAAAAATTATTCATTTTTATGCCTTCTCCTCTTAAACTCTGTTTTTGCAATAAAATCAGTAACCTTTTTTTTTTTTTTTTTTTTTGGATTATTACATAGAATCAAAATTTCATTCTTATCAACAACATTTTAAGAAATTCTAAATCAAGTTTGGAAATAAAATTAAAGAGAAATGAGTGTTAAATTTAATGGCACTGACGATAAGTGCCTCTAATGTGCACCATGTGACATAACCATACTTTTACATTAGCAAAACACAAGTAACATTAGACCATTTCTAAAATATATATTACATACTAGGTTGTTATGAGCACCATTGTTAGCCAATAATAAAAAGAAGACAAAAATATATTGTGCCATAATAGGTGTCTCATAACCACAAAAAATTACAAAGATAATTTCTATACTTTGCTATGATTTCTAGTCTTCTTTTTCTTCACTTCAACAATATACTCCTTCATAACTTTTCTCTTAAAGAGTCTGCCTCTCTTAGAAGTATGAGATGGTCCATCAGTTTCGATACCTTCAATTGCAACTTCATCAACACCTTAAGCAGCCACAACATCAGTTCTTCAATTGGTGCCTTGTGAATTAAAAATAAATAAAGATATTAGTACGAGAAAGCATTCTTTTACAGATTTCATCATATTATTCCTCGAAGAAATGAAGGAATCCATTGTTTAAGAAGAATTTCAGCATCAATAACCTTTAAAAAAAATCCAACGCCTCTTTTTGGGTGAGAAATAAAGAAAGAAGTAGAAGAAGCGGGAGATTTAGGAGGAGAAATTTAGTCTTTTAGAAGAAGACAATTTGTATGTGAGTGGGTAGGTGGGTATACTAATAAATATATTTCGTAATTTTATTTATTTGTGGGTCATATGATTACATGGCATAAAAAATATTTATTTTTCCACGTCAGATTTATTTTAGTGACAAATATAGTTTTAATGATTTTAGAAGATAAAACTGTAAAGTTGAGTGATTTTAGTGATACAAAATAAAGTTCAGTAACTTTACCAGATAATTTCTCATAGTTTAGTAACCTTTTAAGATATTCACTCAATTGAATTTGTTAATCTTCATTTCTCAATGCAACTAACATTTGGTTGTCTCAAGTGAACTTTCAAAGATTATTTATTCTGCTAGTCAATCACTATGAGGTCCGCAACTTTGTAACAAGAAGTTGTGGGATTAAAAATTCAAACACCCCATCATTATTAAACCAACTCCTCTGATTAATTAAAGGATGTTATACAACAAGTTGCTATATAAATAAAAGATTAAATTACATCTTTATCTATTCCTTCAATAGTTATTTTGTTCAAATTCCTCTTCTTGCAATTTGACTTGATGGCAGCTTATAGTGCTGTAATCTCTCTTCTTCAAACTCTTGACCAACGAAATCCAGAACTCTTTCATGATCACACTGCCCAAACGCTTGATTCTCTTCATGCTACTGCTGAATATTTTCAACATGTCCTTGAAAATATTAGCAAGAGTAGAAGATTTGACCCTGAAAAGATCATATCTTTAGAGGAAAAAATTAGAGTTGTTGTTAGTTATGTAGAAGATGTTGTTGAGATGAAAATTTCTCAAATCATCACAAGCTTAAGTTGGACATTTGGAATTTTACAACACCAAGATTTGCTACCACTTGTTGAAAAAATGGATACAACAAAGAAACAAGTGATGGATATTGTTTCTCGTGATGCTGATCAAGTTCTTGATCAATTATCCGGGGATTCCTTGATTGGCACTCCTTCTACAAGTTATCCAATGTTGGAAGATGATACTGTGAGGGGACTTGATGATGACTTGGAGATCATAATTAATAGGTTGAAAGGACAACCACGGGATCTAGACGTTGTCACAATATCAGGCATGGGTGGCATTGGCAAAACAACACTCGCTAGAAAAGCTTATGATCATCTCCCAATCAGGTATCACTTTGACATTCTTGCTTGGGTTACAATATCTCACGAATTTCGCTGTAGAAATGTATTGTTAGAAACTTTACGTTGCATTTCAAAGCCAACAGTTAGTTTTGACGCAAGAGATTATGATGAGATGGATGACAATGAGTTAGCTGACCTAGTGCAGAAAAAGCTTAAGGGTCGAAGATACCTTGTTGTAGTTGATGATATTTGGAGTAGGGATGTTTGGGATAGTATAAGAGGAATATTTCCTAATTACAACAATGGAAGTTGAATCTTATTGACTACTAGGGAAACTGAGGTAGCGCTGTATGCAAATACTTGTAGCCCTCATGAGATGAACCTTTTGAGTTTAGAAAATGGTTGGAGGTTACTTTGTGATAAAGTGTTTGGACCAAAACATGATCATCCTCCTGAATTGGAAGAAATTGGAAAGGAAATAGTAGAAAAATGCCAAGGACTACCCTTGACAATCTCAGTGATTGCGGGACATCTCTCCAAAGTGGACAGGACATTAGAAGGTTGGAAGGATGTTGCCCAAACCTTAAGTGAAATCATTGTTAGTCATTCAGATAAATGCTTAGGAGTGATCGGTTTGAGTTACTACCACTTGCCTAATCGCCTCAAACCTTGCTTTCTATCTATGAGTAGTTTCCCAGAGGATTTTCAGGTTGATACTTGGAGATTGATCCAATTATGGATTGCAGAAGGTTTCATAAGGACTTCCGAAAATGGTAAAAGCTTGGAGGAAGTGGCAATAGATTATTTGGAGGACCTTATTAGCAGGAACTTGATACAAGCTAGAAAAAGGAGATTCAATGGTGGGATAAAAACATGTATAATACATGACCTGCTGCATGAGTTCTGTTTGATAGAAGCTGAAATGACAAAGCATATGTATGTTGAGAGAACTTACCCTACTCTTCCAACACAAAAGCATACCTTTCATCGCTTCAGTTTTCAAACCGAATGTTATCCAGTTGATGATTATTATAAGCTATTACCCACTGTCACCAGATCTATCTACTTATTTTCTCATTTGGATCTACCTCTTGAACCCCGTATTAGGCTTCTCAGAAGATTGCCCATCCACCATCGTGATCCTATAGTACATGAATTTTTCTCTCGTTTCAACCTTCTCAAGGTATTGGCCATCTTCAATACAAATGGATGCTTCGTGTCATTTCCACTTGTGATTACAAAGTTATTTCATTTGAGATATCTCCAAGTTCGATTTAACGGAGATATTCCTGAATCAATCTCAGAGCTTCAGAATTTGCAAACTCTAATTCATAGTGGTTGTCCTTTCGATGTAACTTATTTACCTGGGAAGATATGGATGATGAAGAACTTGAGGTATATACATATGGGGGGAGTCACCTATTTACCCGGTCCTAGGACAGAAAGTCATGTGACAGGGATGCCAAATCTAGAGGAACTTTCTGGTCTTTGTAGCACCAGTTGTACAAATGAAGTCTTTTCTAGCATTCCCAATCTAAAGAGATTGATCATTCATCTACCTTATTTCGGAATAGAACTTCCCCGTCAGCAATTGGATATGTCCATATTAACAAAACTCGAAGCATTCAAGTTTTACGGGTCATCTTATTTTCCATACCCCATCAAGAAATTTGGTTTTCCAACATCACTTAGAAGGTTGTCTTTAACTCTGTGCTGTCATTTTGTTTGGGCAGACATATCATCAACTTTTATGATGCTGCCAAATCTTGAAGAGCTCAAACTTAAACATTGTCGAACCTTGAATCATAAATGGAGTTTGAGTGATAAAGTCAAGTTCAAAAGCTTGAAGTTGTTGTTACTGAGTGGCGCATATCTTGAGCGTTGGGAAGATAGAAGTGATAACTTCCCAAATCTAAAACGCCTCGTTCTGAAGAATTGCTCCTACCTGCAAGAAATTCCAGCAGATTTTGGGGAAATTTGTACTTTGGAATCAATTGAGTTACATGATTGCAGCACTACTGCTGAGGATTCTGCCAGAAATATTGTACAAGAACAAGAGGACATGGGAAATAATTTCCTTAAAGTTCACATTTATAACAGTCACAGTAAGTTCTAAACAGTTCTTCAATTCTCTCATCTTTATTAAATCTTACCTCTTTGAAGTTAAGATGATGACTTCTACTTTTTATCTTCCATATGCAGGGAAATGCCATCTGCCAAATGCAGAACCTATTAGATTGTTCAATACATGGCTTATCCATTTGTGATTTTGTATTTTGTAATATCTATTTTGTTTTATGTGATAGTTCAAAATGAATAAGGTTCCAATCTATTATGCATTGCATATGGAGTAGAAGAACTTTGAATCTGTTTTCCTCTGTTCATGTACAATACAAGTTCTTCATTGAATTACGTTACTGTGACACTACTGTTGAGGATTCTGCAAGAAATATTGAACAAGAACAAGAGGACATGGTAAAAGAATGCATCACTAGCAGCTATTATTATTATTTTTCCCTCCAAAGATTTGATTTTCCGAGAGTCAAACCTACTCTTGCTAGCTTCGTTAAGAACATTTGGAAAATATTCAGCAGTAGCATAAAGAAAATCGAGCATTTCAGCAGTGTGACCATGAAAGAGTTTCTACCACACACACATCATCTACCTCCTCCCCCTACCTTCTTATTTGATTCACAACAATCATCACTCTTGGAGAAAATTTTGTAAAATTTCTCAAGCTTCCTTTGATCACGTGGATGCATCAGTCACCTTCTCAAATATATCATCATCCAAACAATGACGAATAAGAGAGAGGACTTGTTAATCTTTCTTCCTTGTCTTGGTCAAGACTTTTTTTTTTTTCATTTTGAGGCAGAGTTTCCTCATTACCAAGTTTTGTATACTCCCATCTACAATTACCAAATATCTTAGACACAAGAATGATTTTCATTCGTAGACACCAGTTTTCATAATATATATATACTATTGTGAGATGGGGATAATGAAAAGAAAATGGACTATTATTTGTCATGACTTTAATACCATGTTATTTTGAAAATAATAATCTCATTCAAGAATAATATCCATGCTAAATAGCAAGAAAAAGAGAATAACAACAATACCAAATATCTTTTAACAGAGTAAAAGTATACTAATAACACTTGTTACGACTTGATAGTGTCAAAAGACTGCTACATCTTCAAAAGAAGCAACACTCTTTCATTTCACACAACTCACTACGATATTACTCTGGGTGTGAGTACAACATGATAAAAAATGATTTAGCTACTTGGAGAAGCAAATTGTAGGAGCTCTTCATCCCTCTCAAAAGCTAACATGTCTTGTTTCTTCATGCCACTTATTACTTCCACTCCATCCCTATTTTTAGTATCCATCAAAACAAAAATGTTTTTAACTGGGAAACTAACTCTTTCAGGCTTTCCCCATCCGAAATCTACATCATAAAAGGGGAATTTGGTGATGCTGCTAATTCTACAGAAATCAGAACATGAATTGTTCAAAATCATTACAAGGGCTTCTAGTGTTATAGGTAGAAATTCATTTGTTTGAGCATTTTTATATTTTTTTTCTTAGTTCTTCTTTCGCCTTTCGTAGTTTACCAACCACTTGTGGCACATCAATTTCTTTCTCTTCTTTTGTATGTATAGAATAGAAAGAAATAATGTTTCCCATAGTGCTTTTTGGCAATGGAGGACGTAAGCTTAAAGCCTGACGGAGTGAAGATGTCACGACTCTTTTTGTAGCCATGGTGCGTTGGTAAATGAATGCTGACACAACCTCTGTGATAGTCGGATTCTGTACTTGTGATTGATTGATAACCCTAGCTTTTAGTGCGGCTAATTTCAGACTAAATCATCTTTATCGGCATAAGGGTCGTTGAGAATTTCAGAAATTGGACAATCTATTTTTGTAGCGAAGAATTCAACTCCATTATCATTACAATCAACAGAGACATTGTCATTCAATTTCCCTGCCAATGGATAATAATTAGTCAAAACTTTTGAAAGGGATTTCTCAACATGTTCAGATATAACATTACTTGGTTTATTTGACCATGTGTTACTCAATTTAGGGTAAAAAAAGGCAAATGGGATATAAACGCCACCAATTATTTGATCAAGATAAGAGAGTTGGTGACAACGATGTGAAATTGGAGTAGGTGAATATGGTTTGATTATTTTTTTACATATCGAGGATACAAGTCTTGATCCAGTACTCATATTGTTTGACACAAATTTATTTGAAATATTCAAGAAATTATGTAGTGTGCTTTGTACATTACTACTATATATATATATATGTGGATGAAAAAAGACAACTAATTTATAAGCAATAAATTATTTAGACTAACCTATTAAAGGGTCTAGATTGTTAGCTTTTAGGAGTTGCCAATATAAATAGTGTACTCTAAGGCAAATTGACACTCCATAGGTTACAAACAAGTGGCTAGAGACTAATTGTGTATCAGAAAAAACTGATACAACAAATATTAGATTATATTTGTGTATCGAAAAAAATGGATACAATTATTATCAGAAAAATGTATTTGAGTATTTATTTTTAGGGTGATACAATATTCAAACATGTATCATTGTGTTTTTTTATTTCTGTGCACAAAAATTGATACAAACTAAATCTATGTATTTATTTTAGAGATGATACAATGTGTATATGTGTATCTAAGTTTTAGTTTCAAAGCTAAGCAAATATGTGTTTAGTGTATCTATTAGAGAGAGGTGAGCAAGATTTAGGGGAGAGAGGAGATTGAGTATATGTGTATCTCAGTTTCAATTGAAAATACATAATGTATCTGAGATACAGTATGCTCGTCTCTATCCTCTATCTCTCTTGATGTCACTCTTGCTCATCTCTCTCCTCTATAAAATTGCTGTTTTATCTTATAATTAGGTATACTATAGTTATCATTCATAATTATGATTCAAACTACAGCAAATTATTTATGAAAAAACCTCTTTTATTATAGAAAGCTGTCGAAAAATTGGGTCATTTCGTGTAAAAATAGAAAGTTAGGTCGAAAGGTATAATAATTGTATGAGTAGTATCATACCAAAAGTCTAACGAAAGGTAAAGTTGTTCAATTTGGAATATGGAAAATTCTTTCTGTAATTTAAAAACTATAAAATTTAAAATTTGGGGAATCTTAGTATTAACTCAGTTAGTTGGTTACCTGAACTTTCACATTTTTCATGAGGATTTGATTCTCCACTTTATAAAATTCCCACCCTTATTTAAAAAACCATAAATTTCATATATATATATATATATACTAGTCTCTAGGAACGTGCGTTGCATGTGTGTCCCATATAATTTTTTTATAGATTCGTTAAAACAATTAAAATTCTATATAAATATGTGTAATGAGTAATAAAATGCAATAATTATAAATTAATCTTTAAAAGTTTGATAAGAAAAATCAAATAAGTGACGTATTTTAATGTTTATAATTAATTTCTTTTAAGGAACCACTGGTAATTTTAAATGTTAATAATTAACAAACTTTCAATAAATCACAAATGACTAACTTGAGCCAAAATGTGCAGACTTACTACAATTAGAAATTCACAGAAAAATAAAATTAAAGAAGTCTACGGGAGAGAAAACATAAGAATAAAATTAAATAAAAATACAACATACATATCATTTTTAAAACTTTAAACATAACAATATAGATGAAAAGAAATACAGAATCAATATATTATTTTTCAAATTCTTGTCGACATCTTCTTCCACAATTAATGAAGATTCAAGAGTCCTCGTCATCGAGTCAAACTAAAGTGTGAATCAAATAGCACAATAATAATATAAGTGTTTCTCTACTTTAGCTATAAAATGAAAAGAATAATCTTGGGTAGGTACATGTCTCATGAAACATAAAAGATGAATTTATATAGATAAAAATGAAGGAATACCAAAAATTATCTTCAAGTTATAAATTAACTATTGGAGGTTATGAATATTTAAAGCAAGCAAATAAGAAAAATATGAATATTATGTAAAAGGAAAAAAATATATAGTGCAAATATTTGCATGTAGAATATCTGCTGGTGAAATAGCCCATACTCAAAAAATTTCTTTTCTTAAATACCTGTGAAATAAAACTAATAACAACCAAATTAATGAGCCTTCTGATTTTTTAATTAGGACGGTTAATAACTTTTAATAAGTGATTGCTTTTGACATTGTAAATATTAAGTTGAATTGAATCAAAACAAAAAGGAAATGACAATTAAGGGATTGTATGTGAGGTTTTAATAGTGACTTTTAAAATTCTATGTATTAATTTGAGTTAAATGGGACAAAAACGGCAAATGAAGAATAGGAAGAGTGGAGTATTAGTTATTGAGATACTTAATTTATGTTGTTACAGTAAGATACATAAAATATAAGAGGAAAAAAATTAAAATTAGAAAGAGTTAAGAAAAAGATAAATACAATTCCTCTAATATATAAATTCATTTGTTGGTTCTAGAAAGGTGTCACATTACCTTGTCTATATCAAGTTTTATATGTATATATAAATATTTTGTGTCAAATAAATTGAAAGAGAGAAATAAAAATGAATACCAAGAAAAAATGTAACTAATTTAGTTATTAAAAGAGTGAAAATGTCTAACAACTTCTTTGTCTTTTAACTTTTGACGTACACCTTTTCATTTAATATTAATATAATAATAATTATAATAATAATATGATATGATTATAATTTAATATATAATTAATTAGTTGTTTTATAAAAGTTTTATTTAATATAGGGATAAAATGGTAATTCAACTTTTCACTTTGGAGCTTCTCACTTTTAATAATATATATATATATATATATATATATATATATATATATATATTTCACAATCAAAAATTTTCTGTTTGGTTTGATTTGATTTTTTTCTCCCTGGTAAATAATTTAATTTTAGCGGCTACCAAACATTTAGAAGCGGAAATATGGGTAGGCAACTATTTATAACCAATTAATAAGATTTTACTTTATTATTATGTTTTGAGCCAAGAGTATCATTTATTTGTTGCATATATGTAGAGTATTAGAGCATGATTGGCATTACTATTTGGAGGCCAAAAAATATTTATTTTGAGAAAAAACACATTTATAAGAAAATTAAGGTGTTTGGCTATGTTGGAAAACTATATGCACACCGGAAGCATACCAAAATCATACTGCTTACATGAATAATAGATAACCAATATACATTTATGCTAGAACACGTATAAACATGCTAGAACACATTAACTTGCTGAAATTTAATTCAAAATTACCTCTTGAAGCGTGAACAAATATCTTCAAGCGAATCCACAAGTTAGACAGACCTTCAAACGAATCTACAGTCTTCTACAGTGATCTCAAGTTCACATATGAACTCTCTCAATACTTGGGTGGGCAAGTATCAATAGAAACATTATTATCTTTCTAGGTTAGGAGAATCCCTATTTACAGAGATTTCCTCCCAGTCCAAAAAGGAGAAGAAAATCCAGTTTTCTTATAATTCCTTTTCCCATAGAATTCTGAGTTCTAGTTAAATATAGGCACTGGAGGGACCACATAATTACTTACTGAGGCTTCCTATTATGGAAATAATTCCAAATAATTAATTTGAATTATTCTTACCATAATAAATTACAAATCATTCCACTAAAAATTCGTAATTGCACTCCTCTACTTATATTTCGAAATTCCCCATTAAACACTTATGTAATTCCCCATGTTAAGATTACATATACTAATCATTAAATTAAATTACTCACGAATTTAATTCAATAATTAATTTCCTTTAGAGCACTGCTTAACTTATTTCATGTGTCGGATTCATAAATCCACTTGCAAGGTTTGACACGATGAAAAATTATAAGCTTCTCAAAAAGGCATATCATCAATCTCTATATCGAGACATGGATTCCATCAACTAACTTATTATTTCACCAATACATATTATTACCATCCAATCTACCAAGCATATTGACCTATCTCAGAATCTCACGTTTTAATAAATCAAAATGATAATTAATATATACAGATCATAATAGTTATATCAGGATTAAGAATATAAGTACATTTAATAGTTTAGAGAATATGTTTTTGTCAGTCAGTCTAAAACAACTATCTCTACTCGGTCTCGTTCAATACATACAAAATGCACTAGCACAAGAAGTTGGAACTATACCGTTCCCATAATCAAGATAAATTATATATAATCTTGTACTACAATCGTATTGATGGCAAGTCCAATTTACATCCTAGATTGTGAACAAGAAACTTTATACTTATAAGAACCGATGATTTAATCCTCTGTATATAAGCTAAAACTCTATACACTAAATCATCTACTATATAAGTAAATAGACACCACAAACGAATATATGATCTATTAAAACTGAATAAATAATTATTCTATAATAAATACTATATCTAAACATATGGTTAATAGTATATATCCCAACAATCTCCCACTTAGACTTTTAACCATTACAATTGCTATAATGTACTATATCTAAATGCATGGTTTATAGTATATACCCTAACAATCACCCACTTAGATATTTAATCTTGAAAATTGTTAGAATACTATGTCAAAACAAATGATTAATAGTATATACCCTAACATGGCTAATCAGTGAAATTGCTTTAATTAGAAGCAGAAGTAATTTTTCTACTATTGGGAAAGAGTTAAAATTTTCTATTTCTTAAAAAAAGTAGAAGCAGAAGCAAAAAAAAATAATATTTTTTTCAAGATCAAACTATCCTTGCTAAATATACATGAATACCAATATAACCCTTATATTTATTTATTTTTGTCGTGTGTAATTGATCATATAATGAAAACAGTTTTATTGTAATTGTTGTAGTATTATAAAGTGAATTTGATTTAACAACTTTAGTATTGATTATTTCTTACCTGACTATCAATTAATTGTAAAGAACGTTTTATGGATCAGTTTTAGATGGAATTTTAAATAGTTAATCATTGAATAAATGTAGTATATTTTGTGTGTTCTACAATTTACACTTTGAAAATGAATCTCAATTAGCGCAACCCAATAGTTGAGAAGTAAAAGCGGAGGAGGTATAAAACCTTGATGAAGATGATAATGTTGATGTACTTAATTAAAACGTAATGACAATTTTCTCAAATATGCAAATTTTTAAAATTTATTTCTTCAGTTACAAACTATTGACGTGTTTGAATCTATTAGCTATAAAACACTTTAATATTAGAAATTAAACAAGCTGCCATATTGAAAGAGAAAACAAGAACTATTGTTATAATAAATGGAACAAGAACAACAGTTAAAGTAGGAATGATATTTTCTTATCACTATTATGTGAATTGAAATCAATACAACAAAATGATTGCATAAATATTAAAGCAAGGATGATATTTTTATTATGTAAACTGAGATCAATGGAGGAAAAGATTGATATTAGAAGGCTCAGCTGATAAAAGATTGAGAAAATGGTAAAAAAACACACTTAGAACTATTACTTTTCCACGAGTTCCACACCTCAACTATTAGTTTATTCCATTTTTCTATCTGAATTATCATCATCTATGTATCAAAACACACATTCTTCTCTTTCTGGCACGATATTGTTATTGGATAAGTTTGACGAGTCGTCATCTTTTATAGGTGGAAAAAAAAAGATGCTCCATCAAATTTAGGACTTATTGGATATGTTTCTGAACTCATTGGATTACGTGCTATAGTAGCCCAATGGTTGATGAAGTTGCCTAATGTGTGTCCATCCCCAACCTTATGTGACAAACATATACTGACTGCAATTCCGCCACAACTGAAATGACTAAGTTGAAACACTGCAAGACTACCCTCGTATGAATACGCACCAGGGACTCCTTTTGGATAGACTAAATCATTTTTATCATCATAAGGGTCGTTGAGAATTTTAGACATTGGACAATCTATTTTTGTAGTGAAGAATTCAACTCCACTATCATTACAATTAACAGAGACATTGCCATTCAATTTCCCTGCCAATGGATAATAATTAGTCGAAACTTTTGAAAGGGATTTCTCAACATGTTCAGATATAACATTACTTGGCTTATTTGACCGTGTGTTGTTCAATTTAGGGTAAAAAAATGCAACAGGGAGATAAATGCCACCAATCATTTGATCAAGATAAGAGAGTTGGTGACAACGATGTGAAATTGGAGTAGGTGAATATGGTTTGATTATTTTTTTACAAACTGAGGATACAAGTCTTGATACAGTACTCATATTGTTTGATGATACAAATTAAATGTGTTTGAAATATTCAAGAAATTATCTAGTGTGGTTTGTACATTACTACTATATATATATATATATATATATATATAGATGAATAAATTATTTAGACTAACCTATTAAAGGGTCTAGATTGTTAGCTTTTAGGAGTTGTCAATATAAATAGTGTACTCTAGAAAAATTGACACTCCATAGGTTACAAACAAGTGGGTAATTACTCCTTTCGTTTCAATTTATTTGTCCTATTCTTTATTAGTTTGTTTCAAAAAAAAAATGTCTATTTTCTTTTTTTGCAACTCTTTAATTTTAATTTTTCACATGACATGTTTAAGACCACAAGATTAAAAGACATTTTGATACATTCGACATATCTATAAATTATGATCACAAAATTTACAAGTTTTTTTAACTTTCTTAATCATCCATGTCAAGTCAAAACATGATAAATAAATTAAAACAGAAGATATATGATTTATGAATTTGTAATTTTACAATCAAATATTCTTTTATCACAACATTTCAATATAACGATCAAAATTATCTTTAAAAGCAATTTTACATGTTATATTTTTTTGTATCACGGCTACCAAACATTTAGATGAGCGAAACTATGGGTAGGAATAGGCAGGACACCGAACTTTTGGTAAAACATACTCCTTCGTTCAATATTAGTTGTCTATATTATTAAAAATAATTATCTTAGATTATTTATTAGTTTACAAAATCAAAATAGAATTAATTATATTTTTTACATTTTACCCTTACAATTAATTCTTTTTGTAAGTATAAACAAGTTTGTAAAGTTTCAAAAAGATTTCTTAAAGAGTAAATTAGTATCATTGCCCTCTTACTTATGATTTTTAAAGAGGCATGTAAAGGAGAAAATAGACAACCAATATAGAACGGAGGGAGTAACACGATACAAACTTACTCGTACCAATTGTTTGCATCAAATTATTATGATGAAGTGATTTATTAAAGTAGTTAATGTACACTGAAGGTGTTTCTTCCATTAAAAATGTTTTATGTCATACTGAAGGAAAATAAAATTACCCAAGGTAAAAATATATGCACAAGTGAAAGACCCAACACAATGATTTTGTAAGAGGCTTTTATTCAATAACTCAATGACTCTTGTATTTTTGTACAATGAATGTATCTCTCACTACACAATGAATGTATCTCTCACTACATTTTACAATATGTAATAAGGCACCCCTATTTATAAGACTAACAATCAAAGTAAACTAGGACTAGGAAACTATAAAACTAACAAATCCTAATTAAACATAAATAGGTAAATACCATAAATAACAAATCCTAAATTAGTAAGGAATCCTAAAACTTATAATTTTAAATAATGATTCAGAGTTGATTGTATCTTCAACAAATAATTTTTCATCCTCTTCAAAACTTATAATTTTAAATAATGATTCAGAGTTGATTGTATCTTCATTATTCATAGTCATGCACTTTAATTGCGGATCTAGAACTTCAATTGTTTTTGCTTCAATTTTGGGTAGATCATCAAAAACTTGCTCTTGGTGAATACTTTTGCTTCTTGTATTACCAGCTTCATCTTCAAAAGCCTCAACTAATTTTCCTTGTGAGACAATAGTGAGTATTTCAATTTCTTTTCCAATAGCTTCACTTTGTATGGACCAATCATGTCTACTACATGTCTCATGGGTTAAATTACTAACCTCTATCGAAGCAACATCAGTTTCCACCAAATTTTTCTGTTTAGTTGTTTCAGAAATTTTTGATTTATTAGATTGACCACTATTGAAGTCTTCTTTGCAATTAAAAACATCTATACCGCAATGAAAATTACCTCTATCTTCCTTTCCTTTTTCCATAATTTTTAAACTTTGATCTTCTTCATATATTTCTATTAAACTCAATATCTCTTCTTTATCATCCTTTCTTTGATTTGTCTTAACCCAGTTTGATATCTCTTCTCTTGGATTAAGTTGACTCACCTTTTCTGGCAACGCTTCATTAAATGTTTATGTCATCTGTTGATTCAGGGACATCTCATATGTCACCAATTCACCTTCTAGATCGTCAAGCTTCAAGGTATTCAGATTTCGAGTAGACTCAATATCTTTCTTCTTGATTAGAAACTCTAAACGTAGAGATTTTAATATTTTTTCAACAACTTTAACTTCTTCTAATATTTCTCCATTGATCCTTATACCATTGACAATTTCTTTAATTCTTGTAAAAAAATCTTTGATTGTTTCTGTTGGTTTCATCTGAGCCAACTCAAACTGTTCCCAAAGTTCTTGAAGTTTTTCTCTCTTCACGTCTGAAACACGTCGATATGTTTTTGTTAAAATTGTCCAAGCCTCCTTTGCTGACGTAGCATATAAAATTTTATTATATATACACAATCCGACCGTTCTATCAAGGTAAAACCATGCCTTATAATTCAATTTTCTATTTTTCTCCAATTGTTTTGCAGCTTCACCTGTCAATGTTGTGCCCTCTGGGGCATCCACGAATCCAATATCAATTATGGACCATAGTCCAACAGTTTTGAAAAAATTCTTCATCTGTTGATGCCAACTCTCAAAATTATTTTTGCCATCAAACACAAAAACAGGACATTCGGGTAAATATGGAATATCCATATTCTTTTGTATATGTTGGATCTCACACACGACTATTATAAAGATCTCACACAAGCTTTTATAAAGATCCCACACAAGCTTTTATAAAGATCTCACACAAGCTCTGATACCAATTTGAAGGAAAATAAAATTACCCAAGGTAAAAATATATGCACAAGTGAAAGACCCAACACAATGATTTTGTAAGAGGCTTTTATTCAATAACTCAATGACTCTTGTATTTTTGTACAATGAATGTATCTCTCACTACACAATGAATGTATCTCTCACTACATTTTACAATATGTAATAAGGCACCCCTATTTATAAGACTAACAATCAAAGTAAACTAGAACTAGGAAACTATAAAACTAACAAATCCTAATTAAACATAAATAGGTAAATACCATAAATAACAAATCCTAAATTAGTAAGGAATCCTAAACTACTTAGGAATCCTACTCTTGGTTTATTTCCTACACATACCAAGACTAACTACCCTTAGGGGTTGTTTGCTAAGTAGAAAGTGAATTATGTAGGTATTAAAATTAATATAATTAGTATCAGTTTTAGTATAGCATTGTTTTAGTTGTTTTGTATAAAAATTTGCTAAACACACTTTCTTCATCCTTGAATATAATAATTAAATTTAAACGGCTAACAAACATTTAGGTGGTTAAAATATGTATAGGCTTAGCAGGATGCCAAACTTCTACCACATTAATTAGATTTAAGTAATGATCATAAATTTCGTAAAGCTACACATTTAGCCAAGCCTAATTAACTTATGAGCAAATAATTTAAAAAATAACAGGGAATAATAAGAAAATGGAGGTGATTTTCAAATGTGCAGTACTGAAAAAAAGTTGAAATAGAATTATAGACTACGTACTACTATATATCATGAGAGAGAAAAAATGAGTTATATACTAATATATAATATTTTTTAATTAATTATATTTAATTAGCACCAATATTATTTAAATTCTCTAAAAAATATTATCGCATCTCTATCAAACTCAGAGTGAACAATACCTCAATAGTTGAATCAAAGTTTTGTTTTAGATAATATCAGATTGTTAGAGTACACAACTCTCCCTCAATTCGGTGAGTGAGGACACTAAGTTCCAAAGGGGGTGTAAGTGATGCCTATAACGGAGGGTAAGTTTCTGAAGAAGGATAGAGATGTATGCTTTTTGGGTTAAAATAAAAAAAAAAAAATTATATAAATTGATATTATACAAATTGATGTTCAAAGCCAATAATATCTTAACAGTTGAATCAGGATTGTTATTATCAACATCGGTTGTGGTTAAACATACTAATGGTTGGGATGTGTGCACTTTCTCTTAGAATAACCTCACCAACTTTACACTATATCCAAAAAAAATTTAGCAATAATTAATTAATGATAATATCTTAATTGTCGCTAAATATACCTTTTTAGAAGCAATTAGCACTCTATGTAAATGTCTCTAAAGCCTATAGTGACATTAGATTCAATGGGAATTAACAAATATCGATAAAGACTTTAACACTCTTTATTAATATATATATTTATTACCGATAAAAATTATTTTTGTCGTAGTGTTAAGTCCCCACTATTTCCCTTATTGTTTGTTTTAAATTAACATAGAATATGCCTAGTCAGAGTACATCAAACATGTAAAAAGCTCCTTCCAGCTCAAAAAACAATGACAAAATGAAATGAAAGAAAAGAAAAAAGAACAATAAATAAAATAGAAAAAATGGTGGCTCCTTCAGTTGTTTTTTTTTCTATTTCAATTGGCTCAACCACCACTTGAAATGCTTTATATCCTTTTATAGCCAAACAAACCTAATTTTATGAAGTGGACATTTTCCCATTATATCCAGAAACAACAATTTTTAATTATATATTAATATAAATATACCCTATTGTAATGATCCTAAAGGTCATTTTTGGTAATTTTTGCTAAATGATCGTTTTACCCCTCTCGAGAGTTACGCCAAGTCATGTTTGATCATTATCCGAAGTTGGTTTTGTGAATTTCCTTGGCAAGTTAAGAGTTTTGGAAAGTTTTGAGTTTTGGAGGCTTAAGTTGTCAAAAGGTGGTATTTGAGGTCATTCGGAGTTTCGGGGCTCGAAATGGAATTCCGTCAATTCAACAGCTCCGAAATGTTGAAATTGTTCTAGGAGAGTTGACGGAATCAGATTTGGGGCTATATCGTGAATTTGAGGCCTTGGGTTGGAAATTAGTGAGTTTTTGACCATAAAGCTGACTTTGGTCAGCATCCGGTGATCGGATGCTCGGAATTGAATTATGGCAACTCCGTTGTATTCGGAGGATGATTTTAGGCGTAGAAGTGGTCTTGATTGAATTCTTAGAGGTCCCGAGCTTGACTTGGTATTTTGAGGCTTAAAGTTAGTTCCGTGGCGTCTTATCGGTTCCGGGTCAAGGAGACCTCGAATTCGAATTCTAACAGTTCCATTGAGTCCAGAGCGTCGAATTTAGTAGGGGAGCATGTCTGATTTGTGTGCACGGGGTTCTGAACGAATCTCAAGGGTCCTTTCGGAAACTTAGTTGTTTTGGGTGTTTGCCGATATATGTAATCTGGTGCAAGCTTCTTTGCATTCGCGTGGCTTCTGCCATGTTCGCGGAGGGTCGGAACCCTGTGCTCCGCGTTTGCGGGCTAAGTAAGCCGCGTTCGCGGAGAGTTAATTGTCCCTGATCATTGTTTAATTTCTAAAATCGGAAAAACACCCATTTCCATCATTTTTGGACTTGGAGAGCTCGGGTAGGCAATTTTGAAAGAGGATTTTCATGGGAAAACTATTGGGTAAGAGATTTTAACCCATAATCTTCATAACCCATCGATTATATCTTGTTTTTAACTTGAAATTGAGGATTTTGAAGTGAAGAATTGGGGTTTTTCAAATATTTCAAATTTTTGGATTTAATGATGATTGTGAACTGATTTGAGCTCCATTTTTTAAACGGTTTTCACCAATGGTTTCCTAATGCTTTGAAGATCGTTTTCATGTAAAATTTCCAGATTTAAACCCCATTTTCGGAATCGGATCTTAAGTCATTTTGACCCTTTTTTCCAAATTTTGTGATTTTGGTGTCGATAGTTTCGAATTTTGATTGTGAATCATTATATGAATAGATTGTGGTGTTTCAGACTACATTCGGAAGGGGAAGGCTCAAGTTGTTGATTGATTGTGGTTTTGGCTAAGGCAAGTGAACTCCTAAAACTCCGTAAATCTTGTAGAAATCCTGAATTTCCTTTCTTGTGTGTTGGGAAGTAATGGAAATGAGGATACGGGTTGAATTCTTTCATGAACCAATCTTAATTGATCGACGGGGTAATAAAAAGCAATGTGTACTAATGTTGTGAATCAATGTGTGATATGTCGTGATCTTGAAATCGATGCGTAATTGGTGAAATGCTTTGATACCTTCATTGTGATTGTGAATTACTCGAACTTGTCGTTTTCTCATTATTTTTGTGAACATGTGATTGCATTTTGTTCTTGAGCACTATGATGAGATGATTGATTGTGAAGTCGAGGTCTTTTCCGGCGAGTGTGTGATGTCGAGGTCTTTTTCGACGAGATTGTGGTACCGAGGTCTTTTCCTGCGAGATTGTGATGCCGAGGTCTTTCTGGCGAGTTTGTGATGCCGAGGTCATTGCCGGTGATTGTGAGCATGCATGAGCATTGATTGTGCATCATCATTCTTGCATATTATTGTGTGGTGAGCACTATTCTTGTGATTGACTATGTGATTACTTGTGAGTTGTGGCATATGAATCTGAATTGTGATTGTAGAGACTGGTTGGACTGTGTATTGATAATTGTTAGGTTGGGTTGATTTTTCTATGTAGGTTGTAGTTATGGAGGTTCGGTTGGGATGGAAGGAGTTCACGTATTTTATTAGATTTTCTAGTTTTGTTAGTTGGCTTGCTGAGTACTGTGTTGTTTGGTACTCACTCCTTGCTTCTACACTTGTGTAGGTTTCGAGCCCAGACCGTGAGTTTTGCTTTTCTTGACTATCCGAGGCTTCCCAGGAGACGGAGAGAGGTAGCTATTGTCTTCACGCGGACTCTCTTGTTCCTGTTTTTATGTTTTGTTCTACTTGAGAAACAAAGACATATTTGAGACTTGTATTTTCTTTCCAGTTCTGTTATTAGCAGCATGTACATGTGATAACTAGTCCTTGGGGGTTATTTAAGTTTGAAAGAGTTCCGCTTATGTTATTCTTCTTTAAATTGCTTATTTCCGCATTTATTGCCGTCTTTTGTTGGATTTAGGCTGACTTGTCCTGGTGGGATGGGACAAGTGCCATCACACCCGATTTTAGATCGTGACACCTATACACATTGACATTATAATAATTTTTGCATTATCAATATATACGAACAATATATATATCTATCTTAATGATATAGTGAGTTTAAATTATATACGTGGTTAGTTTGTCAGTATAAAAACAATTATACTATTAGATCACATTTAACCTATTATAACAATAATAAATAACTTGTCCTATTTTAAAGATTATTAAATCTCATTTTTTAAAACTATTTACCTATAAATATTTTGTAGGTGACTTGATAATATAAAAAATTCCTTACACCTAGAATATATACTCTTATGTAGTACATACTAGATGGGCATGGACCGTGCCGCACGGGCTCAACACGTACATTTGTGTATTTTTGAACTTTTTTTAATTTCGAATGCTGAAAAAAATAACTTTGATCAGCTTTGATTTGTTTATCGTGTCAATATATTCATCTAAACTTGGATCAAAAACATTCTAATTGTTATTATATAATACATAACAACATATATAAAAGACATTTTATAATCACTGTAGTTCCAGATAAATAAAGAGGAGCTCAAAAATTAAACATATCTTCTACAGTTGATGCAAAAAAAATCCATCCATTCAAAAGTCCTCTCTGCATGACTGTCACAAGCTAAGATTTTGACCAAGAACCTGAAGTAAAATTAAGCAAACCGTAATTATTAACAGTATAAACTTATCATCTTCCTTAATATTGTGTTCACATTACTCAAATCAAATACTACTATGAAGAAGACTTGGTAAATGTCTCATTAAATAAATAGTGCAAATGCATTAACATAAATCAGAATCACAAGTCCATTTTGGTAAGTACCTCTGGCAACTTGCTTGTGAAATTATTCAAATTGAAAATATTATAACAATCAAAAAACATAGAATATAATTTACACTTGATTCTCTTCTATAGAGACTTTATCAATCATTATTGCTTAAAAAGTAGAAAAATAGTAACTTTTGAATTATAGGATGTAAGGAGAAACTACTTCTTTCCCTAATTATAACGCAGGCATTTTAAGAAGTCATCAAACCCTTGAAATATCTTTCAAGGAATCTTCCTACTAAGTGGAAATTAGGAGTTGATGCATGCTAGAAACAACTTACCATTAAATTCTTCGTAAAGCTTTTCCTGTTGGTACCCTTTAGCCAAGATCATTTTTCCATGTTCTTCTTCTTTTTCTTCCTTTTTTTCTTGAATACTGAATATATTTAGTGATAGCAAACACAATATGATTTTTTTTAAATTGTAAAAATAACTAAATTTAACATAAGGGAACCATGGAAGAACTTAAAAGTAATACAAAATTGAAATTTTCCTGCTCAAGTTTTAACAATGCAAAGAAATTTTAACTTTTTAATAGCTGGACTTCTTCAAACACATGATGCGTGTTAGACATGTAAACATAAGATAAATGTAAAGAATCATAACCATAATACAAAACCTAGAAAGTATATAGTTGCATGGTGCTATTATTGTGAGACTCCTATTATGTGTTATCAAACACTTGATGTGTGTTTGATATGTAAAGATAAGCTAAATGTAAAGAATCATAACCATAATACAATACCTAGAAAGTATATGGTTACATGATGATATTATTGTGAGACTCCTATTATGTGTTATCATGTTATGGCGGCACTCATGTTACAAGGCAAAATTTCTACTTTTTCCTTGATCACAAGATAAGGTAGATGTATCGGTGAGGTGATTAAAGAAACTAAGATCACAAAATATCTTGTTTTCACCTATAGGCTCTTTCATATATATTGTTGCTACATCTTCCCTCACCTACTCCATGTAAACATAGTAAGATGACATCAGATGCACTTACGAAAAATGAGTTAATAGAATAGAAGGTGTGATATATTATATTATTTGATAATGCAAAGACACCAAAATCAAGATAAATGATAGAGATATTAAATGTAAGCTTCATACCTTAGAACATGGAAACCGCTTTTCATGTGTGATTGGGTGTTGTTATTCATATGTAACAAGAAGCTAGCCTGTAAACTTTAGGGTAGAACTTCCTATCACCACAGAACATCAACAATCCATTCATATGATCTCACACAACAACTTTGGAACACCTAGCAAAAAAAAGATGAATAAAAGAATTAATTCGTACTTTTAGCGAGTCTCCTAAAGACACAACCATCATTTATGTGTGAAGAAGAGAAAACTAACTTTCACAGAATATCATTATAGAGCATGTAAATCACCTATCATATCTGATTGAGTTCTTTTTATTAATAGGGAACATAAAGCTACTTGTGAACTCGAGGGGAGAAGTTTCGATTAACATAGAACACCAACAGCATGAAAATACACTTTATATTGCAGCACTTGTGCTAGGGTCAATGAACATTTAAACTTTTCAATTTAGAGCTGAATCATTACTGCAAATTAAAATATATACTTTGAGATAAAAATTCGACTATGTAGTACTATCATCCGCGACCTCTATCACCATGAAATTAAAGATTTGTATCAACTTTAAAATCAAGCAAAGAAAATGTAGATGCTGACACGCTAGTTCAGTGACAATTTGATAATACTTTGCTGCTTAATTTATTCATAACTTTCTCAAATAGTTTTTTTTGTATAATCAGTGCATTGTTGATCATATTCACTTATGTACCACGTTATCATCTTGATATAATATTTTCAATAATGTTTCGGTGGGATAATATAGTTGCTAATGACTGAAAGCATCAGACATTAAAGATAACAACTTTAAAGTTAAAAGCATAATTCAGTTCACAAGTTGTATACTTATACCATCTAAAGATTAGATGATTAACTCCATCTTAGGGTGAGAAAGGATCAAGTACTTATAGTCATAGTCTAGTAGAGAGAAGTGATGTCTTTTCTACTCTTTCAAAGTTGAATACTCCTATTATTTCTACCTATTACTTCATCGAAATATTTATTTGTCAGGTCTGGAGAAAGATATAAGAGAGTTTTTATTAGTATCTTACAAACTTTCTAAGAAATCTAAAGAATTTCATAGCACGGAGAAAGAAAAAAAGAAGCAAGACTTTTTTAAAAATTGAAAGACTTCTCAGGTTAAAGAATGTCATTCTATTCCTTCAAATCTGCATTTTTCAGTTCTAACAATGAGGCGTAAGCTTCACTAACCTTTTTATGTAGTGCAGAGTTTTCCTACAACTATTACAGGAAGACCTTTTGTGGCCTTTTAGGTTTAGTAGATCTTTCTTCTCAAGGATAGAGAAGTTAGGATTTCATGTGAATGTGTTTCAACTGGGCTCCTCGTAAACCTTATTATATGCAGAATGATCATCTATATATTCTATTGTAGGCAAAAGTATTAATAATTTTATATTTTTTTGGAGTTGGAATGTCAGCATTGGCTTTTGAGATATTTGATATTGTTCCAACTCTTCCACCAATTGACACATTTTAAAATGGACATCTCTATCATGCCAGTGACATCATCAACAACAATATCAACACGAAGATAATTAGGTTCATAAAAGGCAGAATAATTAAAGACCATCCTAAACTTGATGCATTTTATTCACCTCTCTTAAACAATCATTGGTCTTAATTATCTGCAAAATTTGATTAGTCAAGAAAAAAGTTATTTTATCAAGTTTTTCACTTACTGTAACCACAAGTGCTATCTCTAGCAATCAACACAATAATATCAGCACAAGAAACAACTCCA
Source organism: Solanum appendiculatum (assembly GCA_018342035.1). NCBI lineage: Eukaryota > Viridiplantae > Streptophyta > Magnoliopsida > Solanales > Solanaceae > Solanum > Solanum appendiculatum. The sequence goes on from JAGDQO010001323.1 coordinate 73,707, forward strand.
GGGCATTCAGCTTCAACTAATCTTTTAACATCATCGATGAATGAGAAGCCTTTCAATGCCAAATTAGGATTGGCTTCCTTTCAGTCCGATTTTCTGAACTTGAAGTGAAATTAAGAAATATAGATCCATCACTATCCTGCAAAGACCAAATTTTTTGAATAGAAAGAAGCAAAACAGAATCAGAAAGAAAGCATATTCAGTAAAAATTTATGTGAAGCAAGGCAAATCATTACTTCCTCCGCTTTATTTTACGTGTCATGGTTGGTCAGGATACAGAGTACAAGAAAATAAGGATGACTTTCAAATCATATGATCTTAAAATTAAATGTGTGTAATACATCAAAATTTCATCTGAACCTCGTGGTCTTAAACATGTCACGTAGAATGTCAGAATTTAAGAGTTAGTGAATATAGAAAGAGACATTTTTTTTGTTTATTGAAAAAACTAAAAAAGAAAGTAAGACACATAAACTGAAATCGAGGGAGTAATACTCACCCTAACAATGCAATCATGGAAAGTCTTTAATAATTTTCTCTACTTTTGGATAGCCTTTGAAGTAGAAATTAAGCTCAAATCTATTTAACCTCTTAGACAACTGAACCTTACTGGTTCAAGAATAATAGTTAGTGAGGTCAATAACATGTAGTAACTGAAATCACAAAAAAAAAGGGCAAGAATAAGACTCCCTGCTGCAAAATTTTATTTTTCTTTTCAGAACTTACAACTTGAAAGGGAAAAAAAGTTGATTTAGGCAAACTATCAAATATCGTCTGTACATTACATGGCAAACCTGACATAATATTGACATGCATGTAAAAAATTTTACACCAACTTCATCATCAAAGAATCCATCCACCTTTTTTATACAAATTTCATTATCGATTCACCCAATTTCCATTTCCGACAAAGACTATCAACTTTCATTACCAATAAAAAGAGAAAAATAAAAATACAATGGAAAAAAAGAAAGAAGAAACAAAGACGCAGAAAAGAAGGTGAAAAAACTCACCAGTTTCAATCTTGAAAGGGTCTGAGTTGCAGGAGATAAAGATGAAAATTCATAATTGAAAGAGCTTATGTATTTATATTGTACAACATATGAATTTATTATCCTTCCACGTGTTGAAGAGCTAATCAAATTAGTCCATAAAGGTCCCAAAATGAGAAAGGCTCCACCGTACAATGTACAATGGCTTTTGTACAATAATAAGAAGTTGTGTTAGTCCTTTACTTGTTCACTTATAAAATAGGGTAATATATAGGATCTTGTTAGTGCATAAATCGCACTTCCATTTTTGCACCAAGGGGTCCATTATTAATATGGAAAAATTACTTAAATACACAACTTATTTTATTATATTTTTCTAAAATTTTCTACTATTTGAAAAAAAAATACAAAAATTTCTACTCTCTCCTATTCTTGAATACATCACTTTAGACGATGTATCAGTCACATCACTTTACGCGATGTATTGGGACATAAGTGATGTATCGGGACGTTGAGTGATGTATCCGAAATCGAGACACGATGTATCACGACGTTGAACAATGTATCCGAAATCGAGACGCGATGTATCGGGACGTTTTAGGATGTATCCGAATCCACCAACTTTAAGGCATTTTTGTAATTTGAAAAAGAGTAGGGATAGGATGTAATTGACCCTTAACACTATGGAATTTGTGTAAAATTTCCTAATAATAATATTAATAATAATATATACAAATGTTACTTACCAAAAATTATATATATATAAATGTTTCTTTATAATTTCCTTTTATTCACCATATAATAGCTAAAGGTCTTTTCTCTTCATCTTTCTTAGTGAGCTTCTTGTATTCTTGATCATGGATAATAGTAAATCACTCTCTTATCATTCTTCTTCTTATGTTGAATCAAGATTTAATCTTGAGGAGAGAACTTATAATTCTTACAGCTTCAATGGTGGACCCGGCGAAAATCGAGAAGTTAAGAGAAGGAAAAGGGTGGCTGGTTATAACATGTACTCCATAAAAGGTAATAAAAAACATCTTTGAGGAACAGCTTCAAGTGGTGTCACGATCCAAAAATGGACGCGATGGCATGTGTCTTATCCCACCAAGACAAGTCAGCTTAAAAACCCAATTAATATGAAAAATGCAGAAGTAAAACAAGAAAAACAGACTAACACTGTCTAATAATGCAGAAATTCATAATCAACTTAAATATACCCCCAAAACCTAGTTTTCACATGCACAAGCCTCTAATGTATTACAATGGATTTGAAAGAAAAACACAAGTCTCAAATGATGTTGTTACTAAAGTAGAACAAGATCATAAATAGGAGTCAGTAGGTCCACTGAGATGACAAACAGCTACCTCACAAATCTGCACAGAAAGCCTCGAAAAAGAGGAGAATAGAAAGTATCACAAAGATCCGGGCTCGTAACCTACAAAAAAATGTAGGAGCAAGGGGTGAGTACCAAACCACACGGTACTCAGCAAGCAAACTCCTAAACACAAGCTAAGGGTATGGAATACAGGTACTCCTTACACCCCAACTGAACCTCCACAACTACAACCTGCATAAAAACTAACACAACCTAATAGTTCACAATTTACACAACACATAGCTCAACCACATCACTTCAATAATTACAGATCAGTAACACGTAAGATCAAGTTCACAAATCACAAGTTCCACAGAAAAGCACTTGTAAGTTCACAAATGATAAAGATGCACAATGCAATGTCACGTATAGTGATGCATGTCTGACTTAACGATACACACCCGTTGTTTCTCAGTCTGGGACCCATGGGTGACATATATGTCCATGCATCCATCGCGGCGTGCGACACGACCCTCGATAATAAAATCCGTCGCGGCTTGCGACACGTCCCTCGATAATAAAATCCATCGCGGCGTGCGACATGTCCCTCGATAATAGAATCCGTCGCGGCGTGTGACACGTCCCTCGAATCATAATATCCGTCGCGGCACGCGACATGTTCCTCGAAATGGTACATCCTCTTTAATTTCTTATTCTTCCTCAATTCACATAACACTAGTCACAACCATGTCTCAGAACCAATGCAAATGACAAATCTCACACAAATAATGAGGAGATGACCATTTTCATAACAATGCACAATTCACAACAACACAATCGTGATATAACATCAACAATGAATCAATAAGCCTTTCAAACCATTTTCAACACATCACACATCAATAATTAATCACATTGCCTTTTATTAACCTTTTTCATAATTAGAATTATTCAACATGGACAAGTCAACCCATCACCAAGTTTCATTACTCCCCAACACATACCACAAGGAATTATACGATTCTATACACTTAATAAGGGTTGAGAAATCCACGTGTTTCAAATAATCGAACAATCACTTCGGAACTTGAGCCTTCCCCTTTTGTTGGGCTTCCAAATTAATGCAATCTATTCAAATAAATAATTACAATAAGATTTCGAAACTAACAACACCCATATTACTATATGTTTAGCCTAGACCCAAAAACTCACAGAAATTTGTAACCAAGTTTCTAATCTTGATGCCAATTAACATGTCAACTCTCATATTTTCCAAATTTCAAGACTAGGGTTAAATTTCAATTTCTCCAATATCACAAGTCTAATAGTATTCATGTAATACAATACACCTAATATTTAATTACCTATCTCAATATATCTAAACTTGAATTATAATGTGATAATAATAAGAACCAAAGTTTTAAACGGGAAACTAACTGGAACTAATGGCGCACTGAAAATAAATTGATTAACCTACTATATTCCAACATTTTAATTCTATTTATCACCACACAATTCTTTACTAATCATTACAACATCAATAGGTTATCAATGTGCTCAATGCTATCCACTAATATTTTATCTCCAAAACCCATTGTTGGTCATCAATTTGCAAACTCAACTTTGCAATTCCATTAAGCTTTTTCTTTTCACAGCCCACAATTATAATAATGATATATGACCCTATCCCAAACCAACTTCACCGACTAATTAGAAATCACTCTGGGCAATTATTGAGAGGGGTAAAAAATGATATTTTATAAAAATTTCTAAAAATAACCTTCTAGGTCATTACAAGTGGTTAAAGAGCAAATTCACAGATAACTATTATGATTAATTAGTGTTGCATGTAAGGGTGGAGCGCTAGATGTACGGATTTAACAGAATTTAGTAACTTTAGTTTAATTGAGTATATTTATTGAGAAATTTACTAAATATGTATATATAATAATTAAATTTATAAACTTTAATCTTAGATCCGTGCTAAATATATTGTGATTTAAAAAGTGCAAAATTATCAGCGATATAATCATGGTGATTGTTGTACATACATATTCTTGTAATTGTTCTTGTTTGGTTAAAGTTTGAATGTTATCAAGTTTGGATTAATCAAACTTTCCCACCCATTATATTTGACCCAGTGGCGTATGTACCATTTTTTATAAGCAGTGTTAATATTTGAAGAAGTAAAATATTCCCTACGTAGTGATCAACTCTATATCCAGTTGTTTGTATCATGTATTGTACTTCTCTTTTTTCTAATTTCCTTCAAATATTTTGAGAAGAATCAATAACAATAGCGTATTTAATGTAATCTCCTAAATGAGGTTTGGAGAGTTAGAATTCAATAACTTATTTAATTAGTGTAATCTCCTTAATGGGATTTGGAGAGGTAGAACCCTACTTTGGGGACTGTAGAAGAGGTTATTTCTAATAGAGTTTCCGCTAAAAAAAAAAATCTTAATCAAAAAGGATAGAAAAAAATAACGATAACAAAATAACAAGATAAGTAACATAAATGAAATAAAAGTTAGTATAAAATTAAAGAATACGATCATACTATGTAAATATTAGGAGAACTGTTAGCACTTATAAATTAGCACAAACATTCAAACCCTTGAAATAGAACAATCATTCGAAAGGAAAAGCGCGCACAACATATATATACATTACAGTAAATAAAGGATTTGTGGTAGGGTTTTTGGAATTTATAAGTTTTACTTATCAGTTATCGATATATTGGTTATTGATTTATCGGTTAGTGATCGTTATCAGTTCGGTTATCGGGTTAACCGTTAACAGTTCACACAATTTTCATTGAGAATTACTAATGGACTAGTCACTAATAACAACCAAATCAATTTCGATATGAACTATAAAGAGAAACCATGACAGCAAATCTTTTTCATTGCAGATTGTAGTATTGCAATATTGCAGGCATATCTCACTGACTCACTCACTGTAATGAGAAGATAAAAACAAAGACTTAAAGTAAGGGAACCTCAATTTAGACACTTAGAGAATGATATTCAATATAACTCGCCGGCGTGGGAACAGTGACAGTGAATGAATGAGTGATGTTGCAGCTTTGGAATATTATTGTGAAATTTGAGTACCAGCTATAAAGTCACTGTAAAGAGTCTGAAGACTGAAGTGTAAACCCTAAAGGCTAAAAGTGCCTAAGGCCTTAAGTGATATAAATGTAATTAATTAAACTTCTCATCGGGTTATCGGGGCACCCAATTAGAAATATGGCCAAACCGAGACCCGAACTGATAAGCCGATAAGAAGTTTATAGTAAACCGAGATCCGAACGTTAAGCCATTAACCCGAACCATTAACCCAATAACCAAATTATTGGTTCGAATTATCGGTTTCGATTCGATTTTGTACAGCCCTAATTTGTAGCAATTAATATCAAAATATTATAGTTAGCGACAATAATATCAACACTTTATATAAATATCATTAAAAATTTTAGTCAAATGAAATATAATAACGTTAATTCAATTATCGCTTAATGTTTTACCGCTATTTTTTTTAATCATCACTAAATGTCTGTTTTCCTACCGTAATATGTCATCTTCCATAAGCCATAAAAATAATAATCCAATAAACATACTAACATCACTTGGAATTAACCACATAAGGTAGGATTTTCATTAACTACACAAATATAGGTTCTAAAGACACCTCTAGGGTATAACCTAGCGATTAATGAAGGGTGTTGAGAATTATGAGATTTTAAGTTTAAAATCTAGTTGAGGCGAAAAGGATATCATTTTCCTTTTTTTCAAATTTTTATTCTTGAAAACTCTTTTAGACATAGAATTGCTACAATTTAAACATACACAAAAAACTGTAGTTAAGTTGATTTTGAAATTCGAAAAATTTCAAAAAAGTTATTTTCACAATTTTTACTTCATATCACTCGTAAAAATTAAAAAACAACTTCAATTTGTATTTATATCCAAACATAACTTGCAATTCCAAATACCATTTTCAGCTTGAAAACTACTTTACTTTTTTTTTCAAATTTCATAATTTCTTCACACGTATTCAAGCTTTGATGGATATGTTGGTGGGAGATAATTATAATTACTTATGAAATTAGTCGAGGTTTGTACAATTTATCCTAACGATAAAGAAAAAATTGAACCATATACATGCAGATGGAACCATATTTCAAAACCTTACATCACTTTATTTTAATTTGTTGAGACAATTTTAAAAGTCACGTGGAGCAAATTTGAAATTGCAGGTAAAGGCAGATTCTTTTCCAACTGTTTTGTCACAAGAAATCACTCTTGTGGATTAAATTAGTAATATAGGATTTCATAATCTAATCTTTATTCTCCCTAATCCCTAGTACTTAAATATTCCTTAAAGTATTTTCAAAATATTCCTTATCTGCTTGACTATACTTTTGCTCAATTCTATGTCGGATATAAGTTTATTTCTACTCGATATTTATATCAAATCAAATTAATTTATAATAGTTGAGTCATAAATTAAAGGTAAGAATATGTTTTGGTTAATTAAAAGTACCGTAGGCACACTTTATTGAGTTTTGAAAATGTCGTGAGAAGTTTTTTTCAAAAAATAATAATGATGAATAACTCTATTCATCAGAACTTATACAAATAGAAAGAATAAACATAATATTTTCACATGCTAACTCGACTAATTTCACGACTATAAATAAATATCTTTATGCCTTTTCGTCGTATGATTGGTGCTCAACTTAATAGATATGTCTTCAAACTATTTTATTGAATATCTGTTGTAGATGGTATATATATATTTAAAAAATAGGTATGCAATAGAATATATATTCAACATTACTTTTACTTTTTATTATTCGGTCAAATTAACGCTACGTAACTACAACGTGAATTGTGCCATTGATATTGTTGACTACTTTTATATTTGTTAAAAGCAAATTTTGGTTGTCCAATACGTGCCATTGATATTATTTTTTATAGTGATATTTTAAAGAGGTTATACTCTCTCCGTCCAATAATAATTGTCGACTATACTATTTTAGGATGTCCAACAATATTTGTCCACTCTATGAAATCAATAGATAATTTTACACTTAGTTCCTAATTTACCCTTATCATTAATTATAGTCATTTCTCTATTACATTTTTCAAGACATTATATTTATTATATTCAAAGAGTGATATATTAAAAGTTACCATTCTCTTTATAATTTCTTAAAAAGTGTGCAAAGTCAATAGTGAACAACTATTATTAAACAGAGGGAGTATAATATAGCAAGATTATGCAATTTTATAATATGAACTCTAGTCATTACTGTCCATACAAATATATACATACAGTTGATTATATATACATTCATACTCTACTTTAAAACCTTATATATATATATATACACATTTAATCATAAGTCATATATATCTATGTGAATAATTATAATTAGATTTTTCACACGATTTTAATTAAAATAAAATATTGTATACATACAAATACATATATTCTATTTCGTATTATATAAGAAAATGCTAGTACATAAAAATAATTTTAACATCACTAATAATAATATTATTAATACATCATATTTAATATTATTTTTATACCTATTATTTGATTAAAAAGAAAAAAGGAACGGCCGACAGAAGAAAAGAAAAAAAAAAGAGAAAGGAAAAGCCATAAACAAATTGATGAAATCCACCGCATTTGAACCATAGACCACCATTTTGACACGAATTTGTATGCACAAAAGGGTAAAAAAGCACAAATAAATGAGAAGTACTGAAAACTCGGATAAATTTGATGTAAATTATTAAATTTTATTTTCAAGTTATTGATAATCTTAAAATATTTATTTATTTAACTAATTAAATTTAGATATATTTTTGATATATCTCTGATCTATCATGTGACATGGTAAATTATTTCAAACTCTTGTAAAAGCATATGATTCTTTAATAAAAAGACGAGAAAGTGTTAAAAAATACTCATAAACTTGACGAAAATTTAGAGGTGTATTTCACTCGCATGTTGCAAGTTTAAGGATATCAATGATTTAAGGATGTACTTCTCTCAAAATAAAATGAAATACTTACTATTTTTTCATTCTCTATTTCATATTTCTTGACCCATATTAATCGAACACATTTACCAAAAAATAAATAAATATTTTATTAAATCAAACTTATTAATAATAATTTGGAATTATAAGTATATTTTTAATACTATGAAATTTTTTTAATCAAAACTCTCTTACTTTACTAAAATAGACCAGTAAAATGATAACAAAAGATTTCCAAATTGGTTTCATGTTTTCTTCCCCTTCTTCTGTTCTTTTCTTCTTCTTCTTCTTCCAGCTTTAGCAAAGTGACAAATCAAGAATCATTATTATTTCATGGCTAAGCCCAAGAGAGTGTACCAGTCATGGAAGGGGAACAATGTGAGAGCTTCTTGTTACTTGTTATACATTAATCAAGTTTGAGTATAATGTACTTTTTGTAAAAAAAAAGAAAATTTAAGTAGGCTAGTGTTTTTTTTTGTTGTTGAAGAATATGACTAAATGGGTGTGCATATAATGTGTTAAAACTTGATGGGTTGCTTTGTTTTAGTGGAATTTGATTTGGGTTTTTGTTGTTTTTACTTGCTTGGTTGTGTTGGGATTGTTAGAAGCTTGGGTTTTTTTGAAAAATATGACTAAATCGGTGTGCATATAATGTGTTTAAAACTTGATGGGTTGCTTTGTTTTAGTGGAATTTGATTTGGGTTTTTGTTGTTTTGTACTTGCTTGGCTGTGTTGGGGTTGCTAAATTGAGCTGTATTAGTTGAATGTTATCTTTTGAGCTTATGGATTATACAAATTTGGAGAGAGTATTCTTTGATTGTTAGAAAGCTAATGTTTTTTTTAGGGATATGAATTTTTGGTGTGCATATATTGCGTTAAAACTCGTTTTTTTCTTCTTCTTTTTCTTTTGTGTACTTTAGAAGAGTTTGATCTGAGTTTTTGATGCTTTGTTTGCTTGGCTTCGACGAGAAAAGAAGTTTGGCGTGTTCGGGTTGCTAAATTGAATTGCATTCTATGTTGCTCCAACTCTTAAAAATGTCAACGGGTGCGTGTCGGATTCTCCAAGTAGTATATTTTGGATAATCCGACACGGGATGGGCATCGAAAGTGAAGAGTCCGCACAACTAAGATTGCATTAGTTGAATGTTCTTTTTGAGCTTAAAGATTATGTAAACTTGGAGAGACTATTCTTTTATTTTTAGAAAGCTAATAGAATTTTAGGGTTATGGATATTTTTGTGTGCATATATTGTTAAAACTTATTTTTTCTGTACTTTAAAGGGAATTTGATTTGGGTTTTTGTTGCTTTGCATTCCTGTCTTCAAGAAGGAAAAAAAGATTTGGTCTTGTTGGGTTGCTGGATTTAGTTGTGTTACTTGATTATTTATTTTACCTTAAGGATCATGTATGGTTGGATATAAAGTTTTTTTTTTATATTTTTCAGTAAGCTAATGGCTATTGAATGGTATTGTTAACTGGTTATGCAAATAGTATTAATTTACCGGAAAGGAAATATCAGATTTGATCTGGGGGGTTTGCTTTACTTGCCTCTCTTGGACAAGAAAAGAGAATTTTGACTTCTTGGTTGCTGGATTAGTTGTATTGGTTTGTTACTTGTTTAAGCTTAAGGATCGTGGTCTCCTTTGTTTGGATTTTAATTGCATATTGGCTCTTGTTTGTTGATGAGATGATTGATATAGTAGTAGTGCTGTGCTTGATTGCCACTTGAAATTACTGTGAAGAACTGAAATGTAGTGGCCAATAGGCTGAGTTGGTTACTTTAGGTTTCGATAAACAATTTGACAATGTTGTGGACCTTCTATATGCCGCTGCACATGATTGCAAAAGTAATTAGTGATAAGTAAAGTATCATTTCCTTGAAGACAAGTTAGCAATCCTTTTCTTTATTTGAACTATTGAATTGGGTGTGGTTTTGAAGTAAAAAGAACTAAAACTAAAAACAACATTAACAAGGTAAATTCTTGGAACCTATGATGGAACACCCAAGGCAGTCGACTTCACCAATTGCTTCACTGGGAAATCACTATTTTGCTGATGTTATTATTGAAATGAGATGGTATTCTAGGATTTGTTCTTCGCTGACATTGTGTTCGCATTTAACTTTCTTTTTGGTTAATGTTTGTTATCTGCAGAAATTCTTGCTTGATGGGAGGCTGATATTCGGGCCAGATGCTAACTCATTGATCATCACCTTTACGCTTATCCTTGTCCCTGTTGTTATATTTTGTGTATTTGTTGCAAGTAATCTTGCTCACAAATTCACAACTGGAAGTATAGGATATGCAATTTTGGTCTTAGCAGTTGTCTTCACAATCTATGTTAGTTTCCTCACACTTTATTTTATTTGGCCTGTAATATTTTTATCATATGCGGGGCAAAGTTCCGGTATTACTTATTTCCTTCTTACTTTCATCTAGCAGAACTCTGCCTGTAACTTTCTATTTATGTTTCTGCAAGCATCCCCAGAGTGTCCACCTCTTTTGTTTTTTGTTTTTTCAGCTGCCCTTGATTTTCCTAGTACCTGATAACTGTCAAGATTTTATCCCACTTTCCTGCTATGTTTCTCTCAGACTCTCCAAAAGTTGCACCCATGTCGAATCTTCCAAGAATGCACTACTTTTGGAGGATCCAACATGCAGCTGTCCACATTTTTGAAGAGTCCGAACAACATAATTTTCTGTGATTAATGTGAAAAATCATGTGCTTGTTGCAATAGGTCTTGTTTCTTCTACTTTCGACATCAACTAAGGATCCTGGCATTGTTCCACGCAATTCTCATCCTCCAGAGGAAGTATCAGGTTATGATTCTTCAGCTTCCATTGATGTTGGGAAACCTTTGCCTCGCACCAAAGAAATCATTGTAAATGGTCTGCCAGTGAGAGTTAAATATTGTGAAACATGTATGTTGTATCGTCCACCAAGATGCTCCCATTGCTCAGTATGTAATAACTGTGTGGAGCGGTTTGATCACCATTGCCCTTGGGTGGGTCAATGCATTGGAAAGGTAATGAATCTTCCTTCCACAGTTTATTCTTTTCTCAAATTTCTTTTGTGATTCCACTTTATATTCCTTTTCTTTCTATAACTACCTCTATGGTTTCTTGGGCTCATCATGAAGATGAAGCTGCCACCTTTGCTATTTCTTTTAAGAAATTCACTTCAGCTTCAAGTTTTGCTGCTTTGCCGAAAAATATCAGCAGTGTTTTAGTTGATTAGTAGTTGTAGAAGTGCTTACTTTATGTGTATAAACTTTTGTTTGTTGAATTGACTGATTGGCTGCTGTAAGTTTTGGCGAGACTAGTAGGTGTGGGAATTAACATTTGTGCTGTATGTTTCTAGCCTTTCATCTCACAGATGTGTATTGTGCAACCCTTTGTATACTGAAAACTATTTAAGTTAAAGCATAACCCATTATTAAGATAGGTGTATGATTAAATGTACTGATTTGGAAATATGTCATTTTAAAATACTCCATCCATTTCAATTTGTTTGTCTGATTTGACTTGGCACGGAGTTCAAGAAAGTAAAGAATTGGATTGTGGTCTAAACTAAAGATAAGTAGAATGTACCAAAATCTCCTTTAATCTTGTGGTCTTAAATATGCCATGTTGAAAGTTAGAATTAAGGAGTTGCCAACAAAGGAAAGAGGCATTCTTTTCGAAACTTACTAAAAAGGAAAGTAAGACAAACAAATTGAAAAGAAGGGAGTAAATCTTTACTTAGACTGTGCTTATGTTATAATTAATGAACGGAGAAGATGCTCTAAAAGAAGGGATAACATGATGAAGCAATGGTGAGGCAGGACATTTAGTCCAAGGAACAGGCAGGAGAAAAATGTAGTATGTCTTCCCTGTTTTGTTTTGTTCAGTTGCTTATGTGGATGTAAATAAAAAGTCTATCAGAAAGAACTTCACTTGCTACTTTTAGCTGCACCTCATGGCCTCTTAAGACTCATTTCTTTCTTTTTTTGGTGTACAGCGCAACTATCGTTGCTTCTTCCTATTTGTTTCTTCAACTGCTCTCCTCTGTGTTTACATCTTTTCGATGTCGGCATTATATCTTAAGCTTCTTGTGGATGATTATGGAACTGCTTGGAAGGCTATCAAAGTATCGCCAGCTTCAGCGGCTCTGATGGCATATTGTTTTGTTTCGCTGTGGTTTGTTGGAGGTCTCACTGGCTTCCATTTGTATCTCATAAGTAGAAATCAGGTTACTCTTTTACACCTCTTATGCCAATATATAATTCAACTCTCATTTGCTTTAGTTTGCAAGTATAATAATTGCACAGCTTGATCATTTTTTTGGCTTACAAACATGCGTCTCTCTAGCTTCAGCATGTTGGAGTCAATAATCTGTATGTGTAGGAATGTTCTACAACCATACTTTTTTCAAGACAGTAGTTAGGGAATACTTAAGACATTGTCAATTCAAATTATTTGAATTAGTTTGACTGATCATAAAACTCATTATGCTATCTATGTCGTATGCTCGGTCATTTTAAATTGAGATTTACATGGTCTGCTGTTGAGTGCATTGTCATGTTCCCATCACCCCGTTGTATGCAACAATGGCAAGAATCGACTTGTCATTAGATAAAAGCTTTGGTGTCTGTCGAATGATAGATTAGACAATTGATTTGATATCACTATGCTCTTTTTCTTTCTTTTCCCCGTGCATTATTTGATTTGTTTTAGTATATTGAACTCCGTAGACAACATATGAGAACTTCCGTCACAGAGGACTAAGAGGAGACAACAGGATCAATGTGTATTACCGTGGTTGCATGAACAGTTTTCTTGAAGTATTCTGCTCGAAGATAGAACCTTCAAAGAACAATTTCCGTGGATATGTACATGAAGGGGCATCAAAGACTAGCAAGGGCGGCAACATTCAAGTAACAGAAGTTGACATCTCTGATGAGGATAGAAGAGTCAAGGTAGAAGATGATCTTGAGATTGGAGATGATCTGATGAAGATATCCCAACGACGTAACTCTCAAGATATTGGTGATATTAGAGGTAGAGGAAGTGACAGGTCGCCCATAAGTCGTTCTGAGCTTGACTTTGGATTTGGTCTGGAGTCGCAATTTTCCTCCAGGTCTGAGAGTCGCCATTCTGGCTGGTGAAGAAGAAGTGAAGGGAACTGGTCCTTGAATATTGCCGTCTTGCCAAAGCCATCTACTGCAATGATTTTGCAGTCAGTTACGAGATTTGAAATGTGATACATAACGGTGGCTAGCCATGAAAGTGCATCTCCAGTGCTCTTTCAACTGTTTCCGTGGTGGACGAGACCAGGCACAAAACAGCTTTGTTACAAAACACAGATAATCTGCTGAGTTCTATATGTCTTTTGCTGGTTATTATTTCTTGAAAGAACTATGGACATTTGTCAAAGGATTTTGAAAATGTATACATCTAGTCATTCTTTTCCTATTACTCTTCCTATATGGATTACACTCTGGAAATTCCTATTTCCTCTGTTTAATTTTGTGTCTAATGGGAATTGAATCCTCATATGCTTGACTTTTGAGTCCCGTTGGGATGGGCGATGGGATTCAATGCGTCAGTACTGGTATGATTGCATCCTCGCTTTGGAAATTCAACATTGTTTCTAGCTAAACTTGTTTAGAATGGGAAAGTGTTAAGGAAATTAAATCATTTTTTTGACAACCATTGATGCATTTTTTAGCAAGGAAATGTGCAGCAAACTCAAACTACTTGATGATTGAAGCATTTAGCGTGATGTCATTCAAATATCAAGAAAGACAATAAAATGATGAGTGCTTTCTGTTCTTTCAATTTAAATATCACGACATTTAAAAAAAACTTAAATTTACACTTGTAATTTTAAAAACATAATGAATTTTGTGATAAGATTTAAAACATTAAACCCATATAATTTGAACCATACATCCATTTAGTATTAAATAATCACACGTGCTAATATGTATTTGTCTATGGAAAACCTTTTTTGTGTCTTGTAATGATAGCGTTAGCGCATACATTATTCATTTTAGATTTCGCTTATTATTGTTTAGAAATATTAATATGTATCTAAAGGGATTATTTGATATATACGATAAGAATAATAATTCCGCGAATTAACTAAATTGTAGAAAGTCTTTTGCAACATTTTCTCCTAGCCCCTTCTACAAGAAAACTAGATTGAAATTGAAAGAAAAGACGGAAAAAAAATATATACAAAAGCAGCATAGACTCAAAAAAAAAAGTAGTAAAAGAGACCATCTTCAGCACTCTATACTAACTTTCTCTCTCTTAGGGTTTCACATTGATCGAATTCAAAAATGGTAATCTACTCTTCTCCTGTTGAGTTTCTCTGTTTTTCATTCGATTCAGATCTCATTTCGTTATATTCAATGGTTTTTTTTGCTCAATTTTGTTCAATTTCGCTCAATTTCAGGAAGGTTATAAGAATTTGGAGGAGAAAATAGAGATACTGTTGAATGTGGAGAAGCAGATGAGGCAAGCTGGAGATGTTGCGGGTACGAGAAAATCCGCCATTGATATTCTTCAGCTCTGCTTTGAGGCTCGTGCATGGACTACACTTAATGAGCAGATTGTTCTATTGTCTAAGCGTCGTGGACAATTGAAACAGGTATCGTATTTTTCTTATTACTATATGTGTGTCCTTGTAGCAGAATGTAATGAGCCTGAATAGTCTGAGATTGGTGTGCTGAATTTTGACAGTGTCAGTCAGTGAGGAGGACAATAGGTATTAACTCATTTAGAAATGTTGAGCTATAACAAAATGCTTGTTCATATATATATATGGATCATATTTTATTGGAAATGTTGAAAAAAAATTAAAAATGATTCGCGTTTCGAACAGGCATGAATACAACATCTATAGGATAACTTCCATCGGTAAGGAGGACAATGGGTATTAACACATTTGGAAGTGTTGAGCTATAACAAAATGCTTGTTCATTTATATATGTATCATATGTTATTGGAAATTTTGAACTAGTATTAGAATTGTCAGAAATGAATAAATGCTTTTCAATCCTTCTTCCCCTCAAAAACAAAATTTATCTTATCTAAGTTCTATTTTCCAATTTTTCCAAATCTTTTCGGACTGCACTACCAAATGATTAATTATTTTTTTAAGAAAGGACATACTTCAGGGAAGAGATGTCAAAATCTCACTTTCACTTAGTTAGATTGAAGTCCATGAAAGGAGTATAAAGGACTTGTCGATACCTTTTTTTTTCCAAACAGATAGGGATTTTATAAATGTCAAAGAAATTATTGATTCCTTAGCGTGTAGTTCAAAACTCTAGTGTATGTTGTGAACAATTAATATCTTTGGTTTAATAAGTGAGAATTGGAAAGGAAGGACGATTGAAAAAGGTGAGGGTCTGAGGGAGCTAATATTTTTCTCTTGTTCTAGATGGCTTATACGTGCTTTTATTTTCTACTTTGTGTTGTACAAGAAGTATGAAAGTGAGTACTTTCCTTATTGGGGTATCAAAGAAAGAACAGCTACTGTTTTTGTAGTATGCAGTGATTAGTTGATATGTTTGTCATGAACATTGGGTTTCTGCCTTAGTGCAGACTTTAGTAAAATTGGTTTGCACCTTGATGATGCTTTCTAATGTTTGCTTATTTACCTATCAGAAATCATCATTAAAAGTCGTACACATTTGGGTTGAGGAGAGGATTTTCCTTTTGTGTAGTTCACTCATCATTGGCATGATCAGATGGGTAATGTGGTGACATGTATATGTGCTAAGGCTTGGGCCTTGGCTACTAGTCATGTGCCTATTTGCCTTGGAAAGTTTGATTAGCATGATACTGTTGAATATATGCTCCTGCCCGTTGCTTATGCCAATTGCTGATATGCACATCCGTTCTTTACATAACATATTGTATGTGAAACTATCCATTGCTATGAGAAACCTGTGAGACGGGGTGTTCCTCCAGTGGTGATGGATGATCTCATGGTTGTCTGTCCTATACCCCTGTATAATAATGTTGTTTAGTGTTTTTTTTAATTTGGACTTGTGCAGGCTGTACAGGCTATGGTCCAACAAGCGATGCAGTATATTGACCAGACACCTGATCTTGAAACTAAGATAGAACTCATCAAGACCCTTAACAATGTAGCTGCAGGAAAAGTAAGTGTTCTTTTTGTCTGCTTTTTTGTTGTTGTTATTTTAGATTAGAACACCATGGTTCCTTTTGTCTTTCTTTCCCACCGAGCGACTTTAATCTTGCATGTAGATATATGTTGAAATTGAGAGAGCCCGTCTGATTAAGAAGCTTGCAAAAATTAAAGAAGAACAAGGACTCATAGCCGAGGCTGCTAATTTGATGCAAGAAGTTGCGGTCAGTATTTGTTGACCTTCTCCTTGGTGACTTCTTGGTCTTTTTGCTCTAGTGATCAGTGGCAAACTGAACAACAGTTTTTATTGGAAGCTTTTTGGGATTTACTTACTTGCAATGTTCCCATCAATGGGTATGTTGACGGACAGGTTGAAACTTTTGGAGCAATGGCAAAAACAGAGAAGATTGCGTTTATTCTTGAACAAGTATGTATCATTGATCCCTCTCTTTCTACAGAAAACTGAACCATGACTTTGGGCTAGTTATGTAATGCTGAACTCTGCAGGTGCGTCTCTGTTTGGATAGTCTAGATTATGTGCGTGCACAAATACTCTCAAGAAAGATCAATCCCAAAGTGTTTGAAGCCGATCCTTCTAAAGAAAAGAAGAAACCAAAAGAAGGTGATAATGTAGTCGAAGAGCCTGCTCCAGATATTCCATCACTGTTAGAGTTGAAACAGATTTACTATGAATTGATGATTAGGTGAGTTATGATTTTATATGGAGTGTGCCTCGAGTTATTTTCTCTTGACGTTGAGGATAAACTAGACCATTCTTACCCTAAGCGATCAGGGGCTCAGCATATTTATGCCAAACTCATAATTTGAACAGATTAATAGTTGTAGACTTGTAGTTGATGCCTCTATCTTCTTCACTGATTATTGTAGCAGGTCCTAATTTGAACAGATTAGTGTTGAAAAAATTCACTGACTTGCTTCTTTGTTGATTTTCAATGCATCCTGACCCTTGGATGTTCATTGCTCATTTTACTACTGAATAAGGTTAACATGTGCATTCTGGGTGAAACCTTTATGACTCTCCATATTTTTCTGATGTTCGTTTGTCTTGTTTTTGTAGTGTATGCCCCATTACAATTGAATTTGTCCATAATGTGCATTCCAGTAAAACATTGACTGTTCTCATTTTGCTTATAATTTGGTTTGTCTTATAAATGAATTTGGATTTCTTGCAATTTTTTGAAAGTTAATTGGCCTTATGGTGGTGGAGTTTGACAATGATACAATGCAGAACTTGTCACTGTTATCAACTATTCGGTAACACCAAGGGAAATGCTGTTTTTACTTAGCTTGTACACAAAAGATTTATATTTTCAACCAAAGAGATAATATTCATGCTCGTGATGTTATGCCAAGCTCATTCAAATTCTGCAAAGATGTGTATTTGAGAGCGATAGTTTTCATTTCCTGTCTTTTAGGATTATTTTTTGTTATGAATGGACTTCAATTCCAGAAATGAAATGGTCTGATTGAAAAGGCTACTTTACTTATTCTAGTTAGTCTGGGATTGATGCATAGTGAAAATGTTGCATTTCCGATCCCAGCTAGTATGGAATTGAAGCATAGTTGATTGATTGATCGATTGAACTTTCAAGTTTCATCGTAAGATTGTGCTGGGACTGGAATATTAAGCTGTTAGAAGGTCAATTATACTTCTTTCTATACTAGTTTTTCCCTCCAAAAACTTTTTGGCATTGGTTTTCACTTGCATGATAATCGTTAGTATGTGGATGGTGGATTCTATCATCCGTTTGAGAGAGTGGTAAAAGTTATATTTCATAAATCTAAATTAACCTTAGTGATTGGCTTAACTCCTCCTCTCTTTCAAGTCATGCTTCTACCGTGTAATTGATATCATGCTCGAGCAGGGCGCTCTGGCTTACTTGAAGCTGAGGATTTTAGTCATGGAAAGATTGACTATTGGGTTCATCCCTGAGCAGTTAGGAAGTGGCTAACAGTGACCTACACTTCATGAGAACAGCACAAGCTATTCAATCTGCCATTATGACCTTGTTAAAATCAGAGCTCTTAAAGTTCAGGCACCTGGTTGTAAAGTGGGAAATTCCTTTCTAATAAAAGTCATGCTTCGTATCATAGACTTAGTTCATGCCCTTCACAGAATTTTTTATGCATGAGTAATGCTCACTGTTGCAAGCACTTGATCATACCTGATTTACTTCATCTTTGATTTACAAGTTTGTCAATTCTAGAGTTTAAAAGAACGAACTTAGTTATGGTACTTTTGAGATAACTTTAAGCTCTTACTAGAAAGATGGAGACTGCTGTTGTTGCATCTGGAACTTTTCATTGTATTTGTATGTCTTAAACTTGTTACTGTAATTTCTTTTATCCCGGTGCTGCAGGTATTACTTTCAGAACAATGATTACCTTGAGATATGTCGCTGTTACAAGGCCATATACGAGATCCCTTCTGTAAAGGAAAACCTGGCACAGTGGATACCTGTAAGCCTAATTCAGTTATATTTTTGAGGTGCTGTGGTAATCTGTGCAATTCATATGCAAATCTTCTTTTTTCAAGATTGCATCCATGAATTATCAATCTTAAACAGAGAACTAATGTATAACATCAACATGCGATATCAAATGTCAATGAACATTGGTGACACGAGTAAAAGAAGGTTTGAATGTCAACGTATTTACTCGATACAGAGATCTTCCTTTTTCTGACATAGGGAAATGGATTAGCTTTGTAAAGAAGAAAAGAAAGTGACATTTTGTTGTTTTGTTCTCAATTTTTTGAGATACTGATTGAGCTGGCAATGTGCTTTAGATAATTGGCAGCTATGTTGCTCAGACTTTCGAAAAATGATTCCGCACCAGTGTTGGATCCTTCAGAAATGCACTACTTTTGAAGGATCCAGCACACACCTGTCAACATTTGTTAAGGATCCAACACACACCCATCTACATTTTTGAAGAGTCCGAGCAACATAGATTGGTAGTGGTGGATGACTATGGAAGACTGGAAGTTGGTGGTGGTTGTAAAGTGGCATTGGGAAGAGTAGTAAAAGGTTGCCTTCACAGAAGTTTTTAAGTAAATGTTTTAATGATTTTGAAACTATAGCTATAATATATGAATGAATCAGATCTTCAGATCAAACAGTTGTAAAGAATAATAAATGTACTTAAGTGGGTTGAGATATAAATGATTTGGATTCAAACCTCCACTAAGTGAAAAGAAACTGGGCCTTTGTTTTCTGCATGTAGTCTGTTTTAAGCTAAGAAAGAGAGAAATCCTTCTCATTTGTCAGGAAGATGACACATGGGAAAAGAAATAAAAAGAAGGAAACACTTTATTATATGCTTGTTCAAGTCCATCCCTTTCTGATGAATTAGTGCTGGCTTTTCTACTCCTCAAACTTCTTTAGAAAATAGACATCTATGCTAAGCTGATAATTTTAAAGAAATTATTAAGCTGTTTGAGGGGCCAATTAACATAGAGCAACCTGGTGTATTGGGAATAAAATGTGTTGTATGATGGAAATATCCAATATGTTCAGAACTTAAATAGCAAACATTTCCTACTTAAGTGGAGCTTGAGTTAATGCATTTTTTCCGCAAATTTATAAGGAAAGGGATTGCTATAATAACCAGATACATCTAGTTCAGCTTTGTCAAAAAGATCCAAAAGAAATATTTGATTACGTGCCACTTAAGAGCTACATGAAAAGCTGGGCCACAGGATCTCTGAATACCCCTAAATTATTCGGAATCCTTTTTCTATATTATGCAGGTGCTGAGGAAAATTTGCTGGTACTTGGTATTGTCACCGCATGATCCTATGCAATCAAGTCTTCATAACTCAACTTTGGAGGACAAGAATCTTTCAGAGATCCCTCATTTCAGGTTCTGTTGAAAACTCTACTTGCCCAATTTTGTTCTATGGAACTGAGGATAAACAATTATCTTTCATTTGTCCATAGGAGCTTGTGGGGAAAGATGTTCCCCAAATTTTTCCAACAATCATTAGCACCCTTTCTGGAAAATATCCTTGCTTTTGTATCGATTGGCACTAGGTAGTAAAGTATTTTGTAATAAAGTGGAGAAGAAACCCCATGATTTAGCTACATATCTCTTCATGCAGGCTAGATATGAGTTTTCTTCTATATGATAATTACCTTTATCAAAGTAAAATTGTACTTGAATACATAGTCAAGATTAGATGCAATCAGCCTGAATGTTTGATAATTTTTAGTGTGCATCTGTCGGAATAAATTGAGTAGTGAGTCTGCCTTTTTATGGACTTAAAGAATATCACTCTTTACTAGGCCGCTTTTTCACCAAAATATTGTTTCTTTACAAGTACTAAAAGAAGATTATCATAACATAATTATCTCTTATAAATTAACAAAATTTTTTTTTGATAAAGTTAACATTTTATAGGCAAAATACACCAATAGTGTATTTCAGTAGTAATTACATTAGGAGTTTAAAGTTAGCAAAACCAAATTATCTATCACCTATACTCCTCCTAAACTATCTAAAAACTGAGTAATATCCTCCACCTTTCTGGGGAGTACATAGTTACACCAAAAATAAAAGGTTATAAGTTAATTCAGTTTCAAGCTCTGGAAAGGGATGCTCTTGTTTTCAAAACTCTAAATTAACAAATTTTAGTTTCTCAAAACTGCTGTTTTTAAGTAAAACCTCTACAAGAAGATATCGTGTATAATATGGTAACAAGTTTAGTGGTGAGGCTGCTCTTTATGAACTTTTAGCACACATTATTGACTACCATCAATAAAAAAATGTTTTAGTCTGATTATTAATGCCTTATTAACAAAGTTTAGTTTTGGAACTTTTGTTTCTAAGTAGAAACACTAAACGGAAATAATTTGCAATGGCTTGGGATGAATTAGCCATATGGTATTGTTGGCATCGTCTTTAGTCTCAAATTATTAAGCTGGAAGCGAAATAGTTGAAATTTTTCTCATCTTTTATGGGACAGCTACAATATGAAAATTTACAATTTTCTTCTATCCTTCTGCTCCAGTAGGCAAACAGTTTTGGTCTAAGGTTTATTAGTATCTGCCCTTTCTTTTGTTTTAGGCTGCTTCTGAAACAATTAATTACAATGGAAGTCATTCAATGGACATCATTATGGAATACTTTCAAGGATGAGTTTGAAAATGAAAAGAATATGCTTGGTGGCTCTTTGGGTGACAAGGCAGCTGAAGATCTCAGACTGAGAGTTATAGAGCATGTAATACCCTATGCTGCAAGTGTCTGTTTTACTCCTTTTAATGGCTTCTATTGATTCATTTTTCCTATGATTATTTCCTTGCAGAACATTCTTGTTGTCTCAAAATACTACTCAAGAATAACTTTGAAGAGATTAGCAGATTTGTTGTGCCTTTCCATTCAGGTTGGTATTCATGGTTCTTGATTCCTGATTATACATCACATCTGAGATGTTCCTTTATAAATTTTACTATTGAAATATATATAAATTTCCTTTAGATTAATTCTCTACTGCAAAATGTATGCTGCAAGAACATGGTGCGTTAAATTTAAAACCCCCTAAACAAATAGCAATTTAACTGTGTTTTCTTTCCCCAGGGGTCGCTAACATTGTTTCTTGAAAAATCTTTGTTGTAGCATACATCACTAGCTTTTGTAACTCTCATGGATAGCGTAAAAATTATGCTCCATCTTTGCAGGAAAAGGACAAAGAGAAAGGAAAATCATGACGTTGTGAATAATATACAGTTGACTTGAATTATTGTGAGAGCTACTAAAAGCTCTCAAATTAGAGCCCTCTTGATGGCTAGTCTTTAAATTTAGATTTTAGTAGTACCCCAAATTCCAAAAGCTCCATTGGCAATTAATATTGCTAGTGTAGATAGGTATTAGTTTGAGTGGGTTTAAAAACTGTGATCTGGCTGCCTAACTATTTCACCACTGAGGAATGCCTGTTATCCAGTTCCACATGATCTTTCTGATCATCTTGTGTATCCATCTGATCCTTGAGATTGCGTGTTTTACTCATTAACATCTGGTGATCCTCATTTTTTGTTCTCTCATCTCAGGAAACTGAAAAACACCTTTCAGAAATGGTTGTATCAAAAGCACTTGTCGCAAAGATTGACAGACCTGTGGGTATAGTCTGTTTTCAATCTGCAAAAGACAGCGATGACATACTAAATTCCTGGGCTTCTAATTTGGAAAAGCTGCTTGACCTTGTTGAGAAGAGTTGCCACCAAATTCACAAGGAGACAATGGTGCACAAAGCTGCAATAAGGGTTTGAAATATTGGCAGGACTCCAAAGGTAGCTAGCTCATCAATTATGGTAATTGTAATCAAGGAGCAGTTATGTGACAAAACTGAAATCGTTTTCCAGTCTGGCTGCCCGACCCTCAAAGGGGAAAAAGCTCGTAGTATCAATCCTTCCACCCCTGTTATATTCATTTGCCTGCTCGCATTCCTCAACTTCTTGGCTTAGACTTTTCTTGCGTTTACATTTTTTTTGTTTTGTATTTCCTGTTGTATTGTCCTGATGCTGCTTTATTCATTGTGATCATCAGCGTTTATCATTGATGTTAAGAGATCACAGGTTAATACTCTTCGAGTTATTCGTCAAATAGGATTAGATGGTTGAAAAATTTATTAGGTTGATATCAATCATGTGCCGTCTTATGCCATCAGATTGCTGGTGACTTATACCTTTATCATCTTATCTTCTATACTTTCAAGTTTAGACTTCCTTGTGACTGGTCCGAGGCAATGCATCATCTTCTTTTGAGAATTGTTTGTATTTAGCTTGAATGAAAGCTGATAGAGACATACAGTTTCGACCATTTCATTTTCTTCAAGCATCTGCATGCTAAATATTTTTATTCCATTGTGGAATATAAGCCCGTTTAGATAACACAGGCATTCACGAGTTTCTTGTTTATTTACTCGAGTATATCAAGGTGTTTATACATGCATTTTATACGATTTTATATTCTATCGAGCATTTGGATTGCTCCAACTAGTACCCTAAGCTGGGTATTTCCCTCCTTGTTCTGTTCCATCCACGAGAAAGATGCACAGGAGAGGTATTTCAGGAAGAATCCAACTGAGACTTGGATTGCTCCATTTCATGTGACACTATATTTTTCAACTTATCTCAAAAAGATTGTTGTGTTTTAATTTGTATTTGAGAGCTATTTAATCTTATCAACCACAGTTCACCTTTAATAACATTTGTTAGGACCAGCTTGTTGCCTTGATCACCTCTTATTTAATTGTTTGTAATGAGTACAATTATAGTATCTTGCATATATTAGTCTAATTGTGTACTTAAATTCAATATCTACTCAAATACCCTACATATGAAATAAAAATGACAAAATTTATGCTATAATCATCGTGTATTTCATCATCATCTTGTATATAACAAGAAAATTACCAAAAATAACTCTCATTTTATAAGCTCCCACAACAAAATCATCAAAATAGGAAAACAGGACTTTGTCCACCTACATTGGTCATTATGCAACAATCCATTCATAAACCACATTTAGGTGATAAATATAAAACCCTAACTAGTCGCTTCTACTAGATCATCTTGAAGAAGAAGAAGGGTGATGAGGTGAATCCGATGAAGTAGCTCGAAAATCACTTTCACTACTCTGACTAGTAGGCTGAGAACCCAAAAAATACATACTTGGAACAAAAGGCACTCGAGAAGAAGAAGACGACGATGGAGAAGAAGAAGAAGAATACTGGAATGTAGTAGAAAACATGGATTGGTTTAACAAACTTAGAGATGAATGTCCCCTTTGAAAATCATCATTCAAGAAAAATTGAGGGTTTATATTATTACTATTGCTATTAGATAATTGAGTGTGAACTATTGGATTACTATTAGGGAAAAAAGAGATAGTTGAAAGAGTATTTGGAGAAGTAATACTAGAAACAGGTACATTTCCCAATGGAACTTGTTTCTCCGTCAAAAATTCCAAATTACTTTCCACGGAGTTTGTGGGAAATGTGCTTGTTAGAGACTGTCTTTCCATTGAAAATCCCTGATTACCAATGACGTTCTGTCGTGGGATTGAAGTAGTAGGCAAGAGCCTAACATTTTCAGGGAAGTTGAGTTTGGCTTTGCTACCTCTAAATTTAAGAGCAGTTTCATCATAAGCTCTAGCAGCATCTTCAGCAGTATCGAATGTTCCGAGCCAAACCCTAGAAGCTTTGTATGGATCTCTAATTTCAGCAGCCCATTTTCCCCATGGCCTTTGTCTCACTCCTCTATATCTTCTTCTTGGTTGATTATAATCAATAATATTGGAGTTATTATTATGATCATATGTTGGAGTAGTGTATATGAATGTTGCTTCTGTTGTTGGTGTGTTACTTGCAATAGTTCTATTAATGCTTGAATCTTCACCACCTATTAACATAATAACACATTCAAAGAAAACATAATTTTAGGGGAATGTCTATACGTAAGCTTTGTTAGATCGTAAAATTTGTAATTTTGAAAATAAAATATGTTACCTATGCAACAAATAAAGAAAACTTGATAGTCCAAAAAGAAATTCCTTTTGCTTCATATTTTATTATATATACTACAAAATGGTCTATAATAATGATATCTTTATTATTATTTTGTTATATAGAAGCACTAGAAGCTCCTTATATTTTCTAGTCAAAGACTCTTTAGAGAACATAAAAATTAAACTAAAGTAAATAAACTAACATGACCCAAAGTAAAATTTGAGGCTCTAGTCTTACTTCATGTTATCTTGCATGGATTTACATTACATACAATATTGACATGCTAGTTGGTTTTTGATTACTTCTAGATGAAGAGCAGCTGCTCCTAAAGCGGAGTTAGAATTTTAAATTTACATATGCATTAATTATACGCGTTTTTAAATTACAAATTAAATATCATATTAATTTTATACATAAATAAACTCACCTCCAAATCAGCTAATAAACTCTATCTTGTATAGATTAAAAAAAGAGAGTAAAAGGTCAAAACACACTTATAGTATTTTAGTTTAATTTTTTGAGTTTCATATCTGAATTATCACCAAATATTTATCAAAACATTCCTCAACTATCAATTAATTGTTCACTTTTTCTATGTGAACGATAGTGATATGTCAAGTAGGAAAAGTAAACAACTGATAGTTATGGTGCACTTCGATAAACATTTGATGATTGTTCAGATAGATATTAACTCACATCTACACTTAATAGTTCATATATAAAACTCAAAAATTCGAAATATTTTAAATATGTTTTTTACCGAACGAATTAAAAGAAGAAGCAAACTATAGAATTATTTTGCATACCTGATGATGAAGTAATAATATCTGACAAGAAATATTGCTGCTCTTCACGTCCTCTTTTTTCTCCAACACCTCCAGAAAATTCATTCAAAGAAGAAGAACCAATAATATTATTATCATTAATATTATTATTTCCTTGATTTAATATTCTATCTTCACCAGTAATGACACGTGTCAATGCAGAAACCATCACAGACATCTCTTCTTCTCTATTAATATTCCCAGAAAACATCGCATTAATATCATTATTATGATTAATCGCACCTTCTTCTTCTTCATCATCTCTTATAATTGCCTTATAATTCCCTTTCTTTCTATAATTCGCCACCTTGAATATACACATGTAACACACACAAAAAAAACACTAGTAGTATATAATAGTATTAACAATTACTATTACTATTATGGACAGTCTGATACACTAAACATTCACACAGCAAGAGCAAGAGAAATAGAGAGAGAACAAATTGAGTTTCAAGAAAGTTGACAAGAAGTAGTAAACTAAGTTTTTTTTTAAAAAGGTTCCTTGAATAAACATTTATATATAAGAGAGATTTTAGGTGGCTAGAGTTGGGAGTTGAAAATACACTAAAAAGAAAAAGAAAAAAAAAGTAAACTTAAAACTTTTTTAAAAAATAAAAATAAAAAATTAGGTTTATAAAGAAAATTAAAGCAAATCTACAAGAAGTACTAGAATCGGTTGGTCAACTCATGGGCTAGATATACTTTCTTTCAAGTTGAACAAATAGTTAGCAAGATATTATAGAGAGGTCTGACAATATATATAATAATATGCATTTAAATAGTTTTAGATTTTATGATTATAATTATATTATGTAAAATGTTATTAATATATATTAATAATATAATTAATAAAATCTCATAAAATATAATTTAAAAAGTTAATATTAACTATGAAAATTACTTTCTCCGTCCACTTTTAATAATAATGTTGCGCTTTTCAAAAATTAATTCGACTAATTTTCAAAGTTAAATTAGATAACATTAATTCGATATTTTAAATAAAAAAAATTAGATATTCAAAAGCTATACGAAAAGTACTATAAATTGCAATTTTTTTGCATATCAATATGATGAAAAGATACATCGTAAAATGTTAGTCAAAGTTCTTATAGTTTGACTCTAAAAAGGAAAATCATGAAAATTAAAAATTGACAAAGAAAATATTTTTTTATAAAAATAAATTAAAAAATAAGACAAATAAATTAAAACAAAAAAGGAATATTATTTTGGAGAAGCTAAGTGTGAAGAGTAAGTGTGAAGGGAGAAATAAATTGAGGATGAGAATCTTTAGCAGTTGTTTGTTTTGTCAATCGGCGTTAAATCCAATATTGGCTAAAGGCCGACATGAATAACCCATTCCTTTTTGTTTTTTTTTTTTTAAAAAAATATTTTTCATTCGATATTCAGTATCTGCTTTATAATTTGAGTTAAGACTTATATATATGATTCTTTTATATTTAAACTATTACTATCTATATATTAAGACATATTTAATTGAATAGTTGACTCTATTTTTATGCAAAAAAGATGTCAAATAGCACTTCAAGTGAATAAATATTTCCATCTGAATAAGTTAAAACATATTTAAACTATCACATTTGATTGAATTTCATATCTTAACTATTGAATGTTTTCATATCATTACATACCTAAACTATTAGTTGTCAGAACGCCAAGTGAACCAATTTTTTCAGCTTAACACTTGTATAATAAATAGAATAATTTTAAATATATTTGACTAATTCAACAGTAAAGTCATGTCTTTGATAGAGTGTGATAGTTCAAATATCTGATAATTCAAGCATATATCGTACTAATTTTTATTTAATTATTTAATTAGTACGCGATATTTAATATTTATTGTAAAATTTTGATTAATCTAATTTTGTGATATATTAAAAGGAAAAGTGCTTGAGACCAGCATGGGCCATGTTATTGGTTTTGGTGGAAGATCAATTGTTTTATATTTTACAATTTTATAAAAAAAGATGAATTGAAAAAATTAAGATGACCAAGTCCTATGGGACCAAAATGATCCAAACAGGCAACGAGTTAATACTATGTATTATAATTATAATAATGGAGACTTTATCCTATAAATAGTTTTATAAGTATATTCTGGAAGACCATTGACTAAAGATACTCTAAAAATAGATTAGTGACCAGCTGCTATTAATATTTTCAAAGAAATTTGTCAAATTGGTTTTCTAAATATATAATTATTTTCTAGAATATTCTAACTATAAATGATTGTATACGCTATACTCTATATTTATATTATACTACGATATTTTCTTTCAAGGAATTCCTAAATATTTAAACCATAAAAAAAACTCATACATATCCAATATTTTCATTAAATTAAGAAATGTGACGTATCTCAATATGAATCGTGGTGGGATGGTTGAAATTCTTTAATCCTTAACTATCCTTTTTACTTCTTTAGTGACTCGAACTCACAATCTTGGGATTGGAAGTGAGGGATATTTACCATCCGAGCTCCTTCTTATGGCCTAACGCCAAACTTCATAAAGAGGCCTTATATTTTTAATTGATGAATACAAATTGAATAATTATAATATACTTAGTGTAATCCAACAAATGAGGTTTGTAGAGGTAGTATGTACAACATTATTAAGTAAGAATATAAATAATGTGAAAAATATATAATAGAAAGTTAGAATAATGGAACCTCACTCAAATTTGAAAAGTTTATATAACGATATTAAAATTGTGTTGATTCATTTTAGTGCTTGAAATTTCAAGAAGATATCAAATAATAAATTTAATCTTTTTATAAACACACAACAATAGATTTTGCATCGTGTAAAAGGCTTGCAGAGAGTGAATAAAAAAAGTAAATATAAGAATATTAATGTTGGTTCATGATAATCGTTATAATATAAATGAGACAACAATACAAATAGCCACACATAAGAAAGGATACTAGAATTAACTAAACACTATTCTATTTCTCAATTATTACAACAACCCTTATATTAAATAAGGTAAAAGAATTATTATATTTTCTACCTAAAAATATTTTCAAATTTAATAATACATGAGATTTTTTTTAACAATATATTATATATATGGGAGAAAGTGATATTGTGGCCCCAAACAATTGTTTTAGTAACCTTATGGTCAAGATAACTTTGCTCGTCTCCTTAATTAATGAATAATTTTAGTCAAATTCTAATACAAATATCGAAAGTTTTAAAAGGGTCAAATGGGAAATCTATAACGTTTTGCGGTGTCTTTTTTTGATGTCGACGGAGATTGACGGTGCTGACGCCGAAATGCCTTTATTAAAACAAGGAGAAGTGATTGGTCAACGCTGACTTTAGTCAAAGTCTGTGAAATATAACGCGGCTTTGTAACTGTCACACATGCAATTTTTTTTGTGTTTTTAAAAGATTCTCCTATCCCATAATAATTGATCACTTTTTATTTTACACGATACTTAAAAAATTATAAATAAGATGAACAATTTGATAAATTTATCATTTATCCATATTGATGGATATCAAGATAATTTATGATGACATAGGGCATATAAAAGGTATTATTGAAACTTATGCACATTTATGATATTAATTATAGGGGAAAAATGGAAAAAAATTAATTAATTTTATTTTGATTTAGTAAGTGATCAAATAATTTTAGAAAGGTGATCAGTTAATATGGGACAGAGGGAGTAATATATAATCCCTTCGTCTAACAATAGTTATCCACTATACTAAAAATAGTTGTCCAACAATACTTGTCTGATTTAAAAAATCAAGAAATAATTTACCTTTTGTTTCTATTTTACCCTTGTTATTATACTATTTATCATCTAACTCATTTCTCAAAGCATTAAATTTAATAAAGTCAAAGGATAATATAATAATATTACCCCTATTATTTATTGTTTCTTAAGGGTGTACCAAGTCAATAGTGGACAACTATTATATATATATATATATATATATATATATTACATAGTGTGGTGTTTAGTTCAGTTTGCGTGCATTTAGATTAATTTTATTTGCTATATTTTATTACTCCATCCGTTGAACAATAGTTGTCCACTATACCATTTTGGAATTTTCAATAATACTTGTCTATTTTATGAAATCAATAGATAACTTTACACATAGTTCCTAATTTGTTCTTATCATTAATTATAGTCATTTCTCTATTATATTTTTCAAGACTTTGTATTTATTATATTCAAAGGGTGATATAGTAAAATTACCCTTCTAGTTATAGTTTCTTAAGAAGTGTGCAAAATTAACCGGGTGATATAGTAAAATTATCCTTCTAATATTCTTGAAAATGAGAAGAAATTATTTATTGTTATATTATCGCCTTCGCAAAGTATTGAATATGAAATTACGTAATTTTCAATGCATTTTATTGAGCACTAAACTAGTTTGGTGCAAAATAAGAGATGTAAGATGAGAATTTTTAAGAGATAACTTATTCTAGTACTATTCTCGTCTAAAAATTATATTTCCTCCGTCCATTTTTACTTGTTACAGTTTGACTTAATATATCTATTAAGAAAATAATTAATGATATATGTATTTTATCAAACTATCCCCTATTAAATGATGTCTTTGAAAATGATTTGGAAAAAATTATTTAATACAGAGAGTAAAATATGGAAAAAAATTATTGTCTTTTCTTAATATGTTAAACATGACAAGTAAAAAAGAAAATCTATTTTAGGAATAAGTGACAAGTAAAAGTGAACGGAGAAAATGTATGATGAAAGCTCGAAAATAAGTATTTATTATTGCGAGCAATTTATGATATAAATCGAGATTAATCGAATTCCGCAAACAATAATTAGAAAATCAAAAAGAAAAAACTCCTGCATATATTGCAAGTACACTACTCCAGGAAGTAATATTTTTCAATGGAATTCCAATTTGTTTATGTGCAGGAATTTTTTATTTTTGATTTTCTAATTAGTGCTTGCTAGGGTTGAAATTCGATTAATCTCGATTTATATCATAACACACCTTCAATATTTTTTTCTATCATATTGAATAAACCTAAGTCCACTTGTACAATATTTTTTTCTATCATATTGAATAAACCTAAGTCCACTTGTACAATATTTTTTTCTATCATATTGAATAAACCTAAGTCCACTTGTATTAGATGTGCATGCATCAGACCTCTTCCCCAACCCTATAAAGAAGAATATAATCTATTCACGAGAAAAGATATAAGTCTAATGCTTACTAATTATTCAAAAAATAAAAATATCGTATTTAATTATAATAACAACGATATATATGTTCAGTGCAATTTCGTAAATATATACTTACTGTATTCTATTTTTATGGAATAGAAAAGTTATTTTCAATAGATTTTTTAGCTTAAAAAAGAATTAGTTATTAGGAGAAAGATAACAAAAAGAAAAAAAGAACAGCAAAAATAACAAGATAAAGAACAAAATGAAGCAACATATAACAAAGCAAAACGCATTAAACAATAAGAAATTATGCGATTACTAAATACTACTACTAATAAGAAGAAAAGAATATGGGGCTATCCCCTTGCCTATCCCACCAAATGAGTGATCACACTCGGCCATTTACTAACTTTCCACTCTATTTTTTATCTTCGTATAATCTTCTTATCTAAAGTATATGTCATGCATGTCCTATTTAAACACCTTTTCTCCAATATATTTTGGACTTATTTCTATCTTTTCTAATTTATGCACTTCCTTGTCGTAATTATTTTCTTTTGTCTATACTACTAATATATAAGTAGCAATGAGCACATAGCTGAGCGTCAACATGTATACTTTAGTGGTGTGCTTCATCACGAATCGGTTGATTGGAGCTTGATATTACATGTCAAAGGTCACCGGCTCAAACCTGAGTGGCAACATTATTTTATTTCACTATCCATTTTGCTTCTATATTTTTACATTAATTAATTTTTTGAAAGTTTATGACATTTTTCTTTACATTTCGTATAAAAAAATTTAGAATTTGAATGTACTTTTCTAAAAATTAGTAAAATTATTTAATTTGATTAATTTTTAAATTTGAAATATACATATTTAAAAATTACGTAAAAAGTGAAAGCACAATAATTAACAACCTAAAATATCTAAAAAAACATATTACAATGTGATTAACTCTCGAAATTTCATATGTGCCGCATAAATTGGGACAACAGGAGTAACATATATTATTTGAAAATTACGTTAAAAGAACTATAGAGCACAACTTAAAGTATTTAATAACATATTAAAATTTTGATTAATTCTCGAAATTTCACATGTGTCACGTATAAATTGGGACATGAGAAATAACATATATTATTTTAAAATTACGTACTTAAAATATATTTAAAAAATTGATTAACACTCAAAATATCACAAATACCACATATATTATTTAAAAAATACGTTTTAAATACTATAAAAATAATTAACAATAATATCATATAAATTAAAATAATATATATTGAACCCGGACTTATAAAACGCATACACAACGTACACGTAATTCAAACTCAATCAATTTCGTCCACAAATTTGAATCGACTTTTAAAAGTAATGATCATGACTCGTGAGATATGAATTAGCTAGTTTAGGTCCAACTTTATGAATTTTTAGCAATAAAATAATTAATTCAAATAAACTAAAGTTTAATTATTTAGATTACAAAATATATCAAATTGGACTTCATCTTGATCTGAAAGTTCCTAAACATAACAAATTAATTAATCAATTAAGGTCAACGCAAATAATTAAAATAAAAGACACAATATGATGAAATTTTGTTAATACATACATGATTACTACTCATAGGAAGTATAAATGTATGTCAACATAAATGTTTTATTTTAATATAAAGAATCAAAAATGACTCTGAACTATTTAAAATAAAGTAATTATATATGATTTTTTTTTTTGGAGGGGGGATGGGTAGGGGGCACAAAATTGCTCTTACGATTAGTCAAGTGAAGCTAATATGCCCTTTGAACTATTGAAAGTCAAAAAATTATACTTTTCCATTAGCTTTTTGACAAAAAAAAATGCATTTATCATTAATCAAATGATAAAATTATGCCCTCTTTTTAATAATGCAAAAAAGTTTTACATTAACATTATTACGTAATATAATTTTACATGTTGCAATAAGTAATTTACCATATTTTTCATGTTAAATAGTCATGTTTGTCATAAAAAAAATATTCTTAATATATACCATGAGAGCATAAAAGTATTATAATTTGTCAATATCATAATTAGTTTACGCAATTAGTGGAAGTCAAAGTCAAATATTAGACCCCAAAAATATGCAAATAATTGACAAGAGTTTGGGTATTCATGGGATAATAATAAAAGGGAGAGTAATGTCGTCTTCTTGAATGCTTACTTTTATTAAGTCAACAAATAACAAATAGTAATTCATACCTTTTGACTTCTTTATTGGTTATAAAAATTAGACATCATTTATTACTAATATTTACTTGAGTTTTATAATTCTTTTGACTATTGAAAAGTAATAGAGGGAAAATATCAACTACAAAACTTAGTTTAAAAGTAAATATTATGAGTTCTTTTGAAAAAAAGAAAAAATGAACAAGGAGGAAATACAGGCATTCCAGAACTATTTTCCTTGGCATTAACACAATTTCATCACTGATACATTAAGACACGCATTACAGCAAATTCAGACGTATAGATGGATTGACTCATCAAGTTTACCGTTTATTGATAAGGAAATTACTAGCTTGGTTGTAATAGCAAGATACTATAACCTAATATATGTACAAGAGTTAAACCAGATTCAAACATCGCGATATGATCTATTGATACTAAGCTTTCCCAGCAGGCAGGGAAACGATAAACAACAAAACTCAAAAGTTCAAAATGCTTCTGGTTATCTGCATAGGAGGATCTAACTTCCACAAGCCATACACTCATCACGGTTACTCAAAGAGCACACCATCTGAGCCATTTTAGTTTCTTCATCAACTGCAGTCTCTGGTTTTTCCTGCATTTAAGTTCCAAACATTGTTCTATAACAATGAACATATTGATTTTATGTTGAGAGAGTAAAAGATGTAATGATTGCTACCTTCAACATGGAAGTGTCAACTGTGAACTTGATTGCATCAGCTGCTGCACGTGATCTTAGATAGTACATTCCTGTTTTTAAACCCTGCAGTAACAAGTTTGAAATTCAAAGACATGTACAAGAACATCTTCACACAAGAATTTTGAGCAAGAGCATATCTGAACTAGTACAAATGATAAATCACCATAATCATACAACTGAAACAACAAACTGTTATGTGAAATTGTAAGCATACCCTGGACCAAGTATGAAAATGCAGGGATGTAAGCTTTCCGAAATTTGGTTGGTCCATATGGATGTTGAGACTCTGGCTCTGATCAATGTAGCATCCACGGTCTACAGCCATATCAACCAAGTTTCGTTGCTTGATCTCCCAAACAGTCCTAATATCATTAAATAGTATAAGGATGTAATTTGAAGTAAAATGAACATGACAACAGAAAAAACAAGCAATGCAATAAAGAAATCCATACTTGTAGATGAGTTTAAGATCATTTGGAATTTCTGGGATTTTCTGCACAGAACCATCATCATAAATTATCCTATTCTTGAGGGTAGGAGTCCAAAGCCCCATCTCAGTTAAGTCATGAAGAAGATGCTTGTTCACCACAACAAATTCACCACTGAAAAAGAAGCATCCATTGTTAAAATCTGAAGACAGCACAAAATTAACTAAATTAGCATTGAGCTAAAGGGATAGGGCAGCAAAAGTAACCTTAGAACTCTTCTGCTGTAGATATTGGATGTGTATGGCTCAAAGCATTCATTGTTTCCAAGAATTTGGCTGGTTGAAGCAGTTGGCATTGGAGCTACAAGAAGTGAGTTTCTTACACCATTCTTTGCAATCATTTCACGGAGAATACCCCAATCCCATCGACCTGAGGGTGTTACTCCCCACATGTCTGGCTGGACAATACCCTGAACAGAATAATCCAATCTTAACAAAATACAATGCAAAATAAAAAAGAAATAGGCAAAATAGTGAACCAAACACATCTGACAAATCATCAAACTTTTGCCCCCATAATATCAGGTTCTATTTTTGGCACATTTTCAATTGTCTTTTCTTGGATATCATCTTCATATTTAACAGAAATCACAATTCTTTATCAAGAAGGGCAATTGATGAAAGCCTAGGTCAATTTTCAAAAGTCCTGGACAACCAAGCAAGCTATCCACATAGTAAATCATCAACTAACGCAAAAGCTACAATATATACCTTGCTTACTGGACTTCCTGCATATGTCTCATATGGGCCTTCCTTGGCAGCTAATTCAGAAGAAGCTTTTAAAGCATGGTAGTATATTGTCTCAAATATGTCTTTGTTTAGCTGTTGAGCCTGTACATAGACAAAATACAAGATTAGCCCCCACTGAAACAGCTAAATAACAAAAGTTGGATGGAGGATGACTTACCTCTGGTGAATCAAATGACATGCCAAGCAATATGAATGTATCTGCAAGACCTTGGACCCCAAGTCCAATAGGTCTATGTCGTAAATTAGACCTTTTTGCAGTTTCAACAGGGTAGTAATTGACATCAATAATCTTGTTCAGGTTTGTAGTCACCAATGCAGTGACCTGTCTCACATGAAAAATACAACACAGTAAGACAGATATCCAAGATAAATAACTTAAAGACACATCAGAAGTTGACAAGTCCAATTTGACAGAACAAAATCTAACCTCTGCCAGTTTGTCAAAATCAAAGTATCGGTTTTTAGAGCCTCTGCTCCCAACAAGCTTAGATGGTTGTGATTCACTTGGGACCTCCTACAAGATATAAAGGAAAATGCTTAAATAACAGGACAAAGAAAACTTAAAACCAAGCAATGTTTTCAAGTGTATGGCATTTGTAGCTACCTTCTCTCTAACATATCGTGGAAGAGCAATTGAGGCAAGATTGCACACAGCAGTTTCAGTAGGACTTGTGTATTCAATAATTTCAGTACACAAGTTAGAAGACTTAATTGTGCCAAGATTCTGCTGGTTGCTTTTTCTGTTACAAGTATCCTATGATAACAAACAGAAGAAAGGATTAAAAAAAAATTAATGCATCTAAATAACAAAAGCAACAAGATAAACAATATGAAAGTCACCTTATATAGCATGTATGGGGTCCCAGTTTCTATCTGAGACTTCAAGATCTCAAACCAGAGATTTTGTGCTTGCAAAACCTTTTTAGCCTTACCCTGAATTGACAAAATGGGATCATTAATATCATATGCTGATAAACATCAAGTAATACAAGGATTCCGAGTTTGGCTAGCAATTAATCACAATAGTTGACTTGCTTTTACCTCTCTTTCATACTTTGTATACAGCTTCTCAAAATCTTCACCCCAGCAATCTGCCAATCCAGGAGCCTCACTTGGACAAAATAAAGACCATTGTCCGTTGCTTTGGACTCTTTCCATAAAAAGATCAGGCACCCAAAGAGCATAGAAAAGATCTCTGGCCCGATGCTCTTCCTGCAGAGATAGACATGTTGTTCAGTTTAGCAATTAAAAGCCTTATGATATGAAAGGATTACAAAAGTCCTAGTGAAAAGAACAGTTTGATTAAGCCGCCTTAGTCCTATGAGACCAATACAACATATTGGGAGCTGATTACATAAAGGACAGTAACTACACCTTTCCATGGTTCTTCCTCAAATCCAGAAATTCAAATATATCAGAATGCCAGGGCTCAAGATAGATAGCAAAAGCACCTATACACAACATAAAATTGTCAGAAAAAATCAAATCAAGGCTTGGGTCCATTATAACAAATCTAATACAGACACAAGTGTTTAGGCATACCCTT
Organism: Solanum appendiculatum; assembly: GCA_018342035.1. Taxonomy (NCBI): domain Eukaryota; kingdom Viridiplantae; phylum Streptophyta; class Magnoliopsida; order Solanales; family Solanaceae; genus Solanum; species Solanum appendiculatum. Next base: position 110,477 of record JAGDQO010001323.1, read on the forward strand.
TCTTTTGCCACCTCCTTGGTCAACATATCGAGCAGTGTCATTAAACACACGTAGCATCGGAATAATACCATTTGATGTCCCATTTGTTCCACGAATATAACTCCCAGTACCACGAATATTATGCACAGATACTCCAATTCCTCCAGCAGATTTGCTAATAACAGCGCACTCCTTAAGAGTGTCATATATGCCCTCAATACTATCGTCTTTCATGCATATCAGGAAGCAGCTACTTAACTGCAAGTCAAGGAAGAAACTATTAAACAACTTTTGTTTGGAAATTATGCTCTGAAGCTATTTCCTAATCAAATTGACATACTTGAGGCCTTGGAGTTCCAGCATTAAAAAGAGTTGGAGAAGCATGAGTGAACCATCTCTGAGACATCAAATGATAAGTCTTGATGGCAGATTCAATATCATTCTTGTGTATCCCAACAGAGACTCTCATCAGCATATGTTGTGGCCTTTCTACAACTTTCCCATCAATCTTTAAGAGGTAAGACCGCTCCAGGGTTTTGAAGCCAAAGTAATCATAGTCAAAGTCCCTGTCATATATGATCTCACTGTCCAATCGAGCTGCGTTCTGTGGAAGGCAAGTAGTTAATAACTGACCTCTGAACTTCAAAAGTACCAGTGAAACAACTATCTCATCAGCATTCAAATGTGCATACCACCTTGGGGAACAACTTAGTAAATCATGTTTTTATTGAGCCAAAAGTTTATAGATAAAAGGTTGGAAATTAAACAGAAAGCAACACGTCTTATTTCCTGAAAATGGAACACAAAATTCTTAATGAGAGGCAGAAAGATAGGCAACAATCTCATCACTACTTCGTTTTAGTAGCAGCAAGGACATGTCATGTGCATGAAAAATGGACAACTGAGCAATTTTTAATCTGTTACAAGGTTAAATGGAAATACAGGTACAGTGTTCAGGGTAACTAGCTATGTCAACAATAATCAAGTGAAGAGCACAAGAACAGGTCTGGATACATATATTTTGATATGAATAATAAAGGGACACAAAAAACTCGGGGAAACTGGTGCTTTCCAAAATCAATGACCTTTTCTACAATATCTTACTCCACTCAACTGTGTTTATGCTATTATTCAATAAACAAACAAGCTTTCACTTAAGCAATCTCATCATAGCCTTAAACAAAATTATTTTCAGAAAGGGCAATCATACCTTCATTATAATCTCATACACTTCATCAGAAATCAGAGGTGCCTTGAGTCCAGATCTCTCACTGACATGGTTGTACATGTCCTTAACCCTGTGAAAATCACAATATTGTAAGCAACACCTTTCTATCTCAATCATTAGGACAACCTTTTGTTTTCAAAGAATTAAAATACTGGTGACAAATAATGCCCTTACGTCTCAGAAAATATTTTCTTTGTGTTCTTGTGCAGATTGGAAACAGCAATCCTTGCAGCCAGCTGCAACATAAGTACATTTAAGCAAATGGATGATTAAACACACCATGATCAGAAAGCAAAAACTCATATTTCGATGTATCTTTAACAGAAGCTTTAACTCTATCTGAACAACAAAGGGAGAGAACATAATAGTTACTACCCCATTCCAATTTATGACACATTTTACTATCTATAATCAAGATAAATTATTTTCTTGACTATTCAAATTCAACAAGTAAAAGTGATCAAAATGATTGTAGTTACACATGTATCTTCATATTAATTAAATATATATAGTTAATATGAATATATACACGTAACTACAATCATTCAAATCACATTTACTTGTTCAATCAATGATTCTTTGAGCTCCAGCTATATTTCTTTTTTCTTGATAACAATGGAATCATATTTAGTTTTTTACATTGAAATCAACAACCCTAACCTATTATGATTCTATTATTATCAAGAAAAAAGAAATAAAGGAGCAACCCAAAGAACCACATCTTGAATTAGTTATTATTGTAATCTTGTTATCCAAAAATTCAAGCTGTGGTTCTTTGAGCTGCTTCTCCCAATGGTTGAAGGCAATTATAAATACTCCCTCCAATCACTTTTACCTATTCAATTTGAATAATCAAGAAAATAATTTATCTTGATTATAGCTAAAGAAATGTTGTCAAAAAAACATTTTTGAATATATCATTTTTAAATGTTGTCAAACAATATTCAAAACTTTTCTGACACAAACTTCAACTTATAAAGTTTGATATAATGCTTCTCTATCAAACTAGTTTCTCAATCAATGGCTTTTTAAAGTATATTTTTTCAATACTACTAATATAGTAGCTAAAATTAAACCAATATCTTAAATTCCATGTCCAATTAAATATTATCAAATAAAAAAAAATAGTCAAATTTTCTATATCAGTATCCCACTATTTGATACCATTTTATTAGATTATTACGAAATACTTTGACCTCATAGTAACCCAGAATCTAAAACTAATTATCATTTCCAAATTCAGCATACTCAAAACACAAAGCAACAAAACACAGATCAATAGACGTAAAGAAAATCAGAGAATAGCTCACTGGTTGACTACCTAAAATTCTTCACCTTATCAGTGAGAATTCAATTACCCACCTTACAATCCCATCTCAATTTTCCTCAAGCATAATCAAGGTGGTTCCCACTACCAGACCCATTTCATTAGATTACGAAATATTTTTACCTCAAATTAACCCAATTTCCAAAACTAATTATCATTTCCAAATTCAACACATTCAAACACATAATTCAGAAAAACACACATCAATAGACATAAAGCAAATCAAAGAGCAACCCAACTTAATCAACTACATGGATTTTCACCTTATTTGTAAAATATTCAAATCCCAATTAAAAAATAGCAAATCAGAAACTCACACAAGCATAATCAGGATGATTCGCAGTCAAAGCAGCCGCTGTCTCAGCAGCCAATTCATCAAGCTGACTCGTAGTAACCCCTTTATAAACACCAGCACAAACCTTCTGTGAAACAAGCACCGGGTCACAATGATCAGCACTAAGCCCATAACTCAATTTCTTCAGCCTAGCAGTAATCTTATCAAAATGAACTGCTTCTTGACGCCCATCTCTCTTCACAACATACATTGTTCCTCTTTCTTTTTTCACTGAGGAATTTCGTCGAACAGTTGGCAGATGGAACAGATTACAAAACAAAAATTGAAGTCAGACTATAAGAATTTGCTACAAATTCAGTGAGATCTGTGCGTATATATAGCATTTAACAAACAATTTTTTGAATTTCCCTCTCTCTTTTTTTTCGTAGAAACGAAATTTTTTGAAATCTTCCCGCCAAATGGAAGAGCGGGTTATGTAGGGTTTGGCGGGTAAAGTATTAAATATGGCTGGAAAAGTGGAGGAGAAGCTGAATGTGGGGCCCAGTTGTTGGGATTTTTGTGAAAACTATAATTTGAGATAATTGAAGAAAAAAAAAGTTAATGAGGTTTTTTTTTTTTTTTTTTTGTAAATTCATGTATTGATAGAAGGATAGTGTTGAAGAAACGATAAAGTTGTATTCATGCTACCTATAAGTCACGGATTTGAGACGGAAAACAATCACTCACCTTTATATTTTTTTTGTCTCAATTTATGTGGCGGATTTTGAGAGTTAAATAGTTAAGTTTTGACTGTGAATTTGAGTATGAAAATTTTAAGTTTTTTTAAAATAAGATTTGCATATTTGAAAACTATGTAATTGGTAGTATAAATCACAAAAAAATTGTAATTCAATATATTTAAAATATATATGGAAAATTATTATTAGAGATAGATTTATTTTAGTTGTAGAAAAAAAAACTTGTTTGAATCTCAAAATTTGAAAAGTATCACGTAAATTAGGATGAATGGAATATTATGATAGGGTGTCTACATTACATTTCAAACGTGAGATATTTTGTTTGTTGATATCATTTTCATATGTTGGCAATATATTTTGGTTCTAGTCTAGAGATATTACTTATTAGTACTTCTGAAGCAACATAAGAATTACTCTAACTAACAAGAAACAAAATTAAATGTTTTTATTTATGATTAACTTTAGTTGTAAATCATAAATACCAATTTTAATACTTACTTAATAATTTTAGTTTTGCCGCCAATTTTTTATAATTTTTTGTTGTGGTAGTTATGATGATTTGTTAGCTTTTGTTACAAGATTGGAGTTTGGAAGTTGGACCATTGTGTACTGTTTATTTTAATTTTTCTAGTTGTCATTTTTTGGAATTCTAACTCCAAGCTTGTAATGAAAGTCAACATATTCACATATTTGAATTTCAAAATCTTTTTTCAAAATTTTAATTCAAAAGTTCAAATTTTGAAATTTGAGTTCATTTCACCATGCTTCACAAAAAGATATATTTATTACTCTTCTTCTTTTTTTTTTGGATAAATAATTCTCACAATTTAGGAGATCAAACATACAAATAACTTTAAATATTTTTGTCCAAAATTTCAAGATGATCAAATGAAAATTCAAACCAAAAAATGTCTAGCATTTAGGATTGGCGAAACCAAACTTTAATCATCCTTGTCAATGATTTTTGAATTTAGACTTTCGTAAACATAACTTCAGAGTTTAGACATTTTTTGTCTTTTGAAATTGATCTCGAAATGGCTAAATTTGTAAAAAAAATAAAAAAATTATGCATTTCAATAATGACTTAAATGGTGATTTCAAAATCGGCTATTTGTGCACTTGCCTCTAGATATTTTGGTCTCATTTGGACTTTGCAAATATGTCCAAAGAAAAGAGTATTTCTGGTTTTAACTTTGGGCTTTTAATTTTCCAGAGGTTTGCATTTATAAGGCCGGTCCATGAAACTTTACTTTACTAAATAAGGTTCTACTAACTAAATAAATCGGATTCCAAAGATGCACGTAGTCATGTAAAAAAAGTGGCGGATTCAGAATGTTACTGGGAGATTCATAAGAATCTAGTAGCATTTGCTCAAACTCTGTATATGTACATTAAATATATATAAATATTCAAATTTGAACCCAATAATTGTTGCATATTAGCTTGAAGTCGCTATAAGGACTCATAAACTTCAAATTTTGAATCCACCTCAGCGAGTTAGTGATGAAATTAGAAATTTCACTAAGGATGTTTAAGAATTAATATATACATACAAATACTAATTTGTGACTATATATTTTCTATTACTTTTTTATGTATACAATGCAATTTTTCTACGAAGTGTGTGTTCAACTAACCTCCCTTCAATGTATGTGGCTAAGCCACTGTATTTTCGATAGCCTATAATCTGTTGTTGAATTTAATTTGGAAAGTTTCTGAAAAAGCATTTTCCAAATTGTCAAGGTTGTGAATACAACAAGCATATAAGTGAGTGGCTTCTCATAGTGTGCCCTGTGGAAAGGCTCAAACGTAACGCGGTAAAAACTTACTCATATCGGGTGTTTACTTTGAGTCGGTATGTGTATGCATGCTATGTGTTTGAATAGCTGATTGCCCACGTTTCTCTTCTCATTTAAGTATCATGCGCTGATACAACTTTATTAATTTTTTGGAAGGTAAATTTAAATACTTTTCAATACAAGACTAGTGTTTAAGTGAACAATAGAGAATTGTTGTTCAATATTTTATGGACATTTATATCTTTCAATTTTTGACTTAGCACCTTCTTACTTTATAGTATAGTATGATGATGATGATAAGTATTCTATAATTATAAAATGTGTGTTGTGTTTTATTTTCTTTTACGTGTCAGCCTTGCAAGGTTGATTTGAAAGATTAACTCTACTAAATTGGCTCTTAACAATAATATATAATGAAAATTGATGGCAACATCTCTGTTTTGTGAAATACAACCCAAGTAGTTCTAACTATCTTCTTCTTTTTTTTTTAACTTATACCACTAGACAGAGCGTCTAGCAGTTTTTTATTAAAATAAAAATCCTCAATAGAAATAAGTTTGGTGAACTCTTGACTCTTTGGTTCTAAATGCACGCTATCTATTTCCAATTACATTTTGCTGCTTGAGAGTGTTAGCATTGTGCATTTTCGTTCTTACGTTTAGTTGATCCAGATCAATGTATCTTCTCATGAAGGGTAAAAAAAAAGTACAAGAAAGGGGAGCTAGGCCTTACCTTGTCAATCTTAATGAGGTAACGAACCTCTACTGATTAACAACCATGAAGAAAATAAGAGCTAAAGAGAACTAGGTATTCTATGATCATCACAGAATTTGTAATACACTCTATGATGATATTATAAATGAGAATGCTTAAATAATACACAATTATAAAATCCAAGAAGAAAGTTGAGTTTTCAACCTCAAACTTACTTTTACAAATGTGTGAATTAAAAATGATAGATAGCCCATCTAAAGTAACCTAAAATATTTTCCTCTTGTCTTCTTCTTCAAATCTGTCCAACATACTTGATAGTTCATCATTTCTTCTTGGATGTATTGGATCTTGTTGAAGCTATTGACATTGTCATATGATTCTGCTTTGCCAGTCGCATCAGTAGATGCTTTGGAACAAACTCTCCTATCACTTTACCATCCCAACTGTGTTGCCTTCCATGTATCTTCTTTTTGTTGTTGTTGCTTCCACTTCTTTGATGCCTAGGTGAGATATCCCCATCTCTAGCCACTTTATCAAAGTATATGTCCAACATATTATCTTCCTCATCCTCATCAAAAATCATCGCCCAAATCATTAGCATAAGCCTTAATTGGACTAAATCCTTATGCTAAGGCCTCTTGTTCATTCTTCTTTGCAATTCTACTTTTACGTACAAATTTCAGATCTTGTGGACTTAATTTTCTATTCAAAAGAGGAGGTGAAACATGTTCTTCTTCATCAACCAAATCAACCCACCTAGGAGTACTCATCTCCCCCTGTTTTTCTTTCGAAATAATCAAATCATTTGTAAAATTAGCTTGAGAGAGTGGTGACATACCTTTCACCAAAATTTTATCATTCCCTGTGTATGATAAGAGCTGCCCAAATTCACCTTGATGTTCATCAGGTGAATCCAAATTTTGGGAAGGGACCTCATGAGCTGAGGTGCTCAAGGTGGCCATGGGTGGCTTGATCGCTTAATTGAGTTTGAGCAACATGGCAGCCTGACTTTCTTGAATAATCTTAGCTGAGCAACATGGCAGCCTGACTTTCTTGAATAATCTTAGCTACTTCAGGATTGAAGATATAATATGTAGGACTCATAATATTATCATTTTTTCCGGTCCGCATGCTACATACTCCAATTGGCATTCTAACTGATTGTATATTATTATCAGAATCGGCTCGAATCAAAGTTTTTTCCTCAAAGGATTAGAATCAACTAACTCTAATTCTTTCTCTACCCCGAATGCTTCAAACGGATTTGTACAAACAATGTCCTTTGATTCATTAGATTGCACTACTAGATTAGTATTTACCGGCTAATTGTTTTCAAGACGTGGAGATTTACTTCGACTTGCTGAGGAACCAATACACATAGAAAATAATATTTTTTTTTGTGCAATTGTGTTCCAATTCCCAGGTGCATTCTCATCACAACTTGCAAATCGATAGTTTCCAAAGGTTGCAAATCACCACGTTTTGATCCTGCAATTTTTTCCTTTCCATCAATTGCCAAATTCTCAAGCTGCGCATCAGATTTTAGTGTCTGTATAGCATCGTGAAGTTTCTCAGGAGTGTGCTTATCACCTTGCCTCATACTTGAATTTTCAGCAGCAACTTCATTCTCTTTTATCTCATTAATTTTTTGCACAAATTGTGCATCCTTTGATTTGTTAATTTGCTGATTTGTATGCACAATGAGTTGCTCTAAACCTCCAACACGATCAACTGAATTACAACTTTGTTGATTGGGAGAAGAAGTGTTATTTTTTTTGCCACGAAGACTCGTCATTGAGGAATTAAGGATAACATTCGATTCCCTGAAGAGTAGTCATCCAACACTGCTTTGCCTGAGCGCTGGCTAGAATTTTGGCAAACCAAATTTTGATCTTGAACACCACTCTTGGAATGAAAAATACCATAAAACATGTGATGGAATTTTCCTTGTCAAGCCACATAATGTTGAAAAAATTTTGAATTACAATTTTGTTGATTGTGGAAGTTTTGTAACTCTTTTTGATTCAATTGTGAAAATGATGTGACAAATAAAAAGGAGTTTGCTAGACTAATAGAATATGAGAATTGACAATTTGACTTGATATTGTGTTTGCAGAAAAAGTACTAAACAGGTACAAGCAAACCAAATGAGAAAATTTGGTGCTATTTGTTGGAGATGAGAAAAGCAAATTGTATTGCTTGCAAACCCTACTATGGAGGTTGAAGTAAAAAAAATAAATTAACTTCAACTAGTGAAAAAATGATTTGATTTTACTATATCAAACACTTTATTTTGAGAAATTAATTTTTCTTATTTTGATTAATTGTGATAGCACCAATATAATGGTAGAGTACAAAATCGTTATCAAAACGGTAAATTCAGACTCATGAGAAGAAAAAAAAAACACAATTTTGTGAGATCATATTGATCACTGGTATACCATCAATATTTATTGTGTTAAATCTTGCATATTCATAAACTAAGGCCTTAGCAAGATAAAGGGTCTGAAGCACATCGAGGGGGATGAAATTGAAGCTCAAAAAATTCTGAGTCATATATGAGGAAACCCAACTTGGGAACTAGAGATCCTATAACTAGGTTCAATGGGAAGAACGAATCATATGATGACTTGTTGTGAAATGCACTATTATTTATTTTATTCAATCCCTATGATGTGAGTGCATTTATCCTATAATGAATTGTGGAGGTTGAGTCTTTGAACTCTTAATGAAAGTTTGTATCTCGTATGAGTGGGGTGTCAAATTATAGGAGCACCTTTGACAGATTTCACCTATGTGAGTGTGAAAGTAGGCCGCTTTCTATGAGAATGGGCTTGTTCTCAAAACACTCATGAAACCAAGATAACACAATGCCGTAATGTGCTGGCTATGAAAGCTTATGTCAACACCTTGATTATTGTGTGTAAACAATGATACTTTATTTCCCTTAAGCATTCATAGTTCAAGTCTGAGATCACTATTGACTCTGGAGTAAAGGTTATTGTTTTACTAAGTGAAGGTTCAATGCAGAGCACACCTTCATTATGCATAATAGTCTACCTTCAACAAAATTGTGAAACACTCTCTTAATTTTAATATTAAAATGAGTGGGGGAATGCTGGTGTGTATACATTTTATTATTAAAATAAAATATTAAATGTATATGTTAGTGAGTATAAAATTATGATAGAAGATGACTATTGGTTTTGTAACTTATATGACCACTAGTTTCTGGGCACGTGCTTTGCAGGTGTATCTCATATTAATCAATATAATTTTTTTGAAATAACATGAATAAGAGTTTAATCTATTTATATTATATACTCATAGAATGTAGTGATAAAATAATATGCATTGTGAAAGGCAACAAAAATTATAATACCTTGCAAAAATATGTAATCACCGAAAGATAAACTCATGCTCATATCAAGTAAATATTGTTACATGTGAAGCAACAAAACTACATCAAAAAATTGCAAAAAGCTAAGGAATACGAAAAAAGTCACCAAACGAATGGATGTGGTGTCAAAAGGAATAACAAAATTAGTTGTGTACATCATAAATCAATTGAAAAAAGAAAAGAAAAGAAGAAGACATACCAACAAAAGAAAGAATTTTGACAATTTTGTTTCTTTCTTGTAATCTAAAAATTGTGCTACATTCTTAGCAAACACTTGATATGAATTTATACAAACATATTGCCACAATGCAATTAAGTTGGAAGCACAAAAGGTAGAACAATTTTTTAAAATACAAAATACATTAAGTAGTATTTTAATAAGAGTAGATAAAAAGATTTAGCTACATTATTATAATGTGTTAATCCATAAAGTACTTCTTTATCTTTGTTTTGGTAGTCTTCAAGAATTTCAATAAGAGTAGATGAAAAGACTTGACTACAATATTATTTATTTATAATTATATGTTTTATAGTATTTTAATTTATAAGGGCTAAAAAACGTAATCCAACTTTACAGTTAGGAGCTTCCCACTTTTAATATAAAAAAAGTATATATATATATATATTTTATTTTTTTTACTATCTTATAAGAGGGAGTTATTGCTGACACAGACAGGAGGTCAACATGCTTTGGGATTTGGAGGTAAATTGCAATTAAAATAAAATAATATGATTGGTCTAAAAAGAGTTTCATTATAGTTGCTTTATAAAAGTTTCGCTGCTTGACTAAATAATCCTTTGCTTGTGTCATCATGCAAACCTTATCACTTTTTGGTTTCATTTTTGCCCCTACTTTATTCTTTTAATATTGCACAATTGTTTGCATATGTTGGTAAATATTGAAATGTTAGAGGACAAATTAAACTCCTAAAAACAACAAAGGTGATGTCACTGGTTCTTTCAAATGTTTCTTTTTTGTTTTTCCTTTTATTCTTTTTTATTTTTGTTTTCAATTTCCAATTTAAAATAACATAAAATTTTCAAACAATTGTGATTTACAATATTTTTTCCCAAATAATTGTGATGTAAATAGTTGTGATTATAAATTTATACTACTTCATCGAGTTATACATTAAAAAATTTATAAACGGATTTCATCGTTGTTTAAGATAGGATGATCAAATGGATTTATTTTGATAATTTTTTTAAAAATAAATTATGAAATATATATCATACTTCATGTTTATGATAAAAGCATATTCAAACATAAATTATATTTCAAATATTCATTGTAAAAAATGAGTCAAAACTTAATTTCGTCTTCAAATAAGACTTCCTTGATATTCTTTTTGCTTTTTAAAAATATGGGAATTTATTTCCAAAATAGTAACATTTATTATGTAAAAATGACGTGAAAAGGTACTATAAATGAAATATTTGAAAAACACATAACAAATTTGATTTGACTCTTGAAATTCTATCAGTGCCACATAAATTGGGACAGAAGGAGTAATATATATTATTTAAAAATTACATAAAAATACTACAAATCACAATAATTAATAACTTAAATATGTAAAAAATTATATTAAAATTTTATGAACTCTCTAAATTTCATCAATATCACATAAATTAAAACAAAAAGAATAATATATATTGGGCCCGTACTAGCACGGGCTCCGATATCTAGTATATATATATAGGCATAATACATAAGTATGACCCGTAACTTGGCTTCAGTGGACAACTATGCCCTCCAACTTTGAGTGTGCACAAGTAGACACTTAAACTTGTATAAAATTGAACAAGTAGGCACAGGCGTCCTACATGGCATAATACACGTAGGACGCCATGTAGGACACAAAATTGCCATGTAGGGTGCCATGTAGGACAAATGTGTCTATTTGTTCAATTTTATACAAGTTTAAGTGTCTATTTGTGCACACCCAAAGTTAAAGGTCATAGTTGCCAGCTAGCGCTAAGTTAAGGGTCATGTTTATGTATTATGCCTATATATATATATGAGCTCACCATCACGGAATGGGAATGTGTTCTTAATTCATTGATTAAGGAAAAAAAATGTTACGGCAGCTCAATAATATAGAGAAAAGGAATACTCATTAATGATCTTCAAATTTATTACTGTAACATTTTTTGCGGTAAGGGGAAATTTTTTTGTTAACAGTTTTTGGACATTACTATCAATTATTAAATTGATTTAGTTTACAAAGGTTATAATTATTTATTTTTGATAATTTAATTATATGTTCAATCACATGTATCTCATACTAATTATATCAGTATAAATACTTAAGAAATATTATAATATATTTTATACGATGAGTTGCATAGAAATTAAAGTGAAAAAATACAAGCTTATATCTATGGATGATGAGCCTATTCAATCAATATTATTACTATTGTAAGACACATCATACTTAAATATTGGTATCAAAAGAATCTCAAAAGTAATATTCGAATGACTTCAATTGTATAATTATTATAATATGTCAAGTATCAACTCGACAAAAGTTTTTTTTTTTAATATGTCACAACACAAAATTTAAATATCGGCATCATGATTGTAAAATATTTCATGGCTTAAAATTTTTGCCTTATTTCTAAAAAATTGTAGCCTCCACTTTTTTACACTCATACATATGAAGAAGTTGTTGTCGAATGAGAGTAGTATTTTGTAAAAATTGTATAGAAATTCGATCAACATATATCTTCCTCAGGATGACTAGTAGATCATTATTGAACACCTACACAAAAATAGTAATTATTTGTGGTAGAAATAATAATAATTGAAATATTTAATTGATGTATATAAATCATAATTATAAATATGTATACCCCTCATCTCCTTCACCTGATTCAAAGTTATTAATTCATTCATCTGCAAATTTGACAAAAAATATCACATAAGTTGTGTATATATATGATTATATCACATATAACATTTACACTAAATTTAGTGAAGGCAAAATTCTAACCATAAATAATAATAGTACTAAGTATTTCCTGATAACTACAAAGAAATTAAAACTCTTACCTGATAACCATGTGCGAATTTGAAAAATAAGAATATCACACACACAATGATTGTATCACATATAACATTTACACTAAATTAAGCAAAATTCTAACCATAAATAATAATAATAATATAAAATATTTCTTGATAACTACAAAAAAAAAAAAATACAAAGAAATGCCTTTACCTGACAAAGAATTACAAACAAAAAATATTGATTGCCTAGGCCCGCATATTCATTTCTTCACATACATACCCTAGACACTCTAAGATCCTTTTTCAAATCTGCTCCCATTTCGATTTTGAGTCAAGAAAAACACTTTTAACTATATTATTTTCTATTTGTCCCGATATCTTTTTAAAATAACTAAAATTCCTAATTTTAATAATGTATCCGTATTAATGTATTAATGTATCCGTGCTTATATTAATGTATCCGCGCTTTCATTAATGTATCCGGATTGGGTTAATTTTTTTTAATAATGTATCCGTATTAATGTATTAATGTATCCGTGCTTGTATTAATGTATCCGCGCTTTCATTAATGTATCCGGATTGAGTTAATTTTTATTTTAATAATGTATCCGTATTAATGTATTAATGTATCCGTGCTTGTATTAATGTATCCGGATTGAGTTAATTTTCAGGGATTATTGTAATTAGAAAAAAAGTAGAGATAGATAGTAATTTCATCTTTACACTATGTGATTTATGTAACTTACCTAATATATATAGTTTTTAGTTTGAATGTTTTTGCCTTTTCAAATTCACATGCTTATTGGACAAATTATATGAATGAATTAATTTCATAATAAAAGTTGCAATAAGTACATAATAGTGATCACTTTTGCAACGTATGAGCACCATTTTAAATCTTAACTCCCACATTAAAATTTACTTATTAAACTTTTCTTCTTTGGTTATTTTTATTAGAATTACAATTAAATATTTTATTAATTAGATATTTTGTAATTAGTGTAAGGATAAAATAGTAATCCAATTTTGAAGGTTGAAGCTTTCCACTTTTAATAATATAAAATAAAATATAATATATATTATGATGATATAAATATTGATTTGATTATTATTTTTGTAATAAAATTTTATTATGCCTCTATTTATAAAATAACAATATAAAATACCAAATGATATTATGAACATGACTATTAATATGAAAGAGTAACGTATGAAATCTGAGAGAAGTTACAGAAAGAGGTGTTATTAACTTCAAAATTAGTGTATATTCATATCACAATGAAAAATGTCTATTCATTTATTGTTGTAAAATATAAGCAATATACTACAAAAAATATAGACAAAAGATATGGGGAGTAGAATGTAGAGATCATCTTATTCAAGTATCTTCGAGTCTCTCATCTCTGTGTGTGTCTTACAATGGTGAATGAACAACCTTATTTATAGGTTGAGAAATCACCCCAAAAGTCACCATATTAAGTGTCATAATAAATAGATACATTCTTATCCAAATGGTTCATAGAACTTAGGAAATACACATACATGAATATAAGTAGTTCATGTATTGAGAATATGGACAATCCACTAATTCAATGAATGAATTTATAACACTCCCCCTTGAATGTCCATAGATAATGTGCCTCGTTAAAACCTTACTAGGAAAAACCCGATGGGAAAAAGCCTAGTGAAGGAAAAAGAGTACACACATCTCATAATACGCCTTGATTGTTGCCTCATTAAAAACCTTACCAGGAAAACCCAATTGGGACAAAACCATGATTAAGGAAAAGAGTACAGCGCGTATTTCACTCCCCCTGATGAAAGCTTTACTTGATATCCCGGAGATAATGCATTTCAATCTCATATTTCATCTTCTCAAATGTTGACATTGGCAACGCCTTAATAAATAATTCTGCAAGATCATCACTTGAAGAGATCTGTTGAACTTGTATCTCACCATTTTGTTGAAGATCACATGTGAAGAAGAACTTTGATGAAAAGTACTTTGTCCAGTCTCCTTTGATGTATCCTTCCTTCAATCGAGCTATACATGCAGCATTATCTTCATACATGGTGGCTGTAATATCTCTTTTCAAAGAAAAATCTCATAGTTCCCGGCATCTGCATAATCAATAAACTGTATGTGCACCAATTGCACTAGTACATGATAATTTTCAATCATTTTCATCAGATCGATCTTCCTTTATGTTAAGCAATTCACAATCATTGGGGTACTCAATGGAATTGCTTCAACACCTTTTAAATCCCTCCAGGATTTTCATATAACCTTCATCGTCTAGCTAGACATGACAATCATTCATTACACATATTTAAGCATTTCATCTATTGCCAGACTGAAATAAGCTTCATTGTATCCACCACATGAGAGTATATCTCCATTTAATAATGTCAGGATTTTTGCGAAAACCTTTTATGCCCCCGAGGCACACACCGTACTTTATATCTTATGGTTATACTTTCGCACAATTATTCATTTGTACCCCACTGACATTATATATTGATCCATGGACTATAAGTCCAAAAAATCACTTTTCTAAGTGAAATATAACATACTTGAATTGTGCATTTCATTTGACCAATCATTTATCTGTCCACACTATATGACATTTTTGAATTCAAGAGCCTCGTCATCATCTGTAGCATTAAGTGCTACTTCATATCAAAGATACCGTCGACGGTCTTTTGACTAGATTCCAATATGACATAACTTATCGAGATCTCTTCATTTTCATCATTTCAGGTACCTGAACCTTTGCCAAGATTTTATGAAGTGTTATGTCATCGTGTTCCTTTTAAAGCACTTGCCTCATTATCATGACCATCTTGATCATTTGCTCCTCTCCTTCCTTAATGAGTTTTCATTTGGAATCGATTGGTTTATCACACTTCAGGCGTACCATAGACTCTGTCCTTTAAAGACTTCTCATTGGAGCATTTGCAGCTGAATTATAACATAGGGTCAACAAATTCATCTGGCAATTAATTTGCATCATTATGCGAATGAATTATCTCTTGAACTTCAAGTTCACTTTTTTTTAATGAGGATCTAGATAATTCATCTCATAATTTTCAGCTGTCAATCATCTCTCCCCCTAATGTTAGAAAATCTAACATTCACCCTAACCTCATTTGGGGATCCATCTTTGTGCGTGGTGGAGCAATTAAATCAGATATCACACATTCAAACTTTAGATGAAAATTACTTGGTTCCTGAACCTGAACCAATTATGATGGGAAAACCTTGTTGGCTTGATGCATACATGTGTTTCTACATGTTAAACAAATTCATCTCATACCCATGGTTTAGCTATAATTTGGGGCATACAATTTCTGCTAAACCAACCAGCATTATCAACATAATTTCATGGTTTGGAACTGTGCTCTTAATTTAACAATTCGAGCAAACAACCTTACAAAAACCAATTTGTAAGTTGACAACAAAGCACATGTGACCATCCCATGGATGTAACTCTCATATAGTTGCAAATGGTCCACATGGCAGGTGAACGGGCCCATATTCACCATTTTATATGTTCCAAAACCTCAGGGAATACAATCTCAACCTTAGTTGGTATAATGATATAGTGATAATTTTATCTCGAGAACAAGCAACACGAGAATTCTTGAAGAATCTTTTATTTCTTCATCATAAAGTCACGTGAATTCTCAATTACTTTTGCATCACATTGGAACCGAAATGGCCAACCGGTCATGCCAATTAATATTTATTTTTCTCAAACCTCCCGTAGAGGTGAGTTGTGGCACATATCCACCCATAATGATTTTATCATATCTTGACCCATTCTCTTTCAGAATGGTCGAGCATTCACGATGCTTATCACATGTCACTTTCTCTTCAAGGAATGAACTAATTATTTATATGTGCTTCATAAATTTGCATTATAAGCACATTGTCATGTCTTTAAAATTTATCATTTTTGCATGACCCACTCAACATCACCCTGAAAGGTCAAGTGTACCACCACTTTTTCTTTCTTTCTTTTGATGGAGGATTTTTATAAATTTATCAAATTATTAGGTCGCATAGCGACCATAGGTCCAATCATGACCTTTCATACCATTATGATGATAAAAATTACCTTCACATTTTGAAGGACTATTTGGAGAACTCATAGTGTTCTTCCTTTTATAATTACCTCAATAATGACTATTATAATTCTGCCCCTCAACGCCCTTATTCATACATTCAATCACTTGTCATCTTTCAGACTAACTATTCACTGCTACCACATTCATATGATAGAATGGAGCAATTGGGCGGAATTCAAATTTATCATGTACTGCTACCACATTCGCATCAGTGAATGAAGCAAATTCAATGGGACGAATTTCATGACTTTTCATCAAAGCCTTAGTCATCATTATATCATCACTATAGTGCATTGAAACTCAAACTCAATGTCTTACCCATATAAGGCGTGTTAGGTCATAATTCTATGGGACTTGAACCAATCCTTATCATCATCGTGCATCAAAACTCAAATTGATGTCGTACCCTCTTGGTGCGATAGGACTTGAATCTACCGTCTTACCCTCAAACATTTTTCATTAAAGTGCATTCGGACTTTAACCTAATGTCTTACCCTCAACCAACAGTATAATAGACCGAAGTACAACATGATTCACCCTTTGAGTCTTTCAAAATATTGAAATAAAATTCTTAAAATATAATACTCAAACTCATGCTACCAAAACTCTATACCTTCTTCCATTAATTAAGGAACTTTGTGGAGCAGAGAATATTCAACCAGTAGTAGTATATGTCTTTGGTTCCTGGTAAATGTTAGTGACCAAACACTATTGTATTCTAATCATAAAAAGATTTTAGAAAATACATACATGATTTTATTCATATAATACCTTGATAATATTGCAGTAGTTATCATTTTTCATTCTTGATTCTCATAACGAGATCATCTAGAATATGAGTTAAAGAAACACTAAAACTCAATCTCAATTGGCTAGAGTCTCGTGCTGATAACGTGTTGTAAAATATAAGCAATATACTACAAATAATATAGACAAAAGATATGGGGAGTAGAATGTAGAGATCATCTTATTCAAGTATCTTCAAGTCTCTCATCTCTGTGTGTCTTACAATGGTGAATGAACAACCCTATTTATAGGTTGAGAAATCACCCCAAAAGTCACCATATTAAGTGTGATAATAAATAGATACATTCTTATCCAAATGGTTCATAGAACTTAGGAAATACAAATACATGAATATAAGTAGTTCATGTATTGAGAATATGGACAATCCACTAATTCAATGAATGAATTTATAACATTTATTACTTTAATATACATTATTGAATAAATCAATTTAAGTAGAATGACCATTAAGATACATTTACGTGAATTTTGTCTACATAGAATAATTTTTGTAACTTTTTAAATTCTCCATAATTTGGTCATCATGACTAAATAAATTTGATGATTGATGCCTATTCATTTAATATTAAAGAAATATCATAAATCCAATAAATAACTGTAAAAAAAATTATAGAAATTTTATTATTTATTTAACTATATATTTTATTAATGGTATAATTGTAGTAACTCAACTTTATAGGGTTATTTTGGTATTTCAACTTTTAACTTTTTTTGTTCCCACTTATAGTAATATATGATATAATTAGTTCTTGTAACTCTTATGGTCATTAGTTTCTTGTAACTCTCCTGACCATTAGTTTCTTGTAACTTATGTAACATCTATCACATTTATCTACCCATATTACTACCCCTCATTCTACCCATTGATTATATGAAATACTTCTTTACCTATAAATAGTGGTGTTTCTTCCTTTGTGATGTATCTCAAGAAAAATGAGATAGAGTGTTAGCCAAATATGAGAAGTGTTGTATTGTATATATAATGAGTTAGTGTGGTGAAAGAGAGAGTTGAGACAAAGAATAATATTCTAAGTCTTCAACTATATTCACTACACATAAAGAGAGTAATTATATGTTGAAGGAAGGTGTTATTTTTGTGGAGCTTTGAACTCTTCAACTAATCCGGAGTTGCTTGAGTTGTACGACGTTGTTGGGCTGTTGTATCCTGGAGGGGACAAGTCAAGAGACATACTGCTGGATCGGTGTAGATTATGCCGCAGTGGGCGTGAATCTCCTTAAAGAGACCGAGATATCCGCGCCTCAGCCTAAAGATTTGTTTATTCATTTTTTGTCATTTTATTTCAACTGTAATTTATTGTATTTGTGGTATGTTACACCAACAAGACAGATCTAGACCAACAAGCTGATCTACTAGCTTTCCAAAATCTTATTACAAGTCCGAGTCATTTTTTGGCCAATAATTGGACAAAAAAAATACTTTGTTTTACTCTTAATATTCAGAACTCTCATGTTTTTCATATTCATAACCTCCAAATATTCATTTTGAAATATTAAGATATCTTTTGATATTCTTCCATCTTTATCTATATAAATTCAGGCTTTTGGTTTCATGAGACCTCTATCCAAGGTTACTCTTTTCATTCTTTAATTATTCAAGTAGTGAAACCTTATATCATTATTGTAATATTTGACTTATACTTTAGTTTAATTTGGTGAAGAAGATTCTTGAATTTCGATTGGTTATGGAAGAAGGCGTCGACAAGAACTTGAAAAACTATGTACTGATTCTGTATTTCTTTTTTTCCTCTACATATATTGTTATAATTAACGTTTTAAGAAGGATATATCTATTGTGTTTTGTCTTCTCTGTTTATTTTCTATGTTTTCTCTATATTAAGATCACTTTAATTTAATTTTCTATGAATTTCGTATTGTCGAAAGTCTATAGTTTTATTTGGACTAAAATTAGTCATTTATGACTTTATTGGAAGTTTACTAACTACTAACGGAAGTTCAAAATTTACAGATGGTGTTTCTTGTCACACTTTTAAAGATTTATTTGTAATTTGATGTATTTTATTACTTATTACACATGTTTTCAAAGAATTTTAATCGTTTTAATGGATTTATCAAAACCTATATGGGTCACACGTATAACGCACATGTCTAGAAACTAGTATGTAAACACAACTGGCCTGTGTGTGACACACATTTTATTTTCTTTGAGAGAAAACCTTATATTTTTTTCCATTTTGTGCTAATTATTGAATGTGCATTGTGTTCTATTCTGTTACGTGTAACACAGCCTTATAAGGTTTATTTGAAAGATTGACTCCTATTGACTTGGCTCTTGACTATATATAGAAAATTGATAGCAACATTTATCTTTCTATTATGACTTTTAGTTCGTTTTGTGAAACACAACTCAACTAGTGTCAACTATCAATAAGAAAAATTGATAGTTTCTTTTTTGCTACTTATTTTCCTCCTTTTAATGTGTCTTCACATTAATCTGTTTGCTACTTATTTTCCTCCTCAGTATGAATCTGTTTTCACATTTTGGAAATTATGGTCAATACTTTTCAACATTTTATTTATATATAGTGGAGTAACTTTGATCATTGGAAATACACCACACACAAATCATCATTTGTCTAGTGCATATGGAGAAGCACATTTCCTTATTGATTCTTCTCTTTCTACTTCAATTTTCAATATCAATTGCTTCCTCAAATGAGACTGACCAACAAGCTCTACTAGCTTTCCAAAATCTTATTACAAGTCCCAATCATTTTTTGGCCAATAATTGGACCAAAAATACATTGCTTTGCTCTTGGTTTGGTGTCACGTGCAGTTCAAAAAGGCAAAGGGTTGTGGCTTTGGCTCTTCCTGATTTGCAACTTCAAGGAACAATTTCCCCGTCTTTGGCCAATTTGTCGTTTCTCAGAGAGCTCATTCTCCGGAACAACAGCTTCCACAGTGGCATCCCTTATGAACTTGGCCACTTGCCTCGCTTGCGTGTGATTGATATTCAAAACAACCAGCTCAACGAAAGTATACCAACAAGTCTATTTCAAAACCGGAGAGTTCAAGTAATTTCATTGGATTTCAATGAACTAGTTGGTGAAATGTGGAAAGGTCCGTGGTATGTACCCGAACTTAGGGTCTTAAATCTCGGGAACAATAGCCTCACGGGTATAATCCCTCCTTATGTTGGAAATGCCACAAAATTGATGAACTTCGATTTGTTTGGGAATAGAATCAATGGTAACATTCCAGTGGAGATCGGTAATCTTAGCCAACTTACAGAGTTGTTCTTGTATGACAATCAATTAAGAGGTTCCATTCCTGCAACACTGTTTAATATCTCGTCGCTACTTTCTTTATCCCTGGGACTCAATAGCCTCTCTGGCCCTCTCTTGCTTGAAGGAAATATTGTCTCAAATCTGAACTTTTTAAGTATATTTCACAACCAAATTTCTGGTTGCATTCCTTCCAACATATGCCAACTCACAGAGCTCAATGTTTCGGCCATATTTTACAACAACATAACTGGAGAAATACCCCGAAATATTGGTTGCTTAGCAAAGCTTGAGAAGTTCTATATTGGTGAAAATGCAATAAGTGGGGCTGTTCCCACTTCATTGGGAAATATTTCCACTCTGCAATACCTTTATTGTGAAAGCAGTCG
The DNA here is from genome assembly GCA_018342035.1 of Solanum appendiculatum. Lineage (NCBI taxonomy): Eukaryota > Viridiplantae > Streptophyta > Magnoliopsida > Solanales > Solanaceae > Solanum > Solanum appendiculatum. The sequence continues at coordinate 131,559 of JAGDQO010001323.1, forward strand.
CATGGAGGGGCAAATTCCTCCGGAATTAGGGAAGCTATCAAATATGAGGCAGTTAAGCTTTGGGCAAAATTATAATCTTATAGGTCAGATTCCAAAGGCTATTTTCAATATATCTTCTTTGGAAATGATTGACTTAAGTATCAACAGCCTCTCGGGGAAAATTCCAGCCACTACAGGTCTTCATCTTTCGAACCTTGTAGAACTTCACTTGGAGACAATCAGCTGGAAGGGGAAATTCCATTGTTCATAACAAATGCTTCCAAACTTGAGTCGTTGACGCTAGAAAACAACTTTCTCACAGGAACTATTCCCACTGATTTGGGAAATCTTCGTGAGCTGCGTATACTGCTCCTACATACTAATCAACTTACCAATGAACCAAGAGAGCGTGAGTTGTTATTCTTCAGTTCTTTAGCGAAATGTGGGATGCTGAAATATCTATCAGTCGGTTACAATCCGTTGAATGGTATTCTGCCCAATTCTATTGGCAATCTTTCATCTACTATTCAAAACTTTGAAATAGGAGATGCACACATCAATGGCCTCATCCCCACAAGTATAGGCAACATGAGCGGTCCAATCAGCCTAGTCTTTCAAGATAACAACTTGGCAGGAAGTATTCCTTCTGAGATTGGTAAGCTTAAACAACTCCAAGGCCTGTTTCTAGATAACAATAAATTACACGGACATATTCCAGAGGCAGTATGCCATTTATCTAATTTGGTTAAATTAACTCTTGATTTTAATGAGCTCTCTGGATTAATTCCGGAATGTTTAGGAAATCTTAGCATGCTACAATTGATTTCTTTGAGTTCTAACAAATTATCTTCAAACTTTCCTTTGAGCCTTTGGAAAATGAGTGGTCTTCTCCTTGTAAACGTGTCACTAAACTCTATCGAAGGAGAAGTTTCATCAGATATTGGAGAACTGAAAGCCATTGTAGCTCTAGATCTTTCCAGTAACCACTTTTCAGGCATGCTACCCAACACATTTGGCGACCTCCAAAACTTGAAGTTCCTTTATATGTCGAACAATTCATTTTTAGGCCTAATTCCTTTATCCTTTGCCAACTTAATAAGCATGGAATTCTTGGATTTGTCTTTAAATGCCTTGTCAGGTACTATTCCTAAGTCCTTGGAAAAACTTTTGTACCTTAATGCCTTCAATGTTTCATTGAATAATTTAGAAGGCGAAATACCCAGTGGTGGTGTGTTTGCAAATTCCACTATACAATCATCATATCTTAGGAATAGAGGTCTATGTGGGATGCACATATTGGAGATTCCTGCTTGTGCTAACAATAATCTTGGAAAACGATCAAAGCTTAAGGAGGTTGTGCTACAAGTTGTTACTCCAGTGGTTATTTCATCCTTTCTGATATTCTTGTTGGTTTCAATTTGGATAATGAAACGACAAAAGAAAGGAAAGTCCAAAGATGTGGAGAAGGTACCGGATATGATCAGGATTCATCCGTTGATTTCTTATCACGAGATTCAACGAGCAACAAATAATTTTGATGAATCAAATTTAATTGGTGTGGGAGGTTCTGGATCTGTGTACAAAGGCACATTATCTGGTGGAACTGCAGTGGCAATAAAGGTTCTGGATTTGGAAAATGAGCAAGTATGCAAGAGGTTTGATACCGAATGCGAAGTGATGAGAAATGTTAGACACAGAAATCTTGTCCCTGTGGTTACTACTTGTTCTAGTGACTATAAAAGAGCCTTTGTTTTGAAATATATGTCCAACGGGAGTCTTGAGAATTGGTTGTACAGAGAAGCTCGCCATTTGAACCTTCTTCAAAGAGTCACTGTAATGCTTGATGCGGCTATGGCAATTGAATATCTACATCATGGTAATGACATTGCGATAGTTCATTGTGACCTAAAGCCAGCCAACGTTCTTTTAGATGAAGATATAGTGCCTCATGTTGGTGATTTTGGAATCTCTAAAATTTTAGCTGTAAGCAAGTCCATGACACAAACCGAGACATTGGGCACTCTTGGATACATTGCACTAGGTATAAAAATCCACTCTCCTGATATTCTCTTATCATGATTAAGCCTCACCAAATTCTAGAAGTTTAAAAACAAGTCTTTATTTGTACAGAATTATTGTTGTATTTCAATTGAGTAACTTTTCTTCAATCCTTTTCTAAGAATATGGCTCGGAGGGAATAGTGTCCGCTAGTGGTGATGTTTATAGTTACGGCATCATGTTGATGGAGGTTTTGACCAAAAGAAGGCCAACCGATGAAGAGATATGCAATGAAAATCTTGACTTGAGGAGATGGATAACACAATCATTTTCAGGGACTATGATGAACGTTGTGAATGCCAATCTTTTTTCCGAGGAAGAACAAATCACTAGTAGAAGTGAAATGTGCATAGCCTCCATGATAGAATTGGCTTTAGATTGCACAAAGGAAACGCCAGAATCAAGAATAACCATGAAAGATGTAGTCAAGAGGCTTAACAAAATCAAGAACACATTTCTGGAAACATAGAAGTTAGCATCTCTTTGGATGGTGTTCTTTTCCGAGCTTCAAGTTAATATGATGCTTTTTTTGTTTACCTCCTTTCTATAGTAAAGTCGTCGTCGAGTCGTATATTGTTTGTACTTCAGAGTGTTGTTATTTCCCTCATTTTGTGATTTCATATTTGAACCTGTTTCACTATCTTTTGAATACTTGAATAAATTAGTCTTGAACTAAGAAATATTATGAAAGTGTTCAGCTGCACCATTTTACTTTCTGTTTGCAAGCTTTAGCAGTTCCATATATCCGGTAATTTTAGTATCCAGTTAACTTGGTAACACAAATTTTTATTCAAGCCTCCTAAGTCCCAAATTACTTTAATTTAGAAAGGGAAAAGATACTCAAATATGCCATGAGCTTTGAAAAAAAAAGGCTCATATATACCTTCCGTTAATAGTTGAGATCAACCATGCCTTCCGTTAATAGGTGAGCGCTAGTCAATGGGCCTAAGTAAACAAAAAGTGTAGGAAAAATTACTAAATTACACAGTTTTAAGTAAACTATTTTCCATAATTCCCTATATCTTTTTAAAATCTCTAAAATTCCTTATTTTAATAATGTATCCGCATTAATGTATCCGCGCTTTCACTAATGTATCCGGATTGAGAAATCTCTTATTTTAATAATGTATCTGTATTAATGTATTAATGTATCCGCGCTTTCACTAATGTATCCGGATTACTATATTAATGTATTAATTTATCCGTGCTTTCACTAATATATCCGAATTGGAAAATTCCTTATTTTAATAATGTATCTGTATTAATGTATCTGCGCTTTCACTAATGTATCAAAATTGGATTAATTTTAAGGGATTAATGTAATTAGAAAAAAAGTAGAGATAGATAGTAATTTCATTTTTACACTATGTAATTTATTTTAGTTATACAAAAATGTAACCCAATCCATAATTTTTAGCAAAATAAATCGATGAAATTATATTTAGACCTTTTGTGACAATCGAGGAATTTTTTTACCCTTTTCCATTTAAACTAGTTACTGTGAGAGCACAATAATGCTTCTCAATTATTTGTGCAGACAATGACAGTACAACACCACATGGTTACAGTAAAATCTTTGTCAGTCCTCCCGAAAAAAGATATATTTCTATTTAGTACTTTCTCTTTTTAATTTATACAATCCACTTTCTTTTTGAGTTGGTCCTAAAAAGAATGTAACAATTTAAATTTAAAATATTTATTTTATTCTTAATGAAATGACGTATGGTCACACAAATATCTATTACTTATTTTAGACCACAAATTTTAAATTCTTTTTTTTTTTCTTAAATTTTGTGTCAAGTCAAACTAATTCATATAAATTGAGACAAAGGGAGTAATAGTTTAATTTTAAAACGTCAATTTTATGCTTAAGTTATAAGCCAAAAGCCAATTCAAACATGCTCTTATTTAGACCAAAAATTTTTAAAATCTTTTTTTCTTTTTAAAATTTTGTGTCGAATCAAACATCACCACATAAAGTAATAATTTTGATTCTTTTTCTTTAGTGAGTCTACTTCTCTGGTAGTAGTGTATATATATATCTCTTATTTCAGTAAAATTTCTTAAGAACACAACAGAAAAACAATGGATGTTAAGCTTGGTTTTTGCGTACTTGTCTCCCTAATTCTGCTGGTAATTTAATGTTCTCCTCCATCTTAAATACCATTAGTACTGCTTAGTATATATAATTAGTGATTAATTATAAATATATGTTGCTCACTTCTTAATGTGGCAGGTTACTTATGGAACAGAAGCTACAAAAATGGCTGAAAGAAATTCTCAATTCGTATTTAATTATAAACAGGGAACTGAAGACAACCGTCAACAAGCGCCAAAACAGAATTCTGAATTCGTATTTAATTATAAACAGGGAGCTAAAGACAGCCGTCAGCCAACACCAAAACAGAATTCTGAATTCGTATTTAATTATAAAGACGGAGCTGAACACATCCATCCGCAAATGCTTTTTAAATATAAACATGGAGCTGAAGAGCCAGAAAAGAATGAACATATGCATTCATCATCCCATAAAGGATTTTTCTTCTTTATGGATGATCTAAAGTTAGGGAAAACAATAACAGTCTCCTTTCCAACAAGGGATGTTGCTTCTTCAGTACAAATCTTCCCGAAAAAAGCAGCCGATTCCATTCCATTTTCACAGAAGGAACTTCCAAACCTTCTTCAACGTTTATCGTTCTCTAACGACTCTCCAGAAGCAAAAGCCATGGAAGAATCATTAAGAGTATGTGAAGATTCACCAATAAAGGGAGAGACAAAGTACTGTGCCACATCCATGGAGGCAATGCATGATTTTGTGCAACACATTCTGGGAGTAAACACACAAATAGAACCTCTGATCACCATGACGACTCATGAGGAGTACTTAAGTACTCCCCTGAATCATCATCTTCAAAACTATACTATTTTGAATGATCCACAAGATGTTGGAGCTACTAAGATGGTGGCGTGTCATACCATGCCTAGCGCGTACACGGTTTTCTACTGTCATTACACAATTGGCAAAAGCAAGCTATTCAAGGTTTCATTAAGGAATGATGCAAATGGTGATAACGTTAAAGCAATTGCTGTTTGTCATTTGGATACCTCTGAATGGAGTCCATCCCATGTATCCTTACGAGTGCTCGGTATATTACCAGGAACATCACCTGTCTGTCACTTTTTCCCATCATATAGTCTAGTGTGGGTTCCGAAAACAATTGCAACTGCTCAACTACGTGAAGCATCGCTTTGAAGGATCGATCAGAGTAGCTAGCTCCTCTATGTTCTTAGTTATATTGCTAATATCATGTCTAGACGCAAAGTAATGTGTTTTAATTTCGGTGTTGTTTGTTTGTTTTAGTGGAGATCTACTCCGATGTCTACTGGAGATGAACTCACTAACTATCTTTATTTGTTATGTTTGCATGTCTGCTACAACTCCTAGTTGGATTATATGTTTTTCCAGTAAACCTGTTGAGTATGCTTTTGATGATAATATAATAAATAAAACATGTAAAAAAAAAGAGAATTAGCAATAATTTATTGCTAAATCCTATGAGGGTGTAGATTATTACTTCGGAAAAAGGGTCATATTTGTCTATGTACTCTCACAAAAAGATTATATTTGTCTTTCATTATATTTTTTTTTTGATATATTTACTCTTATCATCCTATTTTAGACATATATTTGTCTTTGGAGTATTACTATGTAACTTTTGAATATGCAATTAAAAAATATATATAAAAATATTATTATATGAATTTAAACTAAAGCTAAAATGCTACATGCATCTATTTGTTACACTTTCACAATAAAAACAAATTAGGTATATGTCTCTTTCAATCTACCATAATGCTTTTTTCACGTCGCCACCATTGTATATTCAACTTTCTCCTCTCTTGTCAAGTTTGTTGAATCATTCAAAAGTTTCGGTGGTCTATTTTCACCTTTCTCTATTCAAATTATTTTTTTCGAGATTCAATTTTTAAAACACTAATTTTTTGTTTCTCAAAGCTTTTAACTTTTCTTTTTCGATGAACCCATTTCAAAAAAATTCATAAATGGATCTGATTTCATCATATGTTGATTTTTTTTGTGTACTTTGGAACTTTCAAAACGAGCAACTCCAATGATGGAGGTGATCGAGAAGAGAAAAAATGGTGGATTTGAAGGATCGAATAGCTTAGTGGTAGTAAGATAGTTGGATTATGGGTAAATGTTTGTGACCCAAATTAATATTAAACTTGGTGATTATAATAGGTGGATTTGAAGAAATAGATGATGGCATAATCTTCAAATTTGAAGAAAGTAATGATGGTTAAAGGAGAAGGAGATTTGGAAATGGTGGAGGGAAAACGAAAGGTGCTGTAATTCTTTTTTCTTTTTCTTTTTCTTCTTTATTGAAAGGTAATATTTTGAAGTAATTAACCAAATAATTTTAAAAATATGTTTTTATTCTTAATATATTTCTTTAATAATTATTTTTGATATATATGCCACATGTCTTCATTTAATTCGCCACTATGACACGTCATTGGTGAGTGTAATACACACATCTTAAATATTTGACTGGCTGTCAAAAAAGTGTCAAAATGACACAATCGGCCCCCTACTTAAGGTATTTAAAATGAACAAGGCTTACTTGAGGTGTCTAAGTGAAAATTGATGCCAACTTTAGGTGGCCACCGATGAGTTCCGCCTTAGAATTAGGTTTTTGAAATTGAAATTTCATGTAACAATTCCATTTGTAGAATGCAACAAAAACCTTACAAGAAAAGTACTGATCTTGTTTCTCTAATTTCCATGAAAAGCAAATAGAGCCTTTTGTCAAGCAAAATCAACCAAAATCCCTCCACATGTGATGAGATATTATTGTCATCATTTTGTTTGTTGGAAACCCAACCCGTGACCTTGTCCTTTTGAGCTTTTAAATCTAACCCAAAACTTCAAAAATAGTGATGTCAGTCCTGGAGAGACGATGAGTATCGTTGACTAGATCATTTTGAATGGATTCATGAAATTTGCGATCAAACAAAGTTGGTGTGAAATATTTTGAAAAATTCATGAATTAATACACATGAAAAACTTAGATTATCTCGAATTCCTTTTCCATGACCCTAAAATTCCAAAAAAAAAAAGTGACGTCGATAGTGCAGAGACAAAGGGGTATTGTTAACTAGGTTGTCATGAATAGACCCACAAAATTTGAGGTCAAATGAAGTTGGCCAGTCTTATTTCAAAAAATTCATGGACAAGTACATACGAAAAGCCGAGATAAACCTTAATTCCTATTCCATAACCTAGAAACTCCAAGAAAATGAAGTTGGTTCCTGAGAAGCAATGAGCATCGTTCACTAGGTCGTTTCGAATAAACCCACAAAATATGGGGTCAAACGGATTGCATTGAGTTGCACAAATTTATCCGAATAATAACATAATAGAAAGCTAAATTGGTTCATTGTCAAGTTAAGACACTAGGTGCCGGTCTTGGCTTGATAAAAAATTGGGTTATGACAAAAGCTAAGTCAGTTAGACATATTTTGAAAAATTCATGGACTAATACACATGAAAAATTTAGATAATCCTTAATTCCAATATCGTGACCTTGAAACTCCAACGTGATATTGGTTTTGTAGAGGCAAAACGATAGCATTCATGTCGGCCTACTTGCACTAAAATTGACGGGCTTCAATAAGAAATCAAGAAGATGTTTATCGTGGAAGAAAAATCCAAAATTGACCCAAGAATCATAACAAGAAGTGGACTAAGTGCTACATATATTTCATGGTTCAAGTTCGAGTCCAAGAGCCGAAAGATTGGGCCACATGAAGGGCAAGAAGAGAGACCACATGGAGCCCAATAGGAGAATAAAAAGTTTCCTAATTTAAAGTTTTCCTAGTTTAAGGTTGGAATTTTTACATAATTTAAAAAAAAAGTTAATTATTACACTTTTTAGAGTACTTTTTTTTTAATTACTATCCATAACATTATTTACTTTAAAATCACCCATTATTCACTTCATCTCTCTCCCTCCTCCTTCTCCGTCCAATGCCTTATCTTTCCTTCTCCGACGTCGATAATGGCATTTCTTTCTCCATCCAACCCCTTATCTCTCCTTCTCCAGCGTCGGTAATAGCATCTCCTTCTCCATCCAACCCCTTATCTCTCCTTATCTGGCGTCGGTAATGGCATCTCCTTCTCCATCCAACCCCTTATCACTCCTTCTCCGGCCAACTTCGTCAGTAATGGCATTTCCGGCATCGCTCAAATCCATATTTTCATCGAAAATATTTTTATTACAGTAATTATTTTGATATGTTAATCGTTTTCCTATTGTTTTGAACTGCAAATCTTGGTGCTGCTTTGTGGGTGGTCTTAAACTTATCCAAGTTTCGACGATGGCCATGGAATCCGTGTACGCTTCGAGTTTAATTTTTAATTTTAAATATTCCGACTGAAATTGATAAATATTTTGGGACAATGGAAATACTAATATTCAAACTCCTATGTTCTCCCCTGAAAGATTTTATTTTGATTATTTTTTATTTTTTTATTTGTTTATAGTATGAAGATTTGCCAATTTTATGCGAGAGACATACGACGTCCTAGCTGAGTAAATTTGAAGATTTTTTTGCAGTCCATTAGGTCGATGGGATTTAGAGGAGAAGCCTTGGCTAGCATGACATATCGTAAAAGGGATTTTGGTGCTGCTTTGTGGGTGGGTTGATTGCGTGGTGAATTGGTTGTTGGAGCTACTGGTAGTCTTTGACGAAGATCTGGTGATGGGCATTTACTGGAGAAGAAAAGGGGTACTTTTGAAAAGTTGTATTATAGTTGTATTAAAACCGAATTACTATCCGTTATTAATTGATACCATCAAAGTATATCTATATTCTGGTGGTATCTTTTTAATGCATACCCGATTTAATATATTTTTAATACAAAATTTATATAATACAAATTTCATGCATTATGAGTCTTAAAATAGAATTCAAACTGTCTACAACACCAAAATTCAATGCACAAATCTTTTTAACAAATAGTTGATTTAATACATTTTTAATACATTCTTACACCTACGTCCTATGTACAACCTTTTTAATACAAACTATTTATATACCCTTTTATATATAACTGATTTAATGCCTTTTTAATACAACCTTTGTATAATACATTTTTAATGCATCCTTACACCTAAGTTATAATGCACAAACTTTTTAAACACACAGCTGATTTATTATTTTTTTTATACAAAATATCTATAAGACCTAACTTCTAATGCACAAACCTTTTTTTTAACACATAGATGATTTAATACTTTTTAATACAAAATATTCAATAAGAGCTAAGTTCTAATGGACAGTTATTTTTTAACACATAGCTGATTTAATACCCTTTTAACACATAGTTGATTTAATACCATTTTAATACAAAATATACATAACACCTAAGTTCTAATGCACAAACATTTTTTAACACATAGCTAATTTAATACCCTTTTAACACATAGTTGATTTAATACCATTTTAATACAAAATATACATAACACCTAAGTTCTAATGCACAAACATTTTTCTAAATACATAGCTGATTTAATACCTTTTTAATACAAAGTATACATAACACCTAAGTTCTAACGCACAAACCTTTTTTAAACACATAGCTGATTTAATACCTTTTTAATACAAAGTATATATAACACCTAAGTTCTAATGAACGACCCTTTTTATAACACGTAGTTGATTTAATATCATTTTAATACTAAATATCCATAAGACCTAAGTTCTAATGCACAAACATTTTTTTTAAACACATAGCTGATTTAATACCTTTTTAATACAAAGTATACGTAACACCTAAGTTCTAATGCACAAACTTTTAAAATACATACTTGATTTAATACCTTTTTGATAGAAAATTATCTATAATATAGTTTTCATTTATCTTGTGCCTTAACAAAAAATTCTACCCACAAATCTTTTTAAACACACAGCCGATTTAATACCCTTTTAATACAAAATATCTATAAGACCTAAGTTCTAATGCACAAACCTTTTTAAAGTTGTATTAAAATTGTATATTAGGTGAAGTTCTGAAAAATTGTATTAAAGTTATATCAAAACTATATTAAATATAAATAATCGATGGTCTGGTGGTGGTTATTACGAAAAAGAAGAGGTGACTCTGAAAATATGTATTAAAATTGTATAAATATAAACAATAGTTATAATACAATTCGAATTCGATATTATACATTACTATAAATTCGATAGTTATTGTTTCAAAACAAATATAATACATTTCTAATTATATAAACTACTTTAAATAGTACCGGAATGTTTGAAATTCATATATAATACTTATAATATATTTGTATTAAAAATGTTTTAGTTATATATTATGTGAAGTTCTGAAAAATTGTATTAAAGTTGTATCAAAACTGTATTAAATATAAAAAATCAGTGGTCTGGTGGCGGTAATTTACCGAAAAAGAAGAGGTGAAGCTCTGAAAAATCTGTATTAAAGTTGTATTAAAAATATATAAATATAAACGATAGTTATAATACAATTCGAATTCGATATTATACATTACTATAAATTCGATAGTTATTATTCCAGAACAAATATAATACATTTCTATCAATGTAAACAAATTTAAATAGTACCGGAATGTTTAAAATTCACATATAATACTTATTATATATTTGTATTAAAAATATTTTAGTTATATATTCACCACGTGCATTGAAACATACCTATAATATGTATTATATATTGAATTCAAAATGTATTAAAATTATTTTTATTTTTTTCTCTTATTAACAATGTTAAAATGTATTAGTATTGTATTAAAAATATATTAATTATATATTCACCATGTGCATTGAAAAATGTCTATAGTATGTATAATGTATTGAATTCAAAATGTATTACAAGTATAATTTATATTTATTTATTTTATTAATGACATCAATTTTTTCTTCTTCATATTTTAATATCTTCAAAATAAATAAATTTTAGTCTTCACCAAACATCTTTAAATATTAAGATATAAGTTCCAATTTTTTAAATTATTTATATTAATACCAATTCAAAATCAAGTCTTAAATGTTATAGACATTAGAAATGTTCTTTTGTGAAATTAATGTTTGACGGTAGATTTGTCTGTGAAATAAATTAAATATTATCATGTTTCAAATTATTTAATATTGTCATATTGCTATTTTTTAAAATTGTTATTGCTATTATCTTAATTTTTTTTAAATTTTATTTGCGGCGCAAAAAGCTCAATAGATTGGAAATTTGTCGATGTATTTGGAATAAAAAATTAAACTAAAATTAAAATAATTGTTTTTTCTTTTAAAAAAAAGAGGTGAAAGAGAAAGAGAAAGAGAAAGAGAGGGAGATAGAAGAAAAAAGAAAAGAGAAGAAAGGAGGGAGATAGAAAGACGTACAGAAAAAAAGAAGAGAAGAACAGAGAGACTATTAAATATATATTTAGCTATTTCTATTTTCTGGTAACAAAAATAGAGTGTGAAATTATTATATATGTATTTAAGGTTTCCTAGTTTAAAAGTTTTCTAGTTTAAAATTCCTAATTATTTCCATAAAAATTAGAATTTAAATCCCATTCTATTTGGGATAGGTTTGCCTATATATAGCGGTAGATTTTATTATTTGAGAGAGACAACATTATTATTAATTGAGAGTTTCTCTTCTTTACACCTTTGTGCGTGGCTACTTAAGATTTATCTTACAACCTTATAAGAACGATTCTTAAGAGGTGAGATTAATTTTTTAACTCGATATCTTTGGTTCTTATTCGTAAATTAAAGAAGGTAATTAGTCTCATACTAATTATTGTCTCTAATTTCTTCAAAACGGGGGTCTAGATCACTTTTTGATCTAAGTTCTTGAATTGACTCTATTAGTATCATAATTAGTTTTAATTCGCTAATTTTGAATACTAAGATCAATTAGAGATCTTAGCACTTTTCTTGAATTTGAGAATTTTATTCTTGAATTTCACATATCTTTCAATTTCTGTCTTTAATCTTTATAATTTCGCTTCCGCATTATTTTCTTGTTTATTCTGGTAACCCGATTCTTATCACAAAGAGTATCGTTTATTAGGTCATCACAAATGGATCCCCAAAAATTGGGTTAAGCATAATCAGTTAGTCATATTTCAGAAAATTCATGGACTAATACACACAAAAACTTGAGATAATCCCAAATTCCAATTTTGTGACTCGGTAACTCCAAAAAAAATAATAAAAAATGCCGATCCTTGAGAGACAACGAGTGTCATTCACTAGGTCGTTTTGGATGGACCCACAAAATTTGATGTCAAACGGAGTTGGTCATACCGGTCATACATATTTCAGAAAACTTATACACACAAAAAGCTTAGATAATCCCAAAATCTTATTTTGTGACCTCAAAACTTCAAAGAGAGTGACGATCCTGCGGAGGCAAAGGGTATCATTCACTAGGTTGTCATGAATGGACCCACAAATGTAGGGTTAAAATGCAATTAACCAGTCATATTCTAAAAAATTCATGGACTTACACTCAAAAAGTTGAGATAATTCAAAATTCTAGTTTTTTGACCCAGAAACATCAAAGTGATCAATGTCAGTCCTTGATAAATAATGAGTATCGTTCACTACCACTAGGTCATTTTGAGCACTATACCTATTTCTATCATAAAAGACTCTTCCCGTAAATAATAAGTAGGAATTAGAACTATTTATTTAATTGACAGATAATTTTAGATAATAAATTTAGTTAATGGTTAATGGGCCAGGTCCATAACTCATTTAATACCCTATACCACTTGACCTACTTATTAAAATAAGTTAAAGAAGACTTTTATTTTTTTAATTATACCACAAGACCAAAATTTGGCTCACAAGGGAACGCCGACCGCTGCTCAAGTAAACCATGTTTTCCTCTAGATCGCGTATATGTATATAGAGTCATATTATTAGTATCATATTCTGGGTAGGAAGTGAATGGAAGCGTAGCACTGTAACTTAGTTTGGCAAATTTGATTGTTGGACTCTAACGTTACTATTATTGATTTTTTTTTCCCAATATTTTGGTGCCTAATGGAGGAACAATGATTGACATTGAGGGTTAATAATTTTACAATGACGAGATAATGATTAGATGGATAGGATGAATGGTTAATTAGTTGCTTTCTTGAGTTCAAGCTACTGGTTGTAACTTTACCATAAACTTGGTTTCTTTTCTTCTTCTTTTTATGGTTACCGTATAAAACAATATCAAGTTTTGATAATATTGGTATATATAATTAAATATTATGTGTATTATATTATACGAATACCATTAGGTTTATGATGTTTGGAGAAATTGAGACTTAACCCTAAGCTTAAAATTTAGGAATATGAAACTTGACATATTAGTTGGCACCAAGAGTTATGAATTTAATTATAGATTAGGGTGAGTTTTGGGTCTAGGCTAAATATATAGTAATATGGGTGTCTATGGATTCGGTTACTTACGAATTATGCATATTTGATAGATTGAAAATGCTTTGAAGCTTTTCCAAAAAGGAAAGGTGAAATCTTGAAGAATTTGTGGCACGTGTTCGACTTTTGAAGTATGTTAAGACTTCCTAGACTTCGTTAAGGGACGTTTTCTAATTAAAGATTAAAAATTGAATAGATAATGGGTAAGGACGAAAGATGGGGGTCTCGTACCAATGGTGTGACGGGCATTGGTATGAGTACCGGTGTTATTAAAGGGAAAGTTTATTACTATAATATGATAGATTGTAATTCGAGAAAGCCAAAGCATATGGGCATTAGCTGATGTATTTAGTGACTTGATTTCTTTTTTGTGGTTGTGTTTCTTTATTGAACCCGTATAATTGTGATAATTGAGGTGATTATATGTCATGTCGACATTTGAATTATTGAGATGCTGTATCACTCCCTTTTATTGATATCATATTGTGCACATGCATTGACATGAGATTGAGTATGAGTAAAGGTCTAACACGTGGAGATCGTCCGTGTTGAGATTGAGTTATGATTATAATTTGGGCATGTGGAGATCGTCCGTGTGAGAAATTGGTTATGATTATAAGTTGGACACGTGGAGATCGTCCGTGCTGGGGATTTTTGTGATTTTATGATAGTGCGTTGAGATCGTCCGCACAGACATGTGAAGATCGTCCGTGTTAGTATATGGACCTCGCGAGTCCCCCATGAGTCATGAACTCTCGATGTATTTTTGAGGAGTATCATGTATATACGGTTGAGAGAGTACTTGGCATCTGAGGCATAACATTTCATGGTGTCACATTGCATTGCATCTTATTACATCCTTCATTCTTGTTGATTATGTGTTTTATTGGTGGTTGGACATTACGTGACATTTAATTATCCCTATTGATGAAATTTGGCTGATAAGTATAATATAAACTTGTACAAGTAAAAGAATGATTTTCTTATGTGAACTCCTGTCACTACTTCTTCGTTGTCGGTCTATGAGATATACTGGGTACACGTGATTTCGTACTCATACTACACCTGTTGCACTCTTTGTGGTGCAGATTCGATTATGAATACGAGCACATCTCGTGGAGCTTTATGAGTCCGAGCTTGGAGTTGTGGTGAGCTGCTTGATTGTTTCGTGGCCCACACCTCCCTCTATCTTTTAATTATTCTGTTGTTCAGTATTCAGACAGGATATGTATTACATTTAGACTTTTCATTTTAGTTTCAACTTGCCCCGTATTTTAGAAGTTCTTGTACTTATGACACCAAAATCTTGGGTGGTATTTGGCTTTTCCGCATTGCATAATTATGAAAGACTTAGTGATTGAGGTATCCTACTTGCTTATCTTTGCACCTTAATTATTTCGTTAAATTGGTAAAACTAATGGGTTGGCTTACCTATCGGTTATGAACATAGGTGCCATCACGACATGTGAATTTTGGATCGTGACAACTAGGTCGTTTCAAATGAACCCACAAAATTTGGGGTCAAGCAGAGTCAGTCAGTTATATTTCAAAAAAAAAATCATAGACTAATACTCAAAAAAAGCTTAGATAATTTTGAATTCATGCTTCGTGATCCCGAAACTCCAAAAAAATTGACATCAGTCATATAAAGGTAATGCGCATCGTTCACTTGGACCAAAAAAAATTTGGGGTGAAATGGAGTTGGTCACACATATTTCGGAAAACTAATGGACTAATACGCACGAAAATCCTAGATAGTCTTGAATTTTTGTTTCGTAATCCCAAAACTCCAAAAAAAGTGACTCTAGTCCTGCAGAAGCAAAGAATATCATTCACTAAGTCATCACAAATAGAGCCTTAAAATTTGGGGTCAAATGAAGTCAGTTAGTCATTATCTGAAAAAACTCATTAACTGATACACACAGAAAGATAAGATAAACTTGAATTCCTATTTTGCGACCCACAAACTCCAAAAAAGTGACGTCGATTCCTTGAAAAAAATAAGTATCATTCACTAGGTCGTTTCAAATGAGCCCGCCAAAATTGGTGTCAAACGAAGTCGGTCAACGTATTCTAGAAAATTCATCATATATTATTATAAGTGGGAAGATTTTAGGTTCAAAATTGAATTACCATTTTACCCTTATACTAAATTTAAATATTATAAAATATTTAATTAATTAAATATTAAATAATTATCACATCATGTTATACTAATAAATACTAAAAGTTTAAAGATGTTTAGTTATTATTAATAATAAATATTATCTCTATCACAATTGACTATTTCTTCTCCGCACATGTTACAAAATAGTAATAACAATAAACTTGGAGTCACTTTATATTCTTCACTCTAAAAATATATCAATTATATAATCGTGGTATAAATAAAGTTGCTTGAATGCCCACTTATTTATTTTACTCAATAAAACTAAAAATGAACTTTACTTACCACACTTAAATAACATTTGCACTATTTTTTTAACTTCTTTATTTATTTATTTATTATTATTTTTCTTCTGCTTTAAATATTTATCTTTATAATTCATATCTAATTATCTATTCAATTGCTACTTTTAATATCCACAACTTTCATGCTTTTCATATCAAATATAAGCTAGATGATGTGACATCGCTCAATGACCGCCATTCATATTTATGTTTTTTTCTCAAATTTTAAAAATTTTCCCTCTCTTTCCTCTATTTATGTATTATATTAAAAAGTTAAAATATCACTTTAAAATTATATTTTCTTAATTACACCTCCTTTATGTCTCATAATTTTTTTTTCAATTTTTGAAACCCAAAAGGCTATCATTAATTCTCTAAATAACTTCACTTTATATAGTTACTCTACAAATCAAAACGTTTTTTTCTTGTGTTTTAATTCTCATGGCTTCACCTGTCTCTATATAATATTCTCAAAGCTTCTTTTTTCCTTCATAAGAATCACAATTCACAAATACTTGCTACAAGTGACAAGAAATCTGGTACACCAACTTAATCGCATTTGTATTGCTATCATCTCAATGATTTAGCGTATTATGGTTAAATATTTTGTTTTATGTTTTTATTTTCTTATTTCCATTTCTTACATGTACCTATCGATTTCAATATATGGAGTTCAGCTTCTTATTTTGTAGTTATATAATCAAAGGGTAAAGAGCACAAGGTGAGTCAAGATTTGAGACCAAGGAAAAGAGAGATTTTTATCAATATATAAATAGGTTGGAGAAGTATTGTGATACCTCTCTTTGGTCAATTTTATTTATTTATTTTATATTTTTTCCTGTAATTCTATTTACTTATTATTCTACAAAAATAAATGTGTTAATTATTATTCCATCCTCTCATTTCTTAATAATAATTCTATTTATTACTATCCTCCTAAAATGTGTTTAAATTCAATCATTATAATTATCTGGTTATATTGTATATTTGTTGTGGTTGATATAGAAATCTATGTGTAATTTGATATCCATTGTTTTAGTACAATATAACCATCAGTGAAGAGTTTATGATTTATGCAGCCGATAAAGATGAATGTTGCTCCAATTTTGATTTTTCTATCCTTTTGTCAAGTAGTGCCTTTTTTCTCTATCTTCTTTTGAATCATTCATTATAAATTGTGTGAAATAAAAACAAATCTATCACTTTTCTATGTACACGAAAGAAAACCAAACTAAAAAATATATATATGATCATAAAAAAATAAGAAATTAATTAAGAATTGAAAGAAGCATTACAAGATAAAATTTTTATTTCCCTGCAAGTAAATATGAGTTACCTATTATAATTGGTGAACATTGTTCTTTGAAATATATATTCTTTGATAATGAATTTTAGTTCAAGATTTCTATGAAATCCTAAGTAGTGTTTTTTGTGTCACCAAAAAAGCAAATCAAATTCTTTCAATCATATATTTGAAAATTCAATAGTTGAAGAAGCTAAGAGGGCAAGACATAAGGAGTTGAGAATAGTCAACTATGCTATTGACTTTCTATTTTTCTTAATTTATGTAGAAAAAATATTAATATTTCATAAAGTATCTTAACTCGATAGCCACACAATATTATAGGCTGATTATAAAGTTATTTGACTATACATTTAAGAATATATTGTTAGCGAATAAATATATATATATATATATATATATATATATATATAGGAGTTGAGAATAGTCAACTATGCTATTAACTTTCTATTTTTCTTAATTTATGCAGAAAAAATATTAATATTTCATAAAGTATCTTAACTCGATAGCCACACGATATTATAGGCTGATTATAAAGTTATTTGACTATACATTTAAGAATATATTGTTAGCGAATAAATATATATATATATAAGTTATTATGGAAAATCCACAACCGGAGCAAAGACCAAAGACCACAGAATCGGAAAACTCAGGAAGTATGGGATATGATCCTACGATGGGCCAATTAGCCCAAGATCCAAATGAAGACGATGATTCAGGAATGAGCTCTGGTATTATTTCTATATTCATGTGTTCAGTATCTTCAATTCCTTTATCAATTTCCTTTTGATCTAAAAGGGAGAAAAATATTTAGTAAATTTGATTGTAAATCGGGATATTGGCAAATTAAAATGGAAGAAGAAATTATAGTTTATATATATATATATATAGTTATGAATAAAGTCTTAAGAAAGATTTGTATGCTGTATTTTTTTTCCTGTATTTATTTTTTGTGTATTTTACTCCATTAGACTTCTTTAATTTAATTTTCTATGAAATTTTTGCTGTTGTAAATTTGTATTTTTATTTGCGCTCAAGTTAGCAATCTGTGACTTTATTGGAAGTTCGGTAACTACTGATAAAAGTTCAAAATTTATAGTTGGTTGCTCATAAGGGATACTTTTAAACATTAAAAGGAATCTTTATAGTTTAAATGGATCTATAAAAAGTTATATGGCAGTGGCGGATCCAGAATTTTAACTCAGGGGGTTCGGAATATAAAAAATATAAATGGTTATCTCTCTTATATGGTTGAGGTGGTTCAAAATTAGTATATATACAAAAATATTAAAAATCTACCCTATATATACAGTGTAATTTTTTGTCGAGGGGGTTCGGGTGAATCCCCTAGCAGCCATGTAGGTCCACCCCTGTTATATGGGACACACGTAACCAAAAACTAGTAAACTAATATACACGAAAAACTTAAATAATCCCGAATTTCTATTTCGCGACCTCAAAACTTTTTAAAAAGGAAAGTTAGTTCTGCAAAGGCAAATAACATCATTCACTTGGTCGTCACTAATAAACCCAATTTTGGGGTCAAACAGAGTCTGTCAATCATAAAGTCGTCTGTACCACTTGGACTCATGTATTGTTTGTACTTCAGAGTGTTCCCTTCCCTTCTATAGTAGTAACAATTTTAACTAAAAGGAAATTGTCAATTCAACACAGAAAGAGAATTAGAAGATGGCATCATCAAAGGCCAAGGCTTTGAATACTCAACTTTACATTTATCTCTCTTAAATACATTTCACTACTTTGAATTCTTCAAATTAATAATTTCTATGCTATGCAATTAATATTTCCTATTTGACAACACTTAATACTAAGGGAAAATGAAAATATAATAATTAATTTCAACTTAATTTTATAAAATGACAAATATTTTGGGACAAGTATATTTTAGTAATATTTGAGAACTAATATAGAATAGAGAGAGTATTACAAGGACAATCTAGTGTATAAAGCTCCTGTTATACATGGGGTTTGAGGAAGGACCAGATCACAAGGTCAATTATGTGTAGTCTTACGTTGCATTATTTCTGCAAGAAGTTATTCTTACAAGAAGTTATTCTCACAGCTTGAACTCGTGATCTCCTGATCATATGATAATACCTTTATCAACTACGCTAAAGCTTCCCTCGACGGAGGGAGTACTATAATTCAACTTAAAATGGGTGATATCTGTTTCTGGTTAGTTGGTCCAAAGATGATAAATGGATGTGGGGTTGTGATGGTGACATAGGTCACACTTCTATTGACTTTGTCTGGATTTCTATTGACTTTGTCTGAGCCACACAAATGTGAATTTAAGTTAGATATATCTATAATATAATAAATTTCTGGATGTATCTTTCCGTTTGGATTGACTTAAAATAAGTAACTTTTAAAAAGTTATTTTAAAAAAGTAGTTATGTGTTTATTGATGTGTTTGGTAAAAAAATATTGAAAGTCACTTTTTTTAATCAAAATGTCTGAAATACCCTTAAAGTCATTAACACTATAAAAGAATTAAAGGTAAAAAAATAATATACTCGATATGTATTTGCATCGAGACTTTTAATACTTAGCCAATAGATAATA
This sequence comes from Solanum appendiculatum, assembly GCA_018342035.1. Taxonomy (NCBI): domain Eukaryota; kingdom Viridiplantae; phylum Streptophyta; class Magnoliopsida; order Solanales; family Solanaceae; genus Solanum; species Solanum appendiculatum. The sequence continues at coordinate 151,438 of JAGDQO010001323.1, forward strand.
GACATAATACGTAAACATGACCCTTAACTTGGCGTCAACTGGCAACTATGACCTCCAACTTTGGGTGTGCACAAGTAGGCACTTTAACTTGTATAAAATTGAACAAGTAGACACACATGTCCTACATGGCATAATACACGTAGGACGCCACGTAGGACACAAAATTCCCATGTAGGTGCCATGTAAGACGAATGTGTCTATTTGTTCAATTTTATACAAGTTAAAGTGCCTACTTGTGCACACCCAAAGTTAAAGGTCATAATTGCCAGTTGACGCCAAGTTAAGGGTCATGTTTATGTATTATGCCTAGATAATATTACGTAGTCTGGTGTAAACACAACAATCCATTTGAAGTGGCCGGTTCTATATATAATGCAGTAACATTGGCAACTACTTAAATCAAGAGCATAGCAATAGCATGGAGAAGCACATTTTCTTATTGATTCTTCTCTTTCTAATTCAATTTTCTATATCACTTGCTTTCTCAAATGAGACAGACCAAGAAGCTCTACTAGCTTTCCAAAATCTTGTTACGAGTCCAAATCATTTTTTGGCCAATAATTGGACCAAGAATACGTTTTTTTGCTCTTGGTTCGGTGTCACGTGCAGTTCAAAAAGGCAAAGAGTTGTAGCCTTGACTCTTCCTAATTTGCAACTTCAAGGCACAATTTCTCCGTCTTTGGCCAATTTGTCCTTCCTCAGTGTTCTCAATCTCGAGAACAACAGCTTCTACGGTGGCATCCCTTATGGAGTTGGCCACTTGCCTCGCTTGCGAGTGATTGATGTTCAAAACAATCAGCTCCAAGGAAGTATACCAACAAGTCTATTCCAACACCGGAGAGTTCAAGTAATTTCGTTGGCCTTCAATAAACTCGGTGGTGAAATGTGGAAAGGGCCATGGTATGTTTCCGAACTTAGAGTCTTAAATCTCAGGAACAATAGCCTCACGGGTATAATCCCTCCTTCTGTCGGAAATGCCACAAAGTTGATGAACTTTAGTTTGTCTTATAATAGAATCAACGGCAACATTCCTAAGGAGATCGGTAATCTGAGCCAGGTTGCATTTTTGTCCTTGGTCGATAATCAATTAACAGGTTTCATTCCTACATCACTTTTTAATATCTCATCATTACGTTCCCTAACTCTGGGAAGGAATAGCCTTTCTGGTCCTCTCTTGCTTGATGAAGGAATTCTTGTATCAAATCTGGAGCGTTTAAGTTTAACTCTCAACCAAATTTCTGGTTGTATTCCTTCCAACATCTGCCAACTCATACAGCTTAAAATACTGTCCATATCTTCCAACAACATAACTGGAGAAATACCCAAAAATATTGGTTGTTTATCGAAGTTCGAGGAGTTTTATATTGGTAATAATCCAATAACAGGGACTGTTCCCTCTTCATTGGGAAATATTTCCACTCTGCGAAACCTTTACTGTGAAAGCAATAGCTTGGAGGGGCCAATTCCTCCAGAATTAGGGAAGCTATCAAATTTGATAGAATTAGATTTTGAAGAAAATTATGGTCTTATAGGTCAGATTCCGGAGGCTATTTTTAATATATCTTCTTTGAAATACATTGCGTTAACTTCGAACAAACTCTCGGGGAGAATTCCAACCTCTACTGCTCTTCATCTTCCGAACCTCTTAGAACTTCACTTGTCTGGCAATGAGCTAGAAGGGGAGATTCCTTCGCATATCACAAATGCTTCCAAGCTTGAAAGGTTGGGGCTTGCAATCAACTTTTTCAGTGGCAGTATTCCAACTAATTTGGGAAACCTTCGTGATCTGCGACTTCTTTTCTTACATGAAAATCAACTTACCAGTGAACATGAGTTGCCATTCTTCCAATCTTTGGCAGACTGTAGGATGTTGCAATATCTAGATGTGGGTTACAATCCGTTGAATAGCGTTCTGCCCAATTCAATAGGTAATCTTTCATCTACTATTGAATTCTTTGAAATGAGCAATGCTCACATCAGTGGCCTCATCCCCACAAGTATAGGCAACATGACCGGTCTTATAACCTTATTCTTTCAAGATAACAGCTTTATGGGAAATATTCCTCCTGAGATTGGTAAGCTTAAACAACTCCAAGGGTTGTATCTAACTAACAATAAATTGCAGGGACATATTCCTGAGGCAGTATGCAATTTAACTAATTTGGGTCGATTATATCTGCAAGGTAATGAGCTCTTTGGGTTAATTCCAGCATGTATAGGAAGTCTTAGCATGCTACAACATCTTTATTTGGGTTCTAATAAATTTTCATCAAAATTTCCGTTGAGTCTTTGGAAAATGAGTGGTCTTCTCTTTCTAAACGTGTCACAAAATTCTATAGACGGAGAAGTTCCATCAGATATTGGAGAACTGAAAGCCATTGTAAAACTAGATCTTTCAGGCAACCACTTCTCAGGCATGATACCAAGCAGATTGGGGGAACTCCAAAACCTGCAGTCCCTTGACCTATCGAACAATTCATTTGCAGGCTCAATTCCATTATCCTTTGCCAACTTGATAAGCTTGGAATTCTTGAATTTGTCTTTAAATGCCTTGTCAGGTACTATTCCTAAGTCATTGGAAAAACTCACCCTTAAAAGCATTAATGTATCATTTAATGAATTAGAAGGTGAAATACCCAATGGTGGTGTGTTTGTAAATTCTACTTTGCAATCATTTCTCGGGAACAAAGGTCTATGTGGAGCGAACATATTGGAGGTTCCTGCCTGCCCTATCAATAATCATGGAAAACAATCAAAGTCTAAGGAGCTTGTGCTGAAAATTGTTATTCCAGTGGTTATTTCATCCTTTCTGATATTCTTGTTGGTGTCAGCTTGGATAATGAAACGAAAGAAGAAAGGAAAGCCCAAAGATGTGGAAAAGGTACCCGAGATCAGGACGCATCAATTAGTTTCTTATCACGAGATTCAACGAGCAACAAATAATTTTGATGAATCAAATTTAATTGGTGTGGGAGGTTCTGGCTCTGTGTACAAAGGCACATTATCTAGTGGAGCTTTGGTGGCCATAAAGGTTCTGGATTTGCAAAGTGAGGAAGTATGCAAAAGGTTTGATACCGAATGCGAAGTGATGAGAAATATCAGGCACAAAAATCTTGTTCCGGTGATCACTACTTGTTCTAGTGACTATATAAGGGCCTTTGTTCTGCAATATATGCCCAACGGTAGTCTTGAGAATTGTTTGTATAAAGAAGATTTCCACTTGAACCTTCTTCAAAGAGTTGCTATAATGCTAGATGCGGCTATGGCAATTGAATATCTGCATAATGGTAATGATACTCCGATAGTTCATTGTGACCTAAAGCCAGCCAACGTTCTTTTGGATGAAGATATGGTGGCTCATGTTGGTGATTTTGGCATCTCTAAAATTTTAGCAGTAAGCAAGTCCATGGCACATACCGAGACATTAGGCACTCTTGGATATATTGCACCAGGTATAATCGTCTATTTCTATTTCACTTATATTGACCCTTTCTTTTCTATTTTCATAAATCATAATTTAGCCCTTCCAAAATCTAGAACTAAATAAAAGTAAGCATCTGTTAGTACATAATTATTGTTATATTTCAATTGAGTAAATTTGTTTTTTCATTTCATTCTTTTCCAAGAATATGGCTTGGAAGGAATAGTGTCCACTAGTGGTGATGTTTATAGTTACGGCATCATGTTGATGGAGGTTTTGGCAAAAAGAAGACCAACCGATGAAGAGATATGCAATAAAAATCTTGACTTGAGGAAATGGATAACACAGGCATTTCCGTGGACTACGATGGATATTGTGGATGCCAATCTTTTTCCTAAGGAAGAACAGATTTCTTCCAAAAGTGAAATCTGCATAGCCTCCATGATAGAATTGGCTTTAGATTGCACAAAGGAAACACCAGAATCAAGAGTGACCATGAAAGAAGTAGTCAAGAAGCTTAACAAAATTAAGAACACATTTCTGAAAACATAGAAGTTAGCATCTCTTCCGGTGGTGTTCTTTCTGAGCTGCAAGTTAACATGTTGCTTTTTGTTTACTTGGTTTCTTGAATATATGTTGTCGTTCATACTACTTGGAGTCATATACTGTTTGTACTTCAGAGTGTTGCATTTCCCTCCTATTGCAATTTAAGATTTAAGATTTGAGTAGTCTTTAATATGTTTTGAATGTTTGAATAAAACTAAGAAATATTATTCAAGTCTTTAGCTGCATTATTTTACTTTCTATTTGCAAGCTTGGAAATATTTCTGCCACCTCTTTTTGATTCATTAGTTTCTTCCAATTGATCCTAATAATTCAATAGTTTTTGCATCGTCAGTGCATATAATTTAAACATATACTCCTATAGAGTCACGCTGTTAACTCTGTCTATAAGCCACTGAATACTTAAAATAAAGATCAAACCTGAGGTCATTGTAAATTCTTATGGAACATCTTAATTGGTTTCCAGTATAAAATAACTTTGCGTAACTTTTGCGGAGTTCAATATCACAAATCAACGCTGTATTATTTATTCAGAGAATACGTTAGTTACAAAATTTTACACTCAAAACTAGACATTGTATAAGTAATTTTTCTCATTCTTTAAAGCAAACACACCCTGGAACTAGTCAAGTCAAGGTTGTGAACAATATGATATATAATAATAGCTTGCTTATATTAATTATTTAATGTAGCTTAATAATTAGGGAATCTCAACCTTGTGTTAGAATAATGGTGTATGACATAGGAACTGTAGCCAATTAAAGGATACAAAAGATTCTGGTGGATTGCTATATAATGGTGTAACTTTGGCAACAGAACAAATAAAATATATGGAGAAGCACATGTTCTTATTGATTCTTCTTTTTCTAGTTCAATATTTCTCTGTTTTTGTATTAGCTGCACCCTCAAATGAGACGGACCAAGACGCTCTACTAGCTTTCCAAAATCTTATTACAACTCCCAATCATTTTTTGGCCAATAATTGGACCAAGAATGCATCTTTTTGCTCTTGGTTCGGTGTCACGTGCAGTTCAAAAAGGCAAAGGGTTGTAGCCTTGACTCTTCCTAATTTGCAACTTCAAGGCACAATTTCCCCGTCTTTGGCCAATTTGCCCTTTCTCAGAGAGCTCAATCTCGAGAACAACAGCTTCCACGGTGGCATCCCTTATGGAGTTGGTCACTTGCCTCGCTTGCGAGTGATTGATATTCAAAACAATCAGCTCCAAGGAAGTATACCAACAAGTCTATTCCAACACCGGAGAGTTCAAGTAATTTCGTTGGCCTTCAATAAACTCAGTGGTGAAATGTGGAAAGGGCCATGGTATGTTTCCGAACTTAGAGTCTTAAATCTCAGGAACAATAGCCTCACGGGTATAATCCCTCCTTCTGTCGGAAATGCCACAAAGTTGATGAACTTTAGTTTGTCTTATAATAGAATCAACGGCAACATTCCTAAGGAGATCGGTAATCTGAGCCAGGTTGCATTTTTGTCCTTGGTCGATAATCAATTAACAGGTTTCATTCCTACATCACTTTTTAATATCTCATCATTACGTTCCCTAACTCTGGGAAGGAATAGCCTTTCTGGTCCTCTCTTGCTTGATGAAGGAATTCTTGTATCAAATCTGGAGCGTTTAAGTTTAACTCTCAACCAAATTTCTGGTTGTATTCCTTCCAACATCTGCCAACTCATACAGCTTAAAATACTGTCCATATCTTCCAACAACATAACTGGAGAAATACCCATAAATATTGATTGTTATCGAAGCTCGAGAAGTTTTATATTGGTAATAATCCAATAGAGGGGACTATTCCCACTTCATTGGGAAATATTTCCACTCTGCGCAATTTTTACTGTGGAAGCAATAGCTTGGAGGGGCCAATTCCTCTTGAATTGGGGAAGCTATCAAATTTGATAGAATTCGATTTTGAACTAAATAATAATCTTATAGGTCAGATTCCGGAGGTTATTTTTAATATATCTTCTTTGAAATACATTGCGTTAACTTCGAACAAACTCTCGGGGAGAATTCCAACCTCTACTGTTTTTCTTAGAACTTCACTTGACTGACAATGAGCTTGAAGGGGAAATTCCTCCGCACATCACAAATGCCTCCAAGCTTGAAGATTTGGGGTTAGCACGCAACTTCTTCAGTGGCAGTATTCCAACTAATTTGGGAAGTCTTCGTGATCTACGACTTCTTTTCCTACATGAGAATCAGCTTACCAGTCATAAACATGAGTTGCCATTCTTCCATTCTTTGGCAGACTGTAGGATGTTGCAATATCTAAATGTGGGTTACAATCCGTTGAATAGCGTTCTGCCCAATTCAATAGGGAATCTTTCATCTACTATCAAATTCTTTATAACACATCAGTGGCCTCATCCCCACAAGTATAGGCAACATGAGCGGTCTTAGAACCTTAGTCTTTGAAGACAACAACTTTACGGGAAAGATTCCTCCTCAGTTTGGTAAGCTTAAACAACTCCAAGGGCTGTCTCTATCTAACAATAAATTGCAGGGACATATTCCAGAGGCTGTATGCCATTTATCTAATTTGAATCGATTAAATCTTGAGGGAAAATGAGCTATTTGGGTTAATTCCAGCATGTATAGGAAATCTTAGCATGCTACAACATCTTTATTTGGGTTCTAATAATTTTTCATCAAAATTGCCTTTGAGCCTTTGGAAAGTGAGTAGTCTTCTCTTTCTAAACGTGTCACAAAATTCTATAGACGGAGAAGTTCCATCAGATATTGGAGGACTGAAAGCCATTGTAGAACTATATCTTTCCGGTAACCACTTTTTAGGAATGATACCAGGCAATTTGGGGGGACCTCCAAAACCTGCAGTCTCTTGACCTGTCGAACAATTCATTTTTTGGCCAAATTCCATTATCCTTTGCCAACTTGATAAGCTTGGAATACTTGAATTTGTCTTGAAACGCCTTGTCAGGTACTATTCCTAAGTCATTGGAAAAACTATCCCTTAAAAGCATCAATGTTTCATTTAATGATTTAGAAGGTGAAATACCGAGTGGTGGTGTGTTTGCAAATTCCACTCTGCAATCATTTCTTGGGAACAAAGGTCTATTTGGAGGGCACATATTGGAGATTCCTGCTTGTGCTATCACTAATCCTGGACAACAATCAAACCTTAAGGAGGTTATGGTAAAAATTGTTACTCCAGATTATTTCATCCTTTATGATACTCTTGTTGGTCTCAATTTGGATAATGAAACGGCAGAAGAAAGGAAAGTCTAAAGATGTTGAAAAGGTACCGGAGATCAAGACTTTTCAATTGATTTCCTATCATGAGATTCAACGAGCAACAAATAATTTTGATGGATCAAATATAATTGGTGTGGGAGGTTCTGGCTCTGTGTACAAAGGCACATTACCCAGTGGAGTTGTGGTGGCAATAAAAGTTCTGGATTTGGAAAATGAGCAAGTATGCAAGAGGTTTGATACTGAATGTGAAGTGATGAGAAATATTAGGCATAGAAATCTTGGTTCGGTGATTACTACTTGTTCTAGTGATCATATAAGAGCCTTTATTTTGCAATTTATGCCCAATGGAAGTCTTGATAATTGGTTGTATAGAGAAGATCGCCACTTGAACCTTCTTCAAAGAGTCACTGTAATGCTTGATGTGCCTATAGCAATTGAATATCTACACCATGGTCATGATACTCCGATTGTTCATTGCGACCTAAAGCCAGCCAACGTTCTTTTGGATGAAGATATGGTGGCTCATGTTGGTGATTTTGGCATCTCTAAAATTTTATCTGTAAGCAAGTCCGTGGCACATACGGAGACATTGGGCACTCTTGGTTATATTGCACCAGGTACATATACTACTCTCTTCCTTCTAATTAGTCATAAACCCTCTCTCTTTGATTTTCTCTTATCAAAATTAAGCCATTCCAAGTTGTAGAACTAAATAAAAAACAAGTCTTTGCTAGTACAAGCATTATCTTTATATTACAAGTGAGTAATTTTTTCCATTTTCGTTCTTGTAAGAATATGGCTTGGAGGGAATAGTGTCCGCTAGTGGTGATGTTTATAGCTATGGCATCATGATAATGGAGGTTTTGGCAAAAAGAAGGCCAACGGATGAAGAGATATTCAATGAAAATCTTGGCTTGAGGGAGTGGACAAGGCGAGCATTTCAAAGAACTATGATGGAAGTTGTGGATGCCAATCTCTTTCTTGAGGAAGAACAAACTACTTCCAAAAGTGAAATCTGCATAGCCTCCATGATAGAATTGGCTTTAGATTGCACAAAAGAAACACCAGAATCAAGGATAACCATGAAAGATATCGTCAAGAGGCTTGACAAAATCAAGAGCGCATTTTTGGAAATGTAAATGTTAGCATCTCTTCCGATGGTGTTCTTTCTTAGCTGCAAGTTAATATGTTGCTTTTTGGTTACCTGTTTTCTGAGTCATGTACTGTTTGTACTTTATTGTGTTGCATTTCCCTGATTTTTGTGATTTCAGAATTAAGTGAATAAATATTATGAATGTGTAGAGTTGCACATCTTTTTTCTCTCCTTCATATGTTGATTCATTAGCTTCTTCTGTTATATTCAACTATTTGCTAAATGGAAATGCTTAGTTGGACTCCGTGAATTTTGCAAGTGAATGAAAGGCCAGATCTGGTGATTCAATATTTCTTACACAGTAAATATGTGTAACATAAACTCAAACTATAATTTTTATCACCCTTTTTTCCTTTTTAATCAATTTTCCCTTTGAAGAGTTGGGTGGGATGGGTAGGCGTTAGGATGCGTCATTGCAATTTTATTTGCATATTGCTAGGCTTTGGTGACTGCCACTTAAACTGAGAAGGAGGGATAGGTTGTAAAATTGAGTAAGTTTGGTACTTTGTGTTAAGAGCCTAACTGTTTGGCAATGCACATAGCGTAAATGGCACTTACTGTTACACCCATGACAGGGTCCAGGCCTAAAAGGGCGGATCAAAGAGAAGGACTGATAGACTTCTAGGCTGACACACTTTTGAAGGAGGGATGCACATGACACCTCAGGCGAATCTTGTGTTAGGGAGATGAAATTTAAAATCTTTTAAAGGATAACTCAAGTTCACATTAGACACGTTATTAGGTTCCATAATAGCGTAGTGTGTTAGGCCAAATCGCACGTATAGCTTGAGACATTTACATAATCAAGTCACTTCAAGGACCATTACATGACATAACTAGTGTCAATTATAGCATACTATATGAAGGTACTTATTGTAGTATTTGTTAGAGAATATAATTTGATTTTATTAAATTAGAGTGTCACTACATTGATTTAACAAAACTCAAAAAAAATTGTTTTGTTTTTCAATATAAATTCTTGATCTTTTTCATTTTCGGGAAGTGATATTATTGGGAATATGTACAACTTGTTTTATCTCAAAATATTAAAGTTTTAGTTATTAATTTTTCTGTATGTGTGTAGAATCGGATCGATAGACATCTAATTATTCAAGAACAGATGGGAAAACTTGAGGAGGATCTCAGAGAGACGAGAGAGCAATTATGTTCTGTTGAAGAAGAAAAGAAGAGAGCCATTAATGAACTAAGTGAAGCAAATGAACTAAGTGAAGCAAATATCAAGGGAACTCTATGCCGAAGTTATGACTTTGAAGGAATTGCTTGCTAATAAGCAAGACGAATCGAAGATAAAGGATAAAAATATGACATAATAGATAAATGTGCCATTTAACTTGGCTTCAACTTGCATCTATGCCCTCTAACCTAATTGGGTGTGCACATGCAAGTAGACACTTAAACTTGTATAAAGTATGGCATAATAGATAAAGTTGCTTCCAAAGCATCTGAGGCCAAAGAGAAACTCAGTGCAGCACAATTAGAATTAGCACTAGTAAAAAAGGAGGCTGCGAACATGAAAGAGATGAGCAAAAGCTCTAAGGACAGATATAAACTGTTTTTGGATGACGCAAAAAAGGAAACAGAACTATATAGGAATACAGCGGAGAGATTGAAATTAGAGGCAGATGAGTCACTTTTCGCTTGGAATGGGAAAGAAATGAGCTTCTTCGCGTGTATAAATGAAGCTGAAGAAGAACGGGATCTTGCTATGCACGAGACTACTAAGCTCAACAAGTCTCTTAAAGCAGCAAGGGAAGAAAACTTCAAATTGAAAGACATCTTGAAGCAGGCTATAAATGAAGCAACTGCTGCAGCTGACTTAGCTAGACGGAAAAATTCTCAACTGAAAGATTCCGTGACTAGAAAGGAACGAATCAATTAATTTTCTTCGCCTTGTGATTGATAAAGCTGCCTCATTAAAATGTCAACGAGTATAGACAGTTGCTTTCTTGAGCATCAACCGAATATAGAAATGCAGGTTAGGATCAAAAGGGATGAAATTGCCAAAGGCAATGGTTGAGGAACGCGAAGATCAAAAAAGCCAGGAAAACTTTCAGCTTAAATCTTAGTGGCCTAAAATCACAGATGGAGAAACAACAATCAGAGGGATTCATAGTAACATGTACTCCTATAATCTTGCTGTTATAAGCTCTCTGCCTGTAAGCAAGTAATTTAATTATCGTACATAATCACTGTGTTACTAATTGGTATAAAGATCAAACCTGAGGACAAAATAGTCTGTAGCTTCACAACTGGACAGTTTTTTTTGAGTTCAATTCCAAACGAATGCAACATATTCAGTGGTGTCATTCAGAACAAGTCTTAATTAAGTGGCATGGATAGTGAGAATTCATATAGTCGACCACAACTAACTTGGAACTGAAGTGTACTCGTTGTTGTAGTACAAAACAAGTAATATCATCTCTTTAGTTATGATCTATTATAATATCTCAGAGCAGAATGTTTTAATCCAGTAATCACATGCTGATTCACTGAGCATAATCAAACTTACGATTATCAAGTCAGCAGATTTCATGCATCGCGTACGAATAAAATGGTACAAATTTATAATCACCTGGCTTGAAATGTTAAAAGTGTTCATTTTAAAAAAAGATTTTAGAGAGTTGAAGTGCTTGATTTATATATTAAGAGAAACAAATAAGTGTTTTTGAGCAAGCCATTTCAAAAGTTTTTTAAAAAAGTACTTCTTTCCGGAACCACTTTTGGAGCATTGGTCAAGTATAAATTATTGTTCTAGTATTGTAAAATATTTTTTAAAATTGATTAGTCAAATATCAATTATTTTTCTCCAAAAATACTTGTAACAAAGAACCTTCTTTTGCCAGTAAGTGATTCCCATTGACTTGGTTTATGGGACAATTTGTCTGAACTGCATGGATTTCCATTGACTTAGTTCTGAACCATATAAATTTGGAGGGTTTCTATCTTTTTCACTGCAAGTTGATTGACTATCAAGGCCTTGTTTTTCAGTATTTTAGGAAGTAAGGGTAGGTGTGGGACTGCTGTTATACTTGAAAGATTGACTCTTAATTTCTTCTTTCTATTATGAGTTAGCTATCAAGTGAAGTGGACAGATTCTTTTTTCCTTTTGCTACTTATTTTCCTTCTTTTCATCTGTTTTCACATTAATATGTATTCACCTTTTTGAAATATTGTAGTCTATCCTTTTCAACAATTTATTTGTTTTGGTGTTATATACTGGAGTAACTTTGATAGTTGGCAAGACCACACAGACAAATTAATCCAAATTCTATTTCCAGTGCATAGTAACAGCATGGAGAAGCACATTTTTTTATTGACTCTCCTCTTTCTAGTTCAATTTTCTATATCACTTGCTTCCTCAAATGAGACAGATCAACAAGCTCTATTAGCTTTCCAAAATCTTATTACAAGTCTGAATCATTTTTTGGCCAATAATTGGACAAAAAATACTTCTTTTTGCTCTTGGTTTGGTGTCACTTGCACTCCAAAAAGGCAAAGGGTTGTGGCCTTGACTCTTCCTAATTTGCAACTTCACGGCACAATTTCCCTGTCTTTGGCCAATTTGTCCTTTCTCGGTGTTCTCAATCTCCGGAACAACAGCTTCCATGGTGGCATCCCTTACGGACTTGGACACTTGCCTCGCCTGCAAGTGATTGATGTTCAAAACAATCAGCTAGAAGGAAGTATTCCAACAAGTCTATTTCAACACCATAGAGTTCAAATCATTTCATTGGCTTTCAATAAACTCGATGGTGAAATGTGGAAAGGGCCATGGTATGTACCCGAACTCACAGTCTTAAATCTCAAGAACAATAGCCTCACAGGTATAATCCCTCCTTCTATTGGAAATGCCAAAAAGTTGCTGCACTTCAGTTTGCATGGGAATAGAGTCGGCGGGAACATTCCAAAGGAAATTGGTGATCTAAGCCAACTTGAATTTTTGTCCTTGTTCGATAATCAATTAACAGGTTCTATTCCTACAGCACTCTTTAATATCTCCTCCCTTCTTGTCGCATCTCTAGCAATCAATAGCCTTTCCGGTCCTCTCTTGCTTGATGAAGGGAATATTGTGTCAAATCTAGAGTCATTAACTATATCTAACAACCAAATTTCTGGTTACATTCCTTCCAACATATGCCAACTCACAGAGCTCAAAGCGTTGTCCATATCTTTCAACAAGATAACTGGAGAAATACCCAAAAATATTGGTTGTTTATCCAAACTCGAGGAGCTTTATATTTATGACAATCCAATAAAAGGGACTATTCCCACTTCATTGGGCAATATTTCCACTCTGCGAAATCTTTATTGTGGAAGCAATCGCTTGGAGGGGCCAATTCCTCCAGAATTGGGGAAGCTATCAAATTTGAGGCAAATTAGCTTTGCCCAAAATAATAATCTTATAGGTCAGATTCCAAAGGCTATATTTAATATATCTTCTTTGGAAATGATCGATTTCAGTTTCAATAACCTCTCAGGGAGAATTCCAACCACTACAGGTCTTCATTTTCCAAACCTTAACGAACTTCTCTTGGGAGTCAATCAGATCAAAGGGGAAATTCCATTGTTCATAACAAATGCTTCCAAGCTTGAAATACTATTAGAACTTGAAACTATAGAGAAAAAAGATAAGGTTCAGCAGTAAGTTCTTTTCATTCATGTCAGATTTCAAAAAGACATACACACATATATCTACAGCAAGCTTTTCCAAAGTTAGTAGAGGACCATACCTATCCAACCACTATTGACTTTCTTACAAAACATATTCCACAAAACAAGGACTACGTTTCCTTTACAAACTAAACATAGTATTTAAAAAGGAACCATTAAACAAAAGACTATATAGAAATATCTCATTTTCTAACACTCCTCCTTGAGATTTTTCTTGGATACTCCTAACTTAGCCCTTAGAAGTTCAAATTTCCCCTTAGGAAGAGCCTTGGTCATGATGTCTGCAATCTGCTGATCTGAGCTTTAATGAATAAGTTGAACTTTGCCATCCTTCTCTGCTTGCCTGATAGCGTGAAACTTCACATTTATATGCTTGCTACGACCATGTTGCACTGGATTTTTGGCCATAGATATTGCTGACTTGTTGTCAACCTTAATGACCGTAGCTCCAATGTCATTTTGCTCCAGATCACGTAGAATCTTTCTTAACCATAGAGTCTGATTAGTTGCACCAGCAACGACGATGTATTCTGCTTCTGCAGAAGATTGAGCTACCACCTCTTGCTTCTTTGAATTCCATGAGAACATGCCTGAACCAAGTGTAAAAGCATATCCAGAAGTGCTTTTCATATCATCAACGCTTCTTGCCCAATCACTATCTGAATAACCCATCAGTTGCCCTTGCTCTTCCCTTTTAAACCAAATACCATAATCAGCAGTTCCTTTGATATATCTCAACGTTCGTTTAGCAACACCAAGATGAACTTGACTTGGAGCTTGCATAAACCTCGAGAAAAGACTTGCCGCGAACATGAGATCAGGTCTTGTTGCTGTCAAATACAGCAAACTACCAATCAAACTTCTATAAACTGTTGAATCAGCCCTGCCACCTCCTTCAAACTTTGAAATCTTTTCATTGTGAACCAGTGGGGTTGGTACAGGCTTGCACCTCTCCATCTAGAACCTTTTAAGAATATCCCATGCATATTTTCTCTGAGAAATGAAGATTCCATTTGTAGCTTGATGAATCTCCATTCCCAGAAAGTAACTCATTTCACCCAAATCTGACATTTCAAACTTGGTCTCCATTTCTTGCTTGAACTGATTCACCATAGCTTCTTTGCTTCCTGTTACCAGAAGATCATCAACATAGAGTGACACCACAAACACATCTCCTCATTTAGCCTTCTTCACATATAAAGTGGCTTCATTTTCACTTCTCTTGAAGCCACAATGAATAAGATGATCATCAATCTTACTGTACCATACTCGAGGAGTCTGCTTTAATCCATACAATGCTTTATGAAGTCGGTAGACTTTATCCTCCATTCCTGTAACTTGAAAGCGTCCTGGTTGATCAACATAGATCTCCTCCCGCAATAGTCCATTTAAAATGCCGATTTCACATCCAAATGATACAGCTTCCAATTTGACTGAGCTCCCAAAGCAAATAGAAGCCTTATTGTATCATGTCGTGCAATAGGTGCAAACGTGTCTCCATAATCCAGACCTGCAACTTGCGTGTAACCTTTCACAACAAGCCTTGCTTTGTATTTATAAACTGAACTATCTGGATTAAGCTTGGTTCTATAAACCCACTTCACCCCGATTACATTTCTGTTTTTGGGTTTATCAACCAGCTTCCAAGTATCATTCTTTTCTATCATACCAATCTCCTCCTTCATAGCTTTAATCCAAACTTCATGTCTTGATGCTTCTTGATAGCTATTTGGTTCCGAGATTGCAACATTACATCTTTCATAAATTTCAGAAAGGGACCTTGTCTTCAAAATTGGCGAATCAAGTGAGGATTCCCCGTCTGATTCTTCATCTTCTTCCAGATTTTCAGACCCAAATGATTGGGTTTCAGGCAGCGGACTCAAGTTCTGAAAACCTGCATTATCTTTCTCAATTTGCTCCTTATCCCAGTTCCAATAAGCATGCTCATCCACGACTACATCTCTTCTGATTGAAATACTTTTTGTTTGCAAGTTGAAAACTTTGTAACCCTTGGCTTGTGATGAATAACCAATAAAGATTCCCACTTCACCTTTTGGTTCAAGTTTGCTTCTTTTGACAGAAGGAACATGAGAATAGCATATCGAACCAAATTTTTTTAGCTGTTTGGCAGATGGTTGTATTCCACTCCATGCCTCAATAGGAGTCTTTTCATCCACAACTTTTGTTGGCAGCCCATTTAACAAATACACTGAAGTATGAATAGCTTCTACCCAAAAGCTTTGTGGCAGTTTATGAATAGCTTCTGCCCAAAAGCTTTGTGGCAGTTTCTTTTCCAGCAACAAACACCTAGCCATTTCAATAACAGTCCTGGTCTTCCTCTCCGAGACTCCATTTTGTTCGGGTGAATAGCTTACTGTCAACTTGTGATCAATCCCCATATCTTCACAATACTTATTGAACTCATTTGAAGTGTATTCACCACCATTGTCCGACCTCAAAGCCTTTAGCTTACAACCACTTTGTCTTTCTGCAAAAACTCTAAATTTCTTAAAAACTGAAAATACTTGAGACTTGTTACTCAGAAAATACACCCAAGTCATCCTTGTTAAGTCATGAATAAAGAGCACAAACTATTTATTGTGTCCCAAAGATGATGTCTGCATAGGTCCACACACATCAGTGTGAACTAGTTCAAGTTTTTTCAGTTGCCCTCCAGGTAGCATGTTTAGGAAATGCTTTCCTGTATGCCTTACCCATCTGACAGGACTCACAAACTTCTTTAGACAATGAAATCTCAGGTAAATCCTTAGTCAAGCCTTTTTCATACATAGACTTTAAAGTAGCATAGTTAAAATGACCATATCTTTTGTGCCACAACCATGACTCATTCGTACTTGCAAATTTTGCACTATCAAACTTCCCATCTAAAGGAAAAGTTTTATCCACCTTTTCTACTTTAACAATCAAACCATCTTCAGAGTCAAAGATCAAACAATGTTTGCCCTTAAAAAATAAGGAATAGCCTTTAGACATCATTTGAGCCACACTTAACAAGTTACATGCTAAACAAGGAACATACAACATCATGTATAAACTTTGTACCTTGTGTAGTCTGAAAAGAAACTGAACCCTTTCCATGTGCATCGACTATTTCACCATTTCCCATCCTAACTTTAGCTTTGAATGACTTGTCAAGTGTGTGAAACAAGAGCTCATTGTGTGACATATGACTCGTACATCCACTATCTATGAGCCATGAGGATTTGTTGGCTGTGTTTTCTACATGGGAAGCCATAAATAAGCTTTCTTCTTCATTTTCGGACTTTTCAACAAAATTTGCCTGCTGGACATGGTTTTGTTGTGGTTGACTCTGCCTCACCCTGCAATTTTTCTCAATATGACCCATCTTTCTACATAATCTACATTGAATCGATGGCTTTCCTTTGAACCAACAGTTTTTTTCTTGATGATTGGTTCTTTGACAATGGCTGCAAGGTGGAAACTTCCCTTTCTTTGAAGATTCCTTCCATGGTTTTCCCTTTGCTACTTTATCTGCTTCCATCCTTCTATTGTCCTTCACAAGTTGCTTGCCTTTATGTTGTGCCTGAAATGCCACTTCTGCTACTTCTTCATCTCTTATACTTGATCTTTGTTCTTGGGCTTGCAACTTGCTGATCAGTTCTACCACAGATAAAGTCTTCAAATCACAAGATTCTTCTATTGCTGAAATCTTGGACTCGAACCTTGCTGGTAAGCTTATCATCATCTTCTCCACCACCTTTGAATCTTGAAAGGTTTCACCAAACAGCCTTATTTTGTTAACAATCTCCACAAGTTTGGTAGAATACTCTTTCACAGTATCTCCTTCTTTCATCCTTAACATCTCAAATTCTCTTTTGAGAGTTAAGAGTTTGATGGCCTTCACTCTGTCAATTTTGTCGAAATCCTCTTTTAGCTTCTCCCATGCTTCTTTAGGTGTTTCACAAGCCATTATTCTTGTGAAAATCACATCTGAAAGTGTTGAATGAAGACATGTGAGAGCCTTTGATTTCCTTGACTTCGCATCTTCATAAATCTTCATTTGTGCAACTGTTGGATTTGGTCCAAGTGGAAGAGGATCATCTTCACTTTCAATTGTTTCCCATAGACTAAGAGCTTTGAGATAAGCCTTCCTCTTTATCACCCATATGTGATAATTTTCTCTTGTAAACATAGGAGGGCCTGCACCAAAGAAGCTGGTGGATGCCATGTTACTGCTGCTCAGCTCTTTGCCTTCACAGATCCCTCAAGAAGAAGGGCTCTTGATACCACTATTAGAACTTGAAACTATAGAGAAAAAAGATAAGGTTCAGCAGTAAGTTCTTTTCATTCATGTCAGATTTCAAAAGACATACACACATATATCTACAACAAGCTTTTCCAAAGTTAGTAGAGGACCATACCTATCCAACCACTATTGACTTTCTTACAAAACATATTCCACAAAACAAGGACTACCTTTCCTTTACAAACTAAACAAAATATTTAAAAAAGAACCATTAAACAAAAGACTATATAGAAGTATCTCATTTTCTAACAAATACTGGGGCTAAACATGAACTTTCTCACAGGCAATATTTCTACTAATTTAGGAAATCTTCGTGACCTGCGACGATTTTTCTTAGATGGTAATCAACTTACCAATGAACCAAATAATCATGAGTTGCAATTCTTCAATTCTTTAGTGGACTGTAGGACGCTGCAATATCTAACAGTGGGTAACAATCCATTAAATGGTATTTTGCCCGATACTATTGGAAATCTTTCATCTACTATTGAAATAATTCAAATGGGAGGTGCACACATCAGTGGCCTCATTCCCACAGGTATAGGAAACATAAGCGGTCTAATGTCGCTAGGTTTTGAGGAAAACAACTTGATGGGAACCATTCCGTCTGAAGTCGGTAAGCTTGAACAACTCGAAGGTCTGTATCTATATAGCAACAAATTGCAAGGGAATATTCCAGAGGTAGTTTGTCATTTATCTAATTTGGTTAAATTATTGCGTGTTAATGGGCTCTCTGGGGTGATTCCAAAATGCATAGAAAATCTTACTATGCTACATATCCTTTCATTGGGTTCTAACAAATTTTCATCAAAGCTTCCTTTGAGTCTTTGGAAGATGAGTGGCCTTCTCTATCTTTTCATGTCACAAAATTCTATAGAGGGAGAAGTCCCACAGGACATTGGAGGACTGAAGGCCATTGTAGAACTAGATCTTTCTGGTAACTACTTTTCAGGCATAATACCAAGCAAATTGGGGGACCTCCAAAACTTGAATTCTCTTGACCTGTCAAACAATTCATTTTCAGGCTCAATTCCATTATCCTTTGCCAACTTGATAAGTTTAGAATACTTGGATTTGTCTTTAAATGTGTTGTCAGGTACTATTCCTAAGTCTTTGGAAAAGCTTTCATACCTTAAAAACATCAATGTCTCATTTAATGATTTAGACGGTGAGATGCCCAGTGGTGGTGTGTTTTCTAATTCCACTTTGCAATCATTTCTTGGGGACAGAGGTCTATGTGGAGTGCACATATTGGAGATTCCTGCTTGTGCTATCACTAATCCTGGAAAACAAGCAAAGTCTAAGGAGCTTGTGCTAAAAATTGTTATTCCAGTGGTTGCTTCATCCTTTCTGATATTATTGTTGGTGTCGGCTTGGATAATGAAACGAAAGAAGAAAGGGAAGTCCAAGGACGTGGAAAAATTACCGGAGATCAGGACTTATCAATTGGTTTCTTATCACGAAATTCAATGGGCAACAAATAATTTTGATGGATCCAATTTAATTGGTGTGGGAGGTTCTGGTTCAGTGTACAAAGGTACATTATCTAGTGGAACTGTGGTGGCAATAAAGGTTCTCGATTTGCAAAATGAAGAAGTATGCAAGAGGTTTGATACTGAATGTGAAGTGATGAGAAATGTTAGGCACAGAAATCTTATTCCAGCGATTACTACTTGTTCTAGTGAATACATAAGAGCCTTTGTTCTGCAGTATATGCCCAATGGAAGTCTTGATAATTGGTTGTACAAAGAAGATCGCCACTTGAACCTTCTTCAAGGAGTCGACATAATGCTTGATGTGGCTGTGGCAATTGAATATCTACACCACGGTCATGACACTCCGATAGTTCATTGCGACCTAAAGCCAGCCAACATTCTTTTGGATGAAGAAATGGTGGCACATGTTGGTGATTTTGGCATCTCAAAAATATTATATGTAAGCAAGTCCATGGTACATACTGAGACATTAGGCACTCTTGGTTACATTGCACCAGGTACGTACACTAGTTTCGTTCTTTTTTCACTTATCATTAACCCTTTCTCTTATCACAACTAAGCTCTTCCGAATTCTGGAACTAAATAGAAACCAAGTCTTTGATTGTACAAAACAATTATTATCTTGCGATTGTAATTGATTTTTCATTTTCATTCTTCTAAAGAATATGGCTTGGAAGGAATAGTGTCTAGTAGTGGTGATGTTTACAGCTATGGCCTCATGATGATAGAGGTACTGACAAAAAGAAGACCAACTGATGACGAGATATTCAATGAAAATATTGGCTTGAGGCAGTGGATAAGACGAGCATTTCCCAAGACAATTATGGAAGTCGTGGATGTCAATCTTTTTCATGAGGAAGAACATGTCAATTCAAAAAGTGAAATATGCATAGCCTCCATGATGGAATTGGCTTTGGATTGCTCAAAGGAAACGCCATAGTCAAGGATAACTATGAGAGACGTAGTCAAGAGGCTTAACAAAATCAAAAACACATTTTTGGGAACATAGAAATTAGCATCTCTTAAAGTGGTGTTCTTTTTTAGTTGCAAGTTAGTATGTTGTTTTTAATCAGCTTTTTCTGTTTAAATGGTTCATAAGGAATGAAGTTGGAGGATTAAAATGGAACAATGTTGAGATTGGAGTGTCAAAATAAAACTCTGGTGCAAGTTAGAGGGGCTATCTATCTATGTATTTGCCCTTTGTATGAGTGTACTTGTGTCTTGCTGTTCACATGGGTAATATCAAACAGCTCAAAATTTGAAAACATCATTCTAAGTTGTAGTTAATTTTTAAAATGCTATGCAGCACAAAGCTGAGCTGTATTGAGATGCACATAAAGTACAAATAATTGAAAGGATCTAATAATTTTTCTTATTTGTCTTCACAAGTTACTATAGAGAGTTGGATATTATTGCCTTTTAGGTGACCTGTGTGGTAAATCTTTTGTATAAACTTGTTGATTTTATATTCATTCAACTTGCCAACAGCTTTGTAGGATAAAGTTATAGGTATTTGTGCGCTAATAGGACATAGTAGCTATCCCGTGAAATTAATTATCAAAACACACTTCAAAGTTGACTAGATCTAGTATTGAAATACAAGCGCCAAAAGGCGCATCACAATGTAATTTGCCCATAAAATTTCATCCACATGACAAACACATTAATTTCAAGACATATTTTGATAAATAGTTGATTATGGTTCAAGTTGAAAACACAAATTTCAAATTGTAAACTCGCAAAAAGTGATACCTAAGATGTATTTTTCTACCATTAATTATTCAATTTTCCAATTATTTATTTAATTCTCACGTGGAGTGTCATTTGACACCATTAAAAAAAAAATACACCATGCACATTTAGATACTAGTTGATGTGTATTTTGATAAACAATAGACAATAGTTCAAGTAGAAAAAGGCATTCATTAGGAAACTAAAAAAAAAGTGATACGTCCGGTGTATTATTAACTCTATTATATTAGAGTAAAAAAGTTGCCAACTTTCATAAATGTTTTGAGAAGGAATAAACCTGCTGCACAGTATGGATGTATGAAAATCTGGACCCACTAGACATTGCAAATTTCAAAGAACGTTTACTTTGTGTGAACCCCATTTAATGCCCTTTTATAAGGGTCAAAGGACATATACATATGCCTTCAAATAACTGCAACTCTGCAAATTCACCTTCAAAGGCGTTGCAAAACTCTGTATTCACACATGTATTCATACTGGAGGAGACAACCACGACACACGCGACAAAAATTAGTAGCCATTACACGTTAGGGGTGGAAGAGAAAGGAGGATCATTGTTTATAAAAGCGAAAAGCTCCATGAGGCTTGAAACGAAAAGCCAGAAGTGCGATTGAAAATAACTAATTTATGTATCTAATATACAATTGCGCCAACATTAATCCAACTCCTTAAAGTTGAAATTTAGGCACTTGTGTTGGAATCACTTTGCATATCATTGCTCAAAGAGCACACTTATCTGAAGCACATTGCGTAACCCAATAATAACACTGAAAGAAAGGGAGAGAGCGCGGGTGCAATCTGTTCAATTGAGAACTCCAGCAGTAACGGTAGGTTGCAATATCAAATTGGATTTCATTGCTACCAGTAGCAAGTAACATGTACACCAAAGGACCAACAATTTTGCAAGACTCGTGAATCAAACTGTAAAGTTTGGAAAAGGGGAACAAAAAGAGTCCAGTGCCAGCTTTAATCATAAAGAAGAGTGCTTTAGCATATCTTAAAGTAATGGCTAGTATCAGGCGTTATTTTGCCTTTCGCCAGTCAAAGTTTCTGAGTGCTGATGCTGCAAACAGTTTAATAATTACTAAAGGGTAAAGACAAAAGAGCACTCTTCTATCAGAATTTGGTACTCAAAAACTCTTATTCTATTACCAATATTTACACTATTTGAAGTTTGAATTTCCAACCCAAAATTCATCAAAGAATCTTGAATAAACTACAGCTAGCCAATGAGATGCTGCCGCCCCAAATTGAGAATTTTATTCAAAGAAAGCACGGATCATGGCGGGCCTCCCTTTATTGACCAAAAAAAGGACAGTTCATTCTAATGTGCACATCATGCTTGGCAATACATTTTAAAATTGGACAAATAAAACCAACAGTCAACAACCAGTTACAGGGTTACAGCATTTGCCAACTCAGATACAGAGCAAACGTCATTTCCAAAAATTGTCACATAGATCAATCATGATGCAGCAGCAACAACAACGTAGTAGTGTAATCCCACAAGTAGTGTAATCTCTGGGGAAGATAGCGTATACGGAAACCTTACCCCTCTACCTAGGGAGGTAGACATAGATCTATCATATACTTCGTAAATACCTATCAAAAAAGAGCCTCTATTTGAACAGATGGAATATTAAGTGGACACAAAGTAATATTCTTCTAAAAAAAAATCCAAGCAAAAGGTAATGGATTGATACATACTTACTGTCTTCAATAAAGAAATGTGAATGCAACACAAACGATGTGTGTCTCAAGAAAAATTTAGTCTTGACTTGATACAAAATTATTAGACATATCCAAGTGAACACAAGATGGAGTAGGCAATCAAAATGCAGAATTTAAATGAAGATCAAATCCACAATGCTTGATTTCTTTGAAAAAAGGGAAATACAAAGTGCTACTTGCTTCGTAAAAATAAGAATTCATTTCCACGAAATAAGAGAGCTTCATCAGAGCATCCAAATACAAGAGAAATACTGAGAGAACAAGTAATCTTTGATGAAAACAACAAATGGCAAGAAACAGCGCCTTTAGGTAATAGGTATTACAAATCACAGGATAAGGACTACAAACAGCCAATTTTGATCAATGAGTAAGATTACATCATCGGTTTTTCAATCCTAAGCAAAGAGGTTTCACTCACGCTGTTACTGCTCATTATCAGCTTTTGATGGTTCTTTGATCTCATCAGCTCCATCATCCTGAAGAAGAGAAGTCAAAAAGAGATGGATTAGCCAAATTATCACAAATGATAAACAAAACAATCCAATTAACAAGAGAAAACGAGGATTTACCTGCATATCCGAGGTCCACAAAGTGAGGTTATCACGCAGAAGTTGCATAATCAAAGTGCTATCCTTGTAGGACTCCTCTCCCAGGGTGTCAAGCTCCGCAATTGCCTCATCAAAGGCCTTTTACACAACCATACAAACCATAAACATCATTGAATAGACCCAAACATCTATTTTTCTTTCCAAAATGACCCCGAATGCTCATTTGGGAAACAAGAGATGCAATAAATTTGTTACCTGTTTGGCGAGATTACAAGCACGGTCAGGAGAATTTAGTATCTCATAGTAAAACACTGAGAAATTGAGAGCCAGACCCAATCGGATTGGATGTGTTGGGGCCAATTCGCCATTAGCAATATCCTGAAAATGAGAGAGACGTCAGGTTCATGCTTCGATTAAATAATTTTTTCCTGAGACGACAAATTCTAATGGATTTTTGATTACTCTTCTCAATAAAAATTGAGACTTGCAGTACTCAGTACTTGTTTATGCGATTACCAAATTTAACACACATAGAACATTATCATTCATTTCAAAGCGGAACTCACATGAGATTTTCCTCCAACATTTCCAAAAAAAGGATAAAGAATGGAAGTCTAAATACCTGAGCAGACTTGTAGGCAGAAAGAGTATTCTCTGCAGCTTCTTTTCTCTCGGTTCCGGTTTTGAACTCAGCCAAGTACCGGTAATAATCACCCTTCATTTTCAAATAGAAAACCTTGGAGTCTCCGGTAGCAGCCGAGCTGATGAGTTTTGAATCAAGCAACTTGAGGATACCGTTACAGATCGAAGTCAGCTCATTCTCGATCTGAGATCTGTACTTTTTAATGGAAGCAACGTGATCTTCGTTACCACGACTCTCCTCTTTCTGCTCGATCGATGAAATTATACGCCACGATGCTCTCCTAGCTCCGATCACGTTTTTGTATGCAACGGAGAGAAGGTTGCGCTCCTCGACGGTTAGTTCGTCGCCGTCCAAGGCGGCGACGACCTTCTCCATAAATTCTACCATCTCCTCATAGCGTTCAGCTTGCTCAGCAAGCTTCGCCATGTATACGTTCTCTTCGCGTGGAGATGCCATTGATGGTTCTGTGTGCTAGAGAGAAAAAGAGAGGGTTTTAGAGAGAGAAATTTGAGAAAATGGAAAGAGCGGTTTTGGAAAATCTCCACCTTCCATTTTGTTTTTATTTGTCTGCAAATATGGGCCGGGCTGCTGGTTAGCTTGGACCAACTTTATGGACTGGGATCTTTGCCTCATTTGGGCCTTCACACTACTCACACTTTTAAGAAATAGCACTTATAGCTGCTTTGAGTACTCTATTTAAATTTACTAATTGATAAATTTCAGTTGTTGCTTTTTCTTTCTTCTTCTTCAGACCTTTAGTTTCTTCAAAACTTAATTTAATATCTGAACGTCTGAAGTATGAAAAATTAAACTCCAATTTAAACGAACGGTTTTGAAATTGGATTATGTCGAAGCTTAAATTCAGATCCATAAAACTTAGTGTCGGAAAGTTTGAACCTTAAAGTTAGGCTTTACTAAAGCCTAAAGCCACATTTGGACTCAAATATTTAAATTTGAAAATTTCAGATTTCATAATCATAATTTTAACATATCTATGCATATCTGAAGTTGATTATGAAAGATTAAACAGTAAGAACTTTTTAAAATTCGATTATTCTTTAAATAGTGTCCTAAATATGGTTATTTGTGCACTTCGCCTAACTACTAGATTAGAAAATGTAGTCATTATTGTAGATCATAGAATAATGAACCTAAATTCGTTCTTACAAGTTTGTTGTCAAGTAATAGCATAAAATAAACTAATCAATTTATAATCTTGAAATTGAAAAATAGTTATTATCATGAAATTGAAGATTCTCTATTGAAATTTCACTATAATATCATGGAATGTCACTTACGGAAAACTCGATAACAATGACTATGTTTCAAATTTCAATTAAATGATTTGAAAAAAGTGGCTATTTTTGAATTTTATCCCTAAATAGTTTATAAAGGACCCAAGTTTCGATTGCTTTTGGCCCATTTTAAAATTAGGCCCAGCTTCTTCGGCTCTCACAATCTCCGCTTCTTCCTCCGGTGAACTCTTCGCCGTCTCATTCTCCGGCGAAATTCAGTTGTAGGTTTCCTTTTTTGTCTGTCGATTCCGATCTATAACTCTCTCTCGCACTAAACAAAAGCTCTATTACCTTTTTTCGATGAATTTCAGCTGTAAAATACCGAACACTGAATTGGATTTGCTATGTATTGTGTATTCATCTGCAATTGATTTTGCTTAATTGACTCTTAATTTGTGATTCTGTGCTAATATGCTGCGAAATAATAGTATTAATTTTTGAATTAGGCCATAAATGATGAATTTTTAATAATCATTTTGTTAGTGCTATTAGTTTTCAGCTATGTAGTTCGGACTCTCCAAAACTGATGCTACACCTGTGTTGGATTCATCAAAAGTTTCAAAAGTGCACTACTTTTGGGGAATCCGACTCACATCGATCGCCATTTTTAAAGAGACCGAGCAACATAGGTTTTCAACACATGAGAAAGTTATAATTTTTAAGTGAAAAATCCAAATCGTTCTTGCATCAGAATCTACAATTTCTTTTTGAATTGTGTCAAATTTAGCTCTTCTCTAGCTTTGCGTTGTAAAGGACTGGCTTTTGCCTTATTTTTCTGGAAGAGTAGTTGATCACCTTTTTGTCATGGCTTCTTCATCATCACTGCCGTTATTTTCTTTTCCGAACTACTTTCATTTACTTTTTCTTGAGCCGAGGATCTGTTAGAAACAACCACTCTACCTCCCAAGTTAAGGTTAAACTCCACCCTTCCCAGACTGCACGGGATATGTTGTATAGTAGTTGATTACTTAATTGTGCTAATGGTGGTAAAAAGAACCTTGGTTTTATGTTTTAATTTGTTAACTGATGTTCAAATAAGGACTCTTTATTTCCAAAAGTGAAGTCGGAAACTGAAATCATTTCCTAAATAGCTCATGTAATACTCTTTAGACGGGTGTATGTAGAAGGTAACTTATGGGTTCATCCAAACCTAGTAGCTTTGGTTCGGGCCCTGTATATGTGTTAAAAGATCTACTAAATAAGTATAACTAATAGATGTCGAACCTAGTGAATCAATTGTGTTGTGTCAGAATCCCAAACTCGAACTCGTAGTGTTCAATTGATGAATCTGCCTCTATCTTTAGATGTATATACACCGTATGTGCTACATGTATTTCTGATAAATGAGTGATTCCTAATAATCCGCATCTCCAGAAGAAGTACAAAAACAGTGCCTTTCAGCTGTAGGATTCTGTGAGAGTTGATGCTGAGTTAAGTGATCAGTGAGAGTACTTTCCATAATTGCTTGTCCTTATTATTGTATGCTCGCGCTGGTCTCGTATGCAGTAAATTCATGCTTTATCAGGGAAGGTTTACTTTTGTTTCACAATTTTGCAAGCACAAAAGGTGAATGATCATTCTTTGTTACGTCTCTTTCTAGTTGTGCCTCTCTTCTCTTTAACATCTTCAATGTTCTAAAACCTTTCACCTTATTATTGTGCCATTTTCTTTATTCAAATGTTTTTCCATCTCTTCTTTGTGGATGGCAAAACAAGAATATCAAAAGATCTCTGCATCCAAGAAGAACCTAAGGTTCCTAACAATGAATGCAGCGTTTTAGATGCTCTTTGATGCATGAACAACTTGCCCAATACAGCTTCTGTTAGTCAAGGATCTGAAATGAGTCATGAAAGAAATTATGTCCCCCATCTGTGCGTCTTCTGTAAAATGTGTTGGTAGTCCTTAATCCTTATGGTCAAAGATTATTTGGCACCAAGGATCTAGCCTGCCTGCGATACTAACCTTGAATTTTATATGGACCTCTGCATAGGATGCAGTGGGATTTTTGTGGAGGAAAAATAAGAAAAGTCCTAGGAGTTCTGCTGTATTTGTTTCTGTTCTAGCACGTTATCGATTATATACCAAGGTCATAAAACTCATAACAGATATCTGGATGTATTTTTGACTTAATTTGTGATGTTGAATGTCCAATCTTGATAATGTCTTGCCCTCTTCTAACTTATTTCGTTTGGAACTGATTATATTATATTGATCTTAATAGTTGCTGCAGGCAAAAAGACATGGCATTGACCTATATCAGATCATTGAGAAGCATGAGCATTCCCAAAGAGTTGATTCAAATGGGAGGCTGCAGAACATTTGCTGTGGGCAGTAAATCAAAGAAGGTTGGTAAAGGGGGTGCAGCTGCCGATGCTTCAAAGGCGTCAACAATCAGCAAGGGAGTCAAGGCCACTGCACTTGTTGGAGCAAATATCCTCAAGGATGGAGCAAATCCTAAAATATCGCAGGACTCAGAATACTCGGGATGGCTGTGGCACCTGCTGGATAAACATCCTGCACTCAGCGAATTGAGAAGGAAAGACATTGAGTCTCTCCCTTATGAGGACCTCAAACACTTTGTCAAGCTGGATAACCGAGCTAGGATCAAGGAAAACAACTCAATCAGGGCCAAGAATTGAAATCTCTTTTGAAGGTGGCATATCTTATCATACTCTAATCCATTACTCGTATAATATCTGACAACTAAATAATGGCTTCTCTAGAGACGTTACTAGGATATATATGCAAGTTTTTATTTTCTAGTTTCTTATTATTTGTTACTATTCGAGCACATGTGAATGATATTAAACCTCTAAATCTTCTTTTGAAGTTTCTAAGTGAATGTGAATACTCAATTGCAAGAAGGTGATTATGAAGTTCTTGGTGATGGGATTTTTAGTTAGTTGTATAAAGGCTTCCAAATTTTCATCAACTTTACCAACTTGTTTGGGATTGAGCCAGGTTTTTTTGTTTTGTTTCGTTGTTTACAGTGTTTAGGAAAGCACTCAATCGAGCTAAAGCAAATGCACCTAAAGTAAAGCTACTGTTGAGTGATGTTGCAAGTCGTAATGTCATAGCTCTCAGCTTACGGGTGGTCCACTTCAAGTAAGCTTTGTAACGAATTTTTTTACTTACCGGGGAAAAGAAAACTCGTTACAAATTTAAAATGCTAGATCCGTCTCAGAATTTTCGCCTTCCTGGCTCAGGATAAGGAGAAATGGTCCATTGAACTTTATGCCAAACATTTTCAATGAGTGGAAGCTGCTTTCTATTCTGATCACTTCAAGCACCTAATTTTAAGCTTAGAATATCTAGACATTGAAATCCTGAGTTGTCTGCTACATCCATCTTAATGTATCATTATTCATCTTTTTGACTTTGCCAAGTTCGGAGAATCTAGATTAATTTTTTGAAAATTGCATCAGGTCATGATTAGTAAGGAATAATACATAAACAGACATTCAAACTTGGCCTCGATTGATAAGTAAACACTCTAACTTTGAGTATGCACATTTAGATATATCAACTCGTCTCCACTATGTCAGTTGAATACTCCAACTTATAAAATAATCATTTCGATACTTCCAAAATTATGTGTCCACGAGACACGGTGGGCATGAGTTGGAATGTTTAGTTGCTAGTTGAAATCAAGTTAAGGTGATTATTTGCTAGCTGTGATCAAGTTTGATGGTTTGTTTATGAATTATGCCATTAAACAACTTGAACAATGAGAAACTCTTCCATAAGTAATGGTCCATAACAAACACATAACAGAGTAAATGCATATATATATAGCCAAATACAATGTATTACCAACTAGAAGTCTTCATTTTTTCCTCTTGTTTTAGGCTATGCCCAAATTATAAAGCATTGGAATGGGTGACATGTGTTCATCATATATTCTCCACAGTTTCATATATTAATGAAATCCAATGTCTTTGAAAGACATTAGATAGTGATGGTTTGATGACCATACGAGGACAGTGACAAATGTCTAATTGTTAGGCTAAATCAGCTCAAAAATATTTTTAATATGGTGTGATATTATTTATTTTGACAAAGTCTGCATGATTTCCTTGAAAAGGCGTTACACTATTTAGAATATTCATACATCTTATATGCAGCTTCTTCTATTTTTAGCTATTAATTTAAAACTTTGTTCGCACATTCAACAATATTTCCCAAACTAAGTTTCACCGTGATCCATCAATACGATTCACGTGTTGAATTTTTGAGATTCACTATGTGTTATCCATATGATCGAACATTTATGGTCACTAAAACCCAGAGTCTAGCTTCTTCTTATGAGCATGAGTCTTTAAGTACCTTTCGACATGGTAAAGTCATCACTTTGTCATCTTTTTATCTATCCCGCCGAATCATTAATACCTATTATTAGGCTAAACTAATCCAAAAAATAGTTAGTCTTGATATAATAGGATATTGTCCATTTTGAACCTAAGTCCATACGATTTTTCTAAAAAATCTCACCATTTGAAATTCATATACACCTTATATTTGACTTTGTTCACACATTTAATGTTATGTCTACAACAAGAAAAGTGAGTCATCTATTCAAAGGCTAAAAGTCGACAGATGGACGATATTGAAGATCGACAAAAGAACTAAATTTTAGTTATTGCAGCAACTAATTAATTTGTTTCTTCTTCATTTTGAATTGGAACTGCCAACACACATAAAACAATCATGCAGTATGACACTTTTCTCTTGCTTATATTTGTTTGATTGATTTTGTGATCTTTTTTTCCTTTCTGAACCAGCAACAACAATAATTATTGTCATTTTGTTTGTCTAAAATCATAAAATCATACTATATTATTAATATTTGTATGTTTACTCTATATTAATCTACCTCGCATCAAATAGTATAATACTCCCTCCGTTTCAATTTACATGACTCGGTTTTCTTTTTAATCAATTCCAAAAAGAATGATACATTTTTATATTTATTAAAAAATTTAACTTTAAAATGTTCATTGTACACTTGATGAAATGATTTAAATCCACACATATAGACATCTATCACTTATTTCAAACCACAAATTTCAAAAGTCTTTTTTTATTTTTTTAAACTCTGTTTCAAATCAAAATGGGACAGAGAGAGTATAACTTATGCGTGAATTAATTATGCAATAACAATAATATATTCAATGTAATGCCATAATGTGGGGTGAAGAGGGTAGAGTGTACATAAGTCATACTCCTACCTCAAAGGTTGAAAAAATGTTTCTGATAGACTCTCGACCAGAGGTAGACCCACGTGTTTTCGTGAGGGTGCACGTGTACCCATTAACTTCAGAAAATTGTATATATATATACACCTTAAGATAAGACATATATTTTATAAGGTATCTAAAAGACACTAAAACTATTTGGGTGTGCTAGTTTAAATGTTGCACACTTTTGAGGTGAGGGACTGGCTTCAAATCCTATTTACCACTTCTCTTATTTTTTGTTTCGAACTTGCGAATACGAATCGCCCTTTGCCCTCGACTCAATATCAAAAAACAACAAATTATAAAAGTAATACTAGAACTCCCTTTGCCCTCAGACTCAATATCGAAAAATAACAAATTATAAAAGTAATACTACAATTACTAATATCGAATTTGCGAATACGACTCGCCCTTTGCCCTACTACATGGGAAGATAATGATTTGTTAAAGTCTTCCAAAGAAACAAAAGGACAAAGGTAGCATTTACCTATGAATTTCCATTTCCCCTTGTTTGCTGTTGTCTCTCGAATCGTTAACTTCATATTCGCAAAACAAATTGAGAATTTCGAGGTTAATTTACGTGACGGCAACGTCGTTTTCAACTTGTGGTGGTCCAATTGTTTGCAAATTTTCATATGAGGGAAAAAGAAAAGGAAATAATTCCAGAAAAATAAGTAGATTTCTTACTCAAGGTGTGGCCTAGTGGTTAATGAAGTGGTTGAGAATCATGAAGTCTCAGGTTCGAATTCCAGTAAAGACAAAAATATAAGGTGATTCTTATATTTCATGAAATTAATTAGTCGACGGGCTCAAAAGCTGACATGGGCGAAGGTGGTGGAAACAAGGGTTAGGGGTGGGGAATAGTACTCAGTGATAGAGCCAGAAATTTAGTGAAGGATGTACAAAGTTAAATATATAATATAATAATTAATACTTAATTTTTGTACACCATATAATTTTGCGGCGATCAGTATGCATCAAACCTCCCTTTGCTTAAGGTGGTTATCTATACATAGGGGCGGAGCTACCCTAGGGCAAGGGGTGTCAAGCGACACCCCTTCATCGGAAAATTACATTGTATATATAGGTCAAAATTTAATTTAATAAATATATATACAAGTGTTGACATCCCTTGACACAAGTTAAAGGTTAAATGAAGTGGTTAAGGACAAACAAAAATTGCTTGAGGTTGTGTGTTTTATCCTTGATAGCAGCACTTATATATTTTTACTTTATATTTTGACACCCCTTAATAAAAATTCTGGCTCTGCCAGTGTCTATAGATGTAGATCCTCGTGTGTTGTGTCTCCGCCACTGTCTATAGATGTAGATCCTCGTGTGTTGGTAGGTAGAGATAATGTGGAATGTCACTTGTGAAACTTGTTTTTTTTTACTTTCACAAGAGATATTATTTCACTCATTTTTATCAATGTGAAATGTCACTTGTGAAACTTATTTTTTCTTATTTTCACGAGATATTATTTTTCACTCATTTAAGAGATTTGTTTGTTTTAAAATAATATTTTTTTAAAATTTTAATCAGCCGAACATAAAAAAAATTGAAAAATATGTTTGTGTACCGAACACGCCCGGTGTGCTGATTCAAAGAACATCAATTGATGATATACATTCTTCATATGAGAAATCGAATACGATGTGTCCTTTTTTATTCATTTCTTGGACACGTCGTTTTATTTCATTGATAGATCGTCTCAAATTAGTGGTCATATTTTAAAAAAAAAATTAACTTGAGTTATTTTTAAAGTTAAATCGAAATAGATAATTTAAAGAGGTGAATAGTTAATGTTAAAAGTAAAATTTAATTTTTTTTTCTTGATATGTTAAAACGAACATGTAAAAAATGAAAAATTATTTTTAGTATAATAAGAAAATAAAATTGAGTCAAGGGAGTGATATTTTAGTAATTTAAAATGTTAATTCCAACAAATATTGAACTACAAAAAAACTTAATTTCGAAATAGTTTGTTATTGAATTTAATCTATTACTTTGATTTGTTATTGAATTGCGTGAGTTTGCATACATAAACACTATAAAAAGTGTTTTATTTTATGGTCATTTCATATACGTTTTCTTTAATCGAATGAGCATTCAAATTCTCATTTTTTAAAAAAGAAAATCAATTGATACACACCAGGAATAGACTAATTCAACAAATTTTTGTTCAATTTTTCGTAAAGTCAAAGACAGTTATTTAATATACCTTATCATATCTCAATTTATTATTGAACTATAATAAATTAATATAATTTATTGTAAAATTTGAGTATGCATAAAATTTCCACCTATCGTGTATCTTTAGGTGGCAAGAATACCAAAAGCATTCCCTCCGCTTGGCGTACCTAAGTGGAGAGTGAGCATGTCTGGTGTCTCTTCTTGCGTTTTAATTAAATATTTTTTTTCTTCGTGTTTGATTTATTTGTTCAAAATTGTCAAATTAAAATTCTTATTCACATTTTATCATATAAAATTTTATATAATTAAACAAATCTCTATGTTAAAACTAGTAGCGTATAGTCTAAGAGGTTAAACTTATATATCCCAACATTTTCAATAAAAAGAGTATAAATATATACATAAAAAATCATTAAATTTGCGATAAAAAATATTGAACTTTTACGTTCAAAAGCGTAATGAATTCATGTTGATGTAAAATCCTAAAAATTGAACCCGCTAAATATAACTACTAGAATTCTTAATAATAATAATACACCTATCTTCTCAAAATTTTAAATCCGTCTCGACTTCTATCATTCTCACCGTAACAAAAACAATGATATATTATCAAAAAGTCAGTGGTCCTCCCAAATTTCTTTTGTAAAAGCAGAATTCCCCTAAAAATAATCTTTTTGTTCCTTTGGAATAGAGCTTACTCCTTCCGTCTCTATTTATGTGATACTTTTCGACTTTTGATAATTAAACGATTTTTTTACCATAATTTCTTCATATGTCATTCAAATATTTTGAATTGTAAATTATTGTGACCTATAGTACTTTTACGTAGTTTCTAGATGTGTAAATTTTATTTCTAAACTTTAAAAATTCTATGTCCAAATTTATGATTAAACTAAACAGATTTAACTTTTGAAATTCAAATCGTACCACAAAATTGTTACAAAGAGAATGACTGTCTTTTGTTATTTCTAATGTGGGTCTGCGTAAAATAGCCATCTTTAGGCACATTACACTAATTTTCTCAATTACTTTTCTGTCCAAATTTGCATGTTTTGTTACAAAAATATAAAAATTAGTTATATATTTTTTAATAGTTTTTTTCTGTTCAGCAGCTTTCAGTAAGGACAAATGAGTAGATCACACTTAACAAACATATGACAAAGGAAATTGCACGTAGAGCCTATTTATGTACCAAGCTGTAGTCTTTTATCACCGATAAGAATTGTGGTGAAATAAATAGAATTCATTGGTCTTAATTAATAATTTCGAGTTTGAATTCAAGTTTGGGGTTGAAAAAAATCATGTTATGAAATGTTTTTCCCTTAATAAAATTTATATAACGTGAATTTAAATTAATCAACTTTTAATATAAATATTGAATATCGATCAATAACCCCCTCCAAAAAAAAGTTATAGACTAATTCTCGTATTTGATAACTAAATTATACTACCACGTTTGAGTTGTGCAACTTGTTTTTGCCATCCTCTAATTTCAAGCCATTTGATTGGTGCTATCCTACTAGGCCGGGTCCAAATGTCAAGGATTCAATCGAATCCTTCGTTTAAAAAATATAATATGTGACGTATTTTACGTAGGACAAAATATTTTTATGTCTAAAATAATATAACTTTAAAATTTTCAATTTTTTCTTTAATGACATGTTTTTATAGCCACGATTACAAGTTTTATAATTTTTTCTTCTTTCTTTTCTTAACTTTATGTTCACTCAAACCTCATCATATAAAAATAATCGTTAAAAAGAACTTCTAGTCCATCGATGACAAAAATTGTTCTAAATTTTATTTTTATTTGCACTTTCAAATTCTAAATATAACATTCTAGTTTTTTTTTTTTAAAAAAAATTATTTAAAATTTTTGGCTCCGCTACTGGTCCCACCATTTTATGGCCCTTACAAATATAGGAAGCTTGTTATTGGGGAAAGACCAAATATCACAAAGAAAGAAAGTTTCTTTCTTTCCAGTTAGCAAGATTTAGACAGTTTCTTCAAAATTTATTTCTAAAAAAAATTATTTTTATGTTTTTATATATGATTATTATTTGAGGTATTAATTGAAGCTGAAATATTTATAGAAAATGGAAAGATATGAAATTCAAAAAGACATTGGTTCTGGGAATTTTGGTGTTGCTAAGCTTGTGAAAGATAAATGGAGTGGTGAGCTTTTTGCTGTCAAGTATATTGAAAGAGGCAAAAAGGTTTGATTTTT
Organism: Solanum appendiculatum; assembly: GCA_018342035.1. Lineage (NCBI taxonomy): Eukaryota > Viridiplantae > Streptophyta > Magnoliopsida > Solanales > Solanaceae > Solanum > Solanum appendiculatum. The sequence continues at coordinate 185,912 of JAGDQO010001323.1, forward strand.
ATCTCTCTTTTTCATCCAATTCTTTCGAAAATGAAGCTAAGATTTTGAGTTTATGAGTTCTGGATTCTAGAAAATACAGTTTACTGGATTCTTGATAAGTTATTTATACATGTTAAGTGAATTTTTAAACTAAGTTATTGGGTTCTGTCGAACTTGTAGACAAGAAGGTGTGATCTTTATCTCTCTTTCATCCAATTCTTTGAAGGCGGAGCTAGGATTTCGAGTTTATGAGTTTTGGATCATAGAATATATAACTTAGTGGATTCTTGATAAGTTATTTATACATGTTAAGTGGATTTTTATGCCGAGCTATTGAGTTCTACCGAACCTGCAGACAAAAAGGTTTGATCTTTATCTCTCTCTTTCATCCAATTCTTCGGAAGACGGAGTTAGGATTTCGAGTTTATGAGTTTTTGATTGTAGAAAATGTAACTTATTGGATTCTTGATAAGTTATTTATACATATTAAGTGAATTTTTAAACTAAGCTATTGAATTCTACCGAACTTATAGGCAAAAAGGTTTGATCTTTATCTCTCTTTCATCCAATTCTTCGGAAGCAGAGCTAGGATTTCGAGTTTATGAGTTTTGGACTGTAGAAAATGTAACTTGTTGGATTCTTGATAAGTTATTTATACGTATTAAGTGAATTTTTAATCATAAATTCGGTGTTTGAGCCTAGTATAATTGGGTTCTGCCGAACCTGTAGGTGAAGCTGTAGCTCCACCCCTGAAGTTCTGATCAAGTTTCTCTTGATCAGGACTTCTGAATAAGCACATTTTTGGAATATTATCCAATTCTTCTGAACACGGAGCTAGGATTTTGAATTTATGGATTCGGGATTATAGAAAACTCAGTTTACTGGATTCTTGATAAATGATTTATACATATTAAGTGGATTTTAAAATAGAAATACGGTGTTTTAGGCCTAGCTATTGAGTTCTACCGAGCTTGTAGGCAAAACTGTAGCTCCGCCCTGAATAAGTACATATTTGGATATATCAAATTCTTCATATTAGGCTGTTACAAAGTTTTTTTTCATTGAAAGGATTGGTTTTTGTTAATTATTTTTTGTTACTCTGTTAATTCTTTTTTTTTTTTTTTCATTTAGTTCATTTGGGGTTTTTCTCTGCAGATTGATGAGCATGTTCAAAGGGAAATAATGAATCACAGATCTTTGAGGCACCCGAATATCATTAGATTTAAGGAGGTAATTGTTCAGTATTGAATTGATAATGAAATAGAGAAAAACTCGTGATTGGTGTGGAGGGGAAGATCTGGTTTATCATATAGTTCAAGAAAAAGTCAATCTCATTTCCTAACTTCGTTTTAATTTATTCACTTCAAGACTGGTTATGAACGTTGCGTAACATCAAGCTCAACCAACCTCCACCGTACTTTCGGTTATATAACTTGGCTTTCTTGGTATGAGAAGTTGGTTCTGTAGGCTGACAACTTTTCCTAGGTTGTTCTGATCAAACTAAATAATCGATTAGTAGTATGTTCGAGATTGCCAAAAAATTGTCCTCATCTGAAAGTTAAAGTTGGAGATTTCTCAAAAAGGGTCACTTTGAATCAGATTCCTTATGTGTTTCTGTCAACTGTTTATTCCACACAAAGTGAAAGTTGGAATTAAATTTTTTTTCATTCTCTTTATTTTTCCACTAAATGGGAATTTGGAATCATGTAATGAAAAAGATATTTCTAACCAAATTGCCTTAATATTTGATATTATCATTGATCTTATAATCTCCTTAGTACCAACTTTTTTAGAAGCCTAAGATGCTTTATCAGATTATGCTTTGATTCGCGAGTTGGTTAATGTTACCTGTCGATTGGTTAAAATCCTGGTTCTTGACTTTGTAAATGATTCCTTTTGTAATTCTCTGTTACTAAGAGGGCTAAAGACACTGGCTAATTTGATCGAGATGTATAGACCGGAATGCTTATGTAGGTTTTCGTGATTGTGCAGGTATTTCTCACACCAGCTCATCTAGCTATAGTGATGGAATATGCTTCCGGCGGAGAGCTTTTTGAACGAATATGTAATGCTGGAAGATTCAGTGAAGATGAGGTATCACAAGAATCAAGATTTTAGAATTCTCGTTTGTTTTTTGTGATTGTCATTGCTCCATGTAACAGTAAATCACCAAATTAGTACTACTTCATTGTGATGAAAATCAAGCAATAAGCGGCTGCTTTCAATCTCATTCCAACGCATAGTAGTTATTATCTCGAAACTTTATTAGATTTGTTGAACTTAGCTCTCCAAATTGCTGTTATTTTTCATCAGGCAAGGTTTTTCTTTCAACAACTTATATCAGGAGTGAGTTACTGTCATTCAATGGTATGCATTAGGCCTATGTTAGCTCATTTCAAATTGTTTTTTTTTAGTACATTAATTTACTCTTGGATTATTAGCTTGTGATGTGATCATTTTCTTGAATTGCAGCAAATCTGCCACAGAGATCTTAAGCTTGAAAACACGTTGTTAGACGGGAGCTCTACGCAATGTCTGAAAATATGCGATTTTGGCTATTCTAAGGCAATGAAACAGAACTATATGTTCAATCTTTTGATTAGTTTTCTTTGTTAATTCAGTTTCTGACTTGTGTAATTTCATTGTTTTAGTCAGCAGCATTGCATTCACAACCAAAATCTACAGTTGGAACTCCGGCCTATATCGCACCAGAAGTCTTATCAAGAAAAGAATATGATGGAAAGGTATGATAATTGACCTTTAACATACAACTTCAATTAATAAATTGATCTGTTGACCTAATCTTCAAGATTTTTATGTTATTATTTTGATGTGAAGATAGCAGATGTTTGGTCTTGTGGGGTCACATTATATGTGATGCTGGTTGGCGCGTATCCGTTTGAAGATCCTGATGATCCAAGAAACTTCAAGAAGACAATAACTGTAAACTTCTGCTTCATTTCTTAAAAAATCATAGTTGACTTCTTGATTTGCTTTGTTAAGTTGTCTCAAAGATCTGCATTTGTGATGGGATCTCTACACAAATAGCCAGCCTGATTGGTTGCTTTTCCTAACCGGTATACATAGATTATACATAGTTATAAACATATTATACATCTGCTGACTATTTTTAGTTTAAGCGGTTGGATGTGCAGCTATTTAGACTAATTCTTCTTTTGTGTGACAGAGGATATTAAGCGTGCAGTACTCAATCCCTTACTACGTACGAGTCTCCAAGGAGTGTAATCACCTCTTATCTCGGATATTCGTAGCTGATCCTGAGAAGGTTGTTACTAGTTCTTAATCGTGTCGTTTTTGCACATTGATCCTAGAATATGCTAATCGTCAAATATTATGCTTGTAGAGGATAACGATCGAAGAAATAAAGAAGCATCCATGGTTCTTAAAGAACTTGCCTAAAGAATTTATGAAAGGAGAGGAAGCTAGTTTAGTACAAATGAATAGTGAAGAAAAGCCATTGCAAAGTATTGAAGAAGCATTAGCTATAATTCAAGAAGCAAGAAAACCAGGAGAGGGGTCTAAAGCAAGTGATTATTTTGTTAATAGCAGCATTAGTATGGATCTTGATGATTTTGATACTGATGCTGATTTAGATGATGAAATTGACACAAGTGGTGATTTTGTCTGCGCATTATGAGTGCTACTTTTTTGAACAGGGAGTTTTGGAGCAAAGGTAAAGCTTTCATCGTGTAATATACATGTCACATGTTCAAGTCGTGGAAACAGTCACTAATGCTTGCATTATGATAGACTGTATACATCTCACTCCCCTACTAACTTAGGATGCTTTGTGCACCAGACTGCCTGTTATTATAAGTGCTACTTTTCTTGGAAAAATGAAAAAGTAATTTCTATTTTAGTCTCTCCTTAGCCCTTTAGTTTTTGTACTTTTTTTGTGTTTTAGTTTCATAAATCTTCAATTTGATAGGAAGTTTGAAGATCCTTTTTTAAGATACTATATTCAAATATAGTATATCATGTATGACACCAAGGACTCCACATAGTTTTGTTTGTATTGTTTGCAATAGTAAATAAAAATTGTGCAACTAGTTTGAGTGTAAATTAAATATAAGATCTTTGTCAAGTTGATGATATTACTAAATACTTAGATTAACTAATCCATAAAGAAGTCCTAGTATTGGACCTTGATTAGTACAAGGAACATATAATAAGTAGATTAATTGCTAACCATTGGTCATTGACCTTTGATTTTATTGAGTTTTTCCCCCTTTAATGTTGATATTAATTAATTTGTAGAAGTCACAAGCATTTTCTATGGAAGGATTTTGCAAGCTGGTGAGATATGGACTTTTTGGCTATTTTCTATCTAGTGTCTTGTCATTCAGGATAATAATTATTTCCTCTGTTTCTGTTCTGATTTATATGATACACTTTTCAATTTTTTTTTTAAAGAAATAATATTATTTATTATATATATAAATAATTTTATCTTTAATAAGATAATTTATAATTAGAAAAATATTTATAACTCTTTTTAGACCTCACGCGTTAAAGTGCATCACACATAAGTTGTGACGGAAGGAGTATTATCATGTACATATTTGCTCTATATATATATATAAGTAGTATATATTTTTAAAATTTTAATATGTATATAGAATATGCGGACATTGGTTGAAAATATTATAAAGTAAATATTTATATGAAACAAGAAGTAAATCTTTTTTCTATCGGAAACAGACGCTCTACTTGAGGTAAGGTTTGCGTACACTATATTTCTCTCAATCCCACGTTGTGAAATTACACTGAATATATTATTGTTGTTGTAAGAAGTAAATCTTTGAAAATTTCCACAATCTCCTATCTTAATTTAAATAGAAGCCTAATGGTGATAATATGCCAACATGTAAAATTCTGCGTACGCTATTAATTTTTTAATTTATATTTGGGTGGGGCCTCAATAATTCATGGCCACTATATATTGATGTCTTTTTGTGCCTAAAAGTTTATAATTCTATGATAATAATTGTTTTACACTAATAATTCTCTATTCCTCATTAGGGTAATGAATTGAGATTGATAATGAAATAATGATGGAGAAAAAAAAGAAAAATATGATTGTTTTGTTGACCCTTACCGACCTACACGATGTGGACTTAAATGATTTATATAATGAAAGTTGATAAACAGAATTGTATTATTTATTAATTTAGGAAAAAAATAATCATTATTTTTATGTGAAGTTAACACAATTTTTTTTTAAAAAAATATACAATAATTTGTAGATGTTGTATGCACGCCATTGGTCATTGATCTTATCCTTTGAAAAAAGAGCAAATGGCACAAGAGATTATTGAAAGACTTGCACGCCATTGGTCTATTGATCTAGTTTTTAAAAGATTTAAAAGAATTGAGTCATCTTCGATAAAGAAACTCAAAATATAAGAAAATAAATACACTACAAATATAAGAAAAGTTGACATTTATGATATATAAATAAAAAATAACTTTAGTATTGTATATACCATATGATTTTCCGTCGAAAGAGAGCTAAATGAGCCCCTTTGTGTCCCCTACTATACATAGATCAACATCTCCTAATCTTCATCAAGGAAAATCAAAATATAAGAAAATAAATACACCAAAAATACAAGGGAATTCAATCATATCTACTATACATTGATCAAAAGTAACTTCGACCTTGTATATACCATATAATTTTTCGTCAAAGGAAATTTTAAAAAACCCACTTGCGCGCCCTACTATACTATACCACATCTACCATTGATCTAGTTCTCGAAAGATTTGAAAGAATTAAGTCACCTTCAACAAGGAGATCCAAAATATAAAAATAATACACCAAAAAGACAAAAGGAATTCAATATACACTAAACGATAGAACAAAAATACTTCAACCTCGTATAATTTTCCGGCGAAGGAACCCCCTTGCAAACCAAAGCATTTCTTAACATCACTATCAATTTTGAATTCCTCTCAGAACAAAGAACAGTTTTTTCATTTGAAGAACTTGTCTGGTAGATTGAACATACTCGATTAACAAATGCTGAGGCATGAACAATGACCATAAACATATATTTACAAATTATAAAAAGGATATATAAGTTATAACCAAAACAAAATCTAATAGTAATCCAGAAGGGCATCTACCAGAAATTAATACATTTCTGGTAATGACTCAGAAATCTATCTGTCATATATCTATAAACACAAAAGAAGCCATTTTCTGTACATTCCAATTAATATTTTTGAACAGTAAAGAGGCTACATATACTCTGAATATGTACACAATAATATATACAGTATCTCAAAGTTCCTTTACTTCCAAACCTTAACAGCTCCATCTCTGCTACCTGATATCAGAAGTCTCTGATTTAATTTGACCGAAGCCAAAGAGAGTATACAATCACGGTGACACCCAGCAGCATCAACAGCAGCAGCTCCAAGGATTGCCTTCGCAGTTTGTCTGGTGGCCAAAGGTCGCCTCTTTGCCTCCTTTTATGACGAGCAAATGCAAGATATCAGTAGCCCAACAATCATAAGACAGAAATTACATGTCGCAACTGTAAAAGGAAGAAGTGGATCTTGCTTGATAATTCACATACCTGCACTATTTGTACGCCAAAGCTGGATTTTGTCTCATAAAAGTCATCATTAACAACGCCTTTTATAGATGGTCCGCAAACACAATAACTTCGTTCAGGGCTGAAATATGCAATAGACTTGTTGAGTTATATATGGAAAAATTGGGTGAATTTAACATAGAGCTAGAGAAACAGTCTAGAACCTGCAATGGTCCCAGCGACGTATTTTTAAGTCAGTACCCCCTGTTAACAAATCACCACCAGGTAATGGAAGCAATGCACGAATGCCAGAAAGGCGAGGAGGCGGATCACTCAATTCATCAACTCGGTACTTTGAACCATTATTTCTTCTTAGATCTTGTTTAGGATTAGCCTTATTTGATGGCTTCGCTAAAGCCCAAGGTAAGTCGGAGTTCTCAGCCTCGTTCTCATTGTTTGCTACCCTCAAAACCTGCAGCAAAAAATACAAAATTGCAAAAGTTGGAAAAAGTCACTAGAGTAGACAACATACTATGTATCAACTCATAGCATGTCCCAAGAACAATGGTTCATCTTAAATGATAGACTACACAAGTCAAGCATCCATATTTTATACAAGACCATCATAAACGTAAATGAATCTTAAATTCAATAGTTACATCCAAGACAAACAATTCTTGCATGAATTTTCATTTTATTAAGCATCTATCAGATACCACCAAGAAATTACAACGTGCTGACAAAGGATTTTATCATCCAAACACTTTCAGTATAGAAGGAAAGAAAGCTGGAAGGCGAGAGAGAGAGAGAGTCAGACAAATATTCAGACACTGCACCCTTTCCTAATAAGGATCTCAAATCCCCAGACACCGTAGCCACTTTCAAGTATATCTACACTGGATACATCAAATAAACCAAATAAAGGAAAATATCAAGTTATATAGACCGAAGGACTGACCACATAAAAACAAAGTTACCCACTAGTATTTGGAACTAAAAGCACATAAGTCAAGGCTTCTTTTCTTAAGAAAAATTACACATTACCTGGTGGCAGCTCCCGTTCTCTGCATTCCAGAGAGAGACTTCATTACAACCTGCTGCAACGTAAACAAGGGGCCTTGCTGCTACAGACAATGAGGTACTAGGAGGAGGAAGAAAAAGAGACATTCTCTCAATTGGGCAGGCAAGAGAATATTGCCATGTGTTAACCGGTATGCAAAACCTCAAATCCCAAAGTGTAAGTACACCTCTTGAGGAACCTGATACAAACCAATTTCCACAAGGCCCTGCAACTAGAGATGATATATAGCCCTCTTTGGGATAAACTTTGGTGTTCCAGGCATGTGAACTTGTTCTTGTGTCCAACAGATGGAGCCCACAATTCTGAGTGCTGTACAAAATCATTTTTGAGGCACCAACATCTGAACAGTAGTTCAAAAGGCTTGCAACAGCACCCTCTCCCACTTCATTCTTCTTCACATCAGCAATACCAGAGTACTTCTCGACAACATTACCGAGTCCTCGGGAGATATAATCAACAGAGAACATATGTATTGTTCCATCACATGCTCCGACAACAACTTGAGCAGAACCTTGGAGCACTGTAACACATAAAGCTCGGCTTCCTTCTAAAGAATAAGTTAACCTTGACCTGAATGAGATATCCTTCTCTAGCTTTTTCGAATCCCAAACCTTAACAGTAGAATCGTCAGATGCACTAACAAAAAAGCTGTGGTCTGCTGAAATGGATATATCATTAACAGCAGAACGGTGCTCTTGGAGGTGAGCAACCAAAACCCCACGAGGCCTCCATCCTGAATCGGTAATCATAGATGTTCTGGCAAAGGATGACAAATCAGTTCTATCTGTTGCGGCCGTGTTGTCTTCCATTGTTAGGGAACCCGTTTTAGATGTACCAGACCCAATGTCCTGAAACTTGTTATTCACATATGCTGTTTGATCAGCTTCCCTGTCTTCCACTTCATGTACAACTCTCCGCAACAGTGTGGAGCTATTGCCAATGCTTATTGAACCTGAGACAAGCTTAGGTGCTGGAACTGAATTAGCCAAGTTAAATGATTTGTTCACAGGATCCATCCAAGGCAAGGATGAAGAACCAAATCCAAATGAAGTATATGGAAATGAGGAATCAGAGGCTGCTACACCAGTGCCTGCAGGTCTCTTGTTATCCTCCTTAAAATAGTACAAAGGAATGCCATCAGATGATTTATCAATAAAGCTGCTCATACCACTGACTTGCGGAGACACAAAGCCAGATAGCTGTAATTTTTCAGAGGGGAGGCGATCACCGCTATCCATTATGCTCGAAGGATCTTGAATTAAGCTTCCCACTGATTTCACCTTGGTCGGATTATCATCACAATCAGTAAAATCCATTGGTTTAGTTAAATCACTAGCAGATTTATAACCCGGAAAATCATGTTTTCTCCCAGGCCAGTATTTCATTCGATCCAACTCACTGCTACTTCTGTCAAGTAAATCTACAGTTTCCCATTGTTTTGACTGAGGTGTTGAATTGTACCATATCTTTCTTTGTCTCTCCAGCATATCTGAACTCTTTGCATTCTCCACAAGCTGATAGTACAGTTCTTTTGAAACTGATGGCTTCAGACATGAGAGAAGAGCTTTCTCTGAAGCTAGAGATGCTGGCTGCCTGCGAAGGAAGGGCCTTATTACGGGGACAAGAAAAACATAAGAATCAACTGCTCCTAAGTTCTCACTGCTGGCAGCAATAAAGGTGACAGATGACCTCCTTACCCATTGGCTAGGGTACCACAACAAATGGAAAGAACGGTCTATCATTTCAAGTAGGAACCGCTTGCGCAGAAAGCCACTTTTGCAGAGAATGGCCAAGCAATCTAGAGCATTGACGATTACAGCCTCAGTTGTATCAGTCAACGCCTGCTCAATGTATGGGAATAGATATTCTTCAACACTTCTTTGTCCAACAAAAAAACAGACATATATGATTTGCCCATAAAATACTGCCCTGAGCTGCTCATCTCTATCATTTAGAAAAGCAGGGAGAATGGGCAACAGGAAATCATTACTTTGCCTCTGCCCAAAAAACCAACAAAGGTTACCAATATCTTGCAATAGTGCTCTCCTGATGTTTGGAGTTTGCTTTGGGCCCATCACGAGTTCTTGAATAACCTCAGCAACTGACTTCCTTAATTGACCAAGTTGTGTATCACTGTTTAGACTCTGTGGTCGTACTGGTTCGCCTGAGGTCGATATTGATGAATTCTGGGATGAATTTGTTTCATTCAGAACACCTGCCTCACTCAAGCTTATTGAGTGAATCAGAAAACCATAAGCTGTTAGCGCAAGCTTCGATATATTGCTTGCATAACAAATCCTAACACTCTCCTCTGGATCATCGGGAAGCATGGAAAGCATAGGGAGAATATACTCGGGAAAAATTTTGGCATCACTTGGAGGAAAATCTCTAACCAAAGGAAGAATATCACATAAAGTCTCTAAGGCAGCACAACGAACAATTGCAGCTGGATCCGACAGCATTGCTATCACATGTGGAAGTACTCGCTGCAACCGATCTTCGTCATCAATGTACAAGGAACAAGAGTTCAACAGTAATACAGCACCTCTCCTCATAAAAGGCAATTTGACATTACGTATGCAGGAACACAACAATGAGGCTATCAGCACCATTCCTTCACAGCTCATTACTTCTTCAGGAAGTGGTAAGAAAGGCATTCCAAAAGTGTCCGATTGATTATCATAGTCAGACATCAACGCAGTCAAATCTTCCATGGTGATCTTTTTTAAAAAGGGATGATGAATTCTCTTGAAAGAAATGGAGCTCACTGGGATTTGTTCACCTGGAGATTGGATGTGACATTGTCTTTGCTTCTGAGAATATGCTGTATTGGCTATATCCTCCAGCACAGGCTTCACAACTGGACATTGATTATTTTGTTTAACATCCCTGAGCAAAGTGTTCACGTTGCCAAGCAGATCAAAGCGATCATGAACTGAGCCCTTCTCAATCTCTTCTCTGTTGCTCAATGAGTCCTTCACTAAATTCAGACTTTCGTTCATATCACTCTCTTGCCGTGTTTGACTGACAGGAACTGAATGTGGACTCACAGCAGGGAGGTTCCTGTCACCAGGCTTATCACTCATCATTTGTTTAAGGATCTCATTAAAAGAGGTCTGGCATATCAGAACCTACAAAAGAGATATGGCTACTGAGTACAAATGTTGAAGCGGGTGACCAAGTGAAACAAAAGATGTACACTTATAATCCTACCCTTGCATCGGAATTAAGGGGATTCAACAAGGAATAGAAATTATGAAGGAATGGTGAGAAGTAGCTTGGGAACACAACTCCTGCATAGTTCTGCAGATAGCTTTCAGCAGAATATCGTGACTCTGGGTCCAATTGTATCATATGAAGAATCATCTTCCGGATTCCTGAATCTGGAATCTGCATTGAAGATATACAAATAAGCATTTATCAGAAAATTGCAAGAATCGACGAATAGAACAAAAGTAACTCTTAAGAAAGATTTTTTATGCACAACCTTAAATTAAATAATTATAAGTCATTTTCCATAACATCGCATTGAAGAACAGAATTTGACAGACTAAGGTGGTACAATACCATAAGAAAGGTATTAAGATGAAAAATGCTAAGCTAAGAACTAAGAAAGAAAAACAAAAACAAAAACAAAAAGACACCTTTTCCAGAAGTTGACTGGGATCGTGTTGTCCTCTGCGATAAGCAAGCAGTTGAGACAATTCGAATAACGGCTGGCCCTCGAGGAAAAGCTCAGCAATAACACACCTGGTGCAATGTAGATGATGTTCAAATACTCAAATCCTTAATGACAATGACGTGTGTTTCTTACTTCTGCAAATCTTGTTACATATTTTAATCAGTTTTTACCTACCACCGTGTCACATATTATCTTACCTACGGGTGCCTCCATCTAATTCTTTTTCAGATTTATTTTCTGTTTTCATGTAAATTCAGTAACCCCCTTTTCATGATAACTCAAGCAACTAAACCAAATTTCGGGCATAAATCCTGGCCCAAGTAATTTAGTGCAGCAGCTAAGGGATACAAAATGATGCTTTGTATCAGTAAGTCCTATTTCTTCTCGTCAAGGACTTCAAAGTCCTATTATAACAAAATTTGGATTTCTCTTAATACATTTGCAAGAAGTCCAAAACACTTTTAACATAAGATATGTTTCAATCTGCCAACATTTCATCTAAATACTGATGAAAATAACAAAAATAATTGTATTAATGATAGTGGGATGATTTTACTACAAATTAATATTGATATTAATAATATAACTGAGCTAGACAAAAGAAGGTTAATATAATTCAAGCCAGGGAAAAAAGCTACTTAAATTGTTATATCTGATTTCAGCATTTTGATTTAGTAAAATGTGACATCACACTATATCAACCAGATAAATAAATGAACCAAATTGCATGAGCTAATTTGATTGAAAGGAGCCACCCATTATATTAAGATGACTGTTTATTTAGGAAAGGATGACTGATTAATGTTCTTACAGAAAACATCCTTATTTTTTTAGCAGAGCTATAGTAGGATGTCTTGCAAGAGACAACAGGAAAATAGCTGACAATAATCTGGAGAACTAGCAAGTGTTAAGCTGCTAATAGCATGTAAGGCGAACATAGCAATTGCTAGTAAAAGTAGGAAGATTAGGTCCCTAAATGTTTGAAATGACTCAAAAGTCTTAAGAGAAAAAGGATTTCTCTGCAACAATCATTATTCTAATTGTATAATCAAAAGCAATTCCTGTTCTAGTTGATAAAGGAAACATCTTTAATTTTATAGTCATGAATTACTTTAAGCAGGATTTCTTGCAGAGATAGCTGAAAAATAGCTGACAATTAACTGGAGAACTATCTAGTTTTAATAGTATGCAAGATATATAAAGAAGTTGCTAGTAGAAGTATATGACGCTTTGATCCCTAAAAAGTTAAATATGACTAAAAAGTCTTACAGAAGAAAAAGGATTTCTCCACAAGTCTTTTCTATAGGTTTTTTGTTCGATGTGAAATGATTATAAAAAATAAAAGGCAAATTATTGAGCAATTCATAACTTTCCTAGATCTTCTGATTGCTGTACCTAATGTCGAATTAGCAAATAACCTTCTCTGATTCTTATAAGTGACCATCATACTGATATCAGTGCTAACATGGTAAATGCCACAACACAAATAATCTATGTTGCTCGAACTCTTCAAAAATTTCAACGGGTGAGTGTCGGATTCTCCAAAAGAAGAGTATTTTTGGAGAATCCGACACAGGTACAGCATCAAAAGTGAAGAGTCCGCTCAACTTAGCAAATAATGACGGAAGGAAATCACCACATAAAGAGTTGATATATAAACATTATGATAAAATTCTAGAAGAAATTTTAGTTCAAGTATCTTAATAGTAAATTTAGAAGGAGAAAAAAAAAAGAAACAGTAAAGTTTTGAGAGGCCATTCCAAAATAATGACGAGAAAAATCTCACCCAACAGCAAAGATGTCCATAGATGGCTTCAAAGGAGCATCTTGTGAAATGTGCATCTCACCACCATGCTCATAAAATCTCTGAAAATTAGTGACATTTATGCAAAAATTACTTTGACATCATGGTGCATATGAATAACGTACCTATTAAAGGGGAGATGGTGTGGGACAAGGATGCCATTGCCTCCGGGAGAAATGTGCAGTTCTTCATTTTTCTGTTCTTTTTTTTTTTCTTATTTTTTGTTTTCCCTTTCTGTTAAGATACATGCAATTCAAGCATATTATTGCTTATTCAAGCTTATTGGTGTCTCCCAAAGTTCACTCTAATGCCTACACTGAACAGCTCTTGAACACACTTAAAACTAATAATCTCTTTTTCTTGTACAATTTGCACTAAGTTTCTACTAACAAAACTACTTCTCCAAATCTCATTACAGTTGTCCACTGAATATAAAGGCTAAGACTATATTTTTTTTAATTTTTTTTTGATAACTGAGAAATCCGCGGTTAAGATTATATTAGAATCACAAACAGTTCAGTCTTTGAGATAAACAGTTCCTTCCCTTCAAAGAGGGAAATAGTGAATAGGTGGCTGTATTCGGAATGCAATTAGGCAGTGGAGCAAGTGAAGATCAACTCTATCTGACCTCACCAGTCAATTACACGCACAAGATATCCATTATGTGTAGCATTCACTATTCACAACAATCAAAAATACAGGAGAGAGTCTTAAGAGTTTTGCGCGTTCACTACTCACAAAAATCATAAATATAGGAGAGATACTTAGAATTCGAAATACCATGGTTAGATGTGCAACTTGTTTGCATGAAATTACAATTTTTCTGTCAATAAATGACTGGCTAATTTTCAAATAAAACTTCATTTTTGTATTAAGCCAACACAATAATTTATAAAAAATAAATCAGTGTGTTTTACTTATGTTAAACAACAAAGGGAAACAACTTATTCGAACCTCGGGTGCAAGATAGCATCGTCTTCGTCCACCGGTATCAAAGAAGAAGGAGAAATCAGAAGGATCATCATGTGGAATATAAGTGGGTTTGAACGACGCAAAGTCTGCAAGATAAAGCCAGTTCCAAGATGTGACTAGCACATTCTCACACTTGATATCACCTGCAACCGAGTTCATGTCAGTCTTTAAAAAGAGAAAAAATAAAGGCCTGAGCAAGTCATAGATTTTCCATGTCATGTCATTTATTTCACATCATGAGTCATCTCACCATGACACACTCCATGCTCATGACTCTGCTTCACTGCATAAAGCAACTGCAAAAGTAGGAGTGCATGATCTGACTATTGCAACTTGACAAACCAGAATTATAGCAATGGAGACAACAACAACAAAATACCCAGTGTAATCCCATAAGTGGGATCTGGGGGGGTGGGGGGGGGGCTAGAGTGTACACAGACCTTACCCCTACCTAGGGAGGTAGAGAGGGTATTTCCGATAGACCTTCAGAGTAATGGGGATAATAGAACAAGAAATATTACCTGGAAAGCAAGCCATTTCTTCTCAACAAGACAGAGGAAAGGTCGGGTACTAAGACGATCATGAAGATTGTTAAAGAAGTATTGTCTCAACAAATAAGCAGCTTTATCTGTTTCAAGCCAGAACTGCAACATTCCACATCAAGCAAAGACTCAATATTTAGATTTCTATAGAACTACTCCCTCCATTAGCTTTTACTTGTCCACTATACTAAAAATACCTTCACTCTTAGCATATCTTCATGTTTTACCCACAACATTAATTACTTATTCCCAAATCTTTTCCAACTATACATCAAGTATCTTGTAAAATACTCATATTAATCATTATTTCTTAAAGAGGCCTGCAAAGTCCAAAGTAGACAAGTAAAAGTAAACGGAGGGAGTAATATGTTACTAATATAAGATCACCTGCTAAACAAAATCTAATTCGAAGTTAATCAGTAAGAAATTATTGAAGAGTCTGCCAATTTTACTTGACCTGGAAAGGCCAAACATGTGGATGATCAAGGGAGGTGAATATGTCACGAATTTTGGAGAGGCGATGCTCGTATTCACGTAAATCAATGAAATCCCCTCTTTTGAAATAGACTTTTACAAGCACAAGTCCTTCGTCGTGTTTGCAGAGAATTGATTTCAAAAAGCGACCTCTACCTACAACTTCTTTCAGCACCAGATTATACGACGACGGCAAGTCGTGGAGATAATACTCCATTGCCGACGCTTGTGTCGTTTTTGCGATCTTATTCCCCATTTTTACACTCTTTCTTCCTCCTTTTGAACGATTTTCGAGATGTATTTAGCTCCTGTCCATTATTTTTGGGTTCCAGCAATCGGAGTAGGGGAAGAATTCATCGGAGCTCCGGCGAGACGAAGATGGAGAAAGAGTAAAAAATTAAGGGTTGAGTGTCGCCGGAGTTCATCTAAGAGCAAAATAAAGAGGAATGGAAAAGGAAATTTAGATTTTCTGCTGAAAAGACAAAAATATCCTTATCTTTAATATGCTGTCAAAGTTATTTTAGAAAATTAAAAAGCGGAAATGTCTATCGCAAACAATCTCTCTTCGTCCCTATCTCAGTGTATCAGAAAAAAACTTTATTTCCTCGAGACAAGAATAAGATCTGTTTACATTCTTGCCTCTTTAGATTTCACTCGTGAAATTTGTTGTTGTTGTTAAATGAATAATAGCAATTTAATAGTGATATTTTTGTATCTCATAAAATAAAGATAATATAATTACAAATAAACTAATCATTCTTTTTGCAATGATTTATATTTGTTATAAAAACATGAATATCGAAATTTGAAATATTGAACTACAAAGATATTTCTAAAATATTGACAAACGATTATACCTTTAAAAGTTAAAATACTTATTTTGGAGAGTTAAAAGTATTCAACAAAACTTTAGCCTATTCCCAAAAAAAAGTGTTATTAACAACAAAATTATTTTTTTATAGTTGAAAAAACAACCTCTCAGAAAAGCACTTTCCAAAACTTTGACCAAACACAAATTATTGCTCGCTAAAAATATTAGTCAAATTAATTAATCAAACACAAATAGTTACTTTCGAAAAACACTTGTAACAAAACAATACTCTTCAAAATAAGTATATTTCTCTTAAAAATTACTTTCCCAAAAAACACTTTGGACAACAAACACTCTTCTAAATAAGTATATTTCTCGAAGTTTGACCAAACAGACTACTAATTGTCAAAATCACATGTTGCTCCTCATCATATATATTTTTTTGGTCTCAAGAATTCAAACCACACATTTAGATCAATTGCAACCCAAGAAAATTGAATATGAAGCTAACAACAAACATATTATAAAACTTGTAAAAGCACATATACTCTGCTGCTGTTGTCCTCAGTCCTCACATTAAACAATCTAAACATTTCCTTTCATAAAAAAACATCACAAAACAAAATGAATTTACAACCAAATACTTGAGATTTTCAAGAATTACTCAGTGAAACTATGAAAGTTTTAATACTCATAAAAAATTTCACCTGAAAAAGTAAAAGAAATGTCGAATCCCGATAATTCAAGATCTACAACATGCTCTCTTTTCTGGGATGACTTGTGCAGGACCAGGAACAAGAATCTTCTTCCCAGATAAAGATGCAGGATTCCCATTGGACTGATTGTCATCTGCAGCAAGATTCTTCTTGTTTACGATGTTGAAGATCTCTGTCAACACAGTTGAGAATGCATCCTCCACGTTTGTTGCTTCCAATGCAGAAGTCTCTAAGAAAAATAATCCTTCCTTCTGAGCAAATTCCTTAGCATCCTCGGTAGGGACAGCTCGTTGATCTTTGAGATCTGTTTTGTTTCCGATCAGAATGATCACGATATTCCTATCGGCATGTGCGCGCAACTCTTCCAGCCAACGGGGTATGTGATCAAATGTTTGGCGTTTTGTTATGTCATAAACCAACATAGCTCCAACAGCTCCCCTGTAGTATGCGCTTGTGACAGCTCTATATCTGAAAATGACAAGGAAATGATTAAATCAGTTACGAAATTGTTAAGTTTCTACTCCACTTATCGAGTCTAAAATCAGCCCTAGACAAAGGAAAAGCGTTAAATGTGGAAATCAAGTTAATCAAATCCCTATTGCGATATCATTTATCAGTTCAACAGGAACATCAACACTTGGTAACAAGTATTTATAAGAGCTGGTGAGAATCCACAAGGTCATACTTAAAATACTAAACTCTAATAGACCACTTGGCAGTCCACTTGTGCAATAGTAATTTGATAGCAGCATAAATGTTTCTTTCGAATAACTACGGCGTCAATAACAGGCATACATAATACATTGCACATTAATAAGTAAAAAACAACTAGCAATCAGAAAACCCATAGTTTTTTTTTTTTTTTTTTGAAACTCATAATGTTGAGAAAACCCATATTTTTATCCCAATCTCAAGTGGCATTGATGTTTTAGAATGTTACCATTCATCCCATATAATATTGACCAACTCCATTTTGAAGAAGCGTCTCAATGTGGCCTATTCTCCCAAAATTTGGGGCATTATATACAATAGAGGAACCTGTCAATGTCATATAGGGGTAATTTTTAAGAAAACTGAACAAAAGGAAGCAGATGGAAGCTGGCAAAGAAAACTGATATCTCCTCCAAAGTTAGACTTGACAATGTGGCTACTAGTGTGAACTCATAATGTGGATACTGATGCCAATCCCTAGACATAATTTGGTGCAAGGGACAGGCACTCCACCAAAGCAAAGATTCAAGCCGCACAAGTGAGCCTGTATCGATAACTCTGGAAATAAGGTTTTCATCTCCGTATTCATTTTGAATGAAGCTGTTTGTTATAAGACACATAAAATGAAGCCAGTGGTCTGGAATAATTTGATGACTAATAGACCACGCAACATGCAAGAACTTGAACAGTGACAAGTTCAACTTAACACCAAGGTCTTTTGGTGAAGTACACGAGAGTGTTGTAGAAACAAGTTAAAAGGAGAAGATCAAGGATAGGCATGGAGGGCCGATATCCTTTTCAACCTGAGATAGACGAGGATACAATACTAGCTAAGTATGAAGATGGTTGGACTAATACCGGAGATCCTGGTGACAACAAAAATTGATAAAAGTCTATTTCTTTCAAAACTGGGTGGCCAGCAGACATCTTTAGCACCTTTCTGGTGGAACCAAAGGACCTTGACTATCCTCTAGGATTGCTATGGTCATGACACCACATGAAGAATAATTTAGAGAGATAAACAAAGAAGGTTTGTCTTTTTGATATTGAGAGAGAACCAAAATTTTGAGAATGTGTAAAATTATCTCTGAGAGCAATGTCTCAACCCTTGTGCATCTATATCCCTGTTTTATTACAATGACTTCTAATCCCATTGACCGTAGGATACGATCAGAAAAAATGGGACCTAATTTATGGATAATATCTAATTTATGTTGCACCAGTTAAGTAGTTGCCTAATACTAATCAAGTAGTTACCTTATAAATCCCGACATTCTCCCTCAATCTTATCCCAGTTTCCTCTTTGGTCCTAGCTTATATGCAGATGACCTTAGTAGTTCCCATCAAGACTCGTGATGACGTAAATAATTAATATAAGGAGCAAAGTTGACACATTCCTTTTCACCTAAAGGGGTGACAGGGGGCAGTTTGTAATCTAGATTTTCTACGGGATACTACAAACATTTTAACACTGTCCATTCAAATCTATGATGGGGCAACTTGAAATCTAGTCTAAACCTTTATCGCTTGTCCACTTTAAGACAAAAGGAGCATATGAACCTATAGCTTTCTTGTCCAACAATATGACACTTGAACAATTATAGCTCACAGCTATTTACAAATTCAGCAATATACATTTCTTGATAGGTAACTTTACAAAGGTTGAGTGACAAAAAGACAGAAAATTCACATTGTAGTGAAGAGATAAACAATAGTTCAAGGAACTAGAGTGGATTAAGAACTATCAGTATCTGGTTACCATCAAACTGGATGGAAACAAAAACAATAAAGGCAATCTATCAGCCTAATCTACAATATCCAGGACAGATGCCTTGTGTATTCAGAAGTATAAAGCTGCTAGACAAGAGAACACATTTGACAAACAAAAAACAATGAGTAGAAGGACCCCACCCGCATAAGGAAAGGGTTCATTCACAAAGCAGTCCCTGGGTTGCTAGAGGAACCAGATCTAACAGATCCAGCCACACATAAATAGAAGCAAGTGGGCAATGCAGATAAAAAAGAAGTTGGCTCTACAAGTGTTGAACGACTATCAATACCAAGATATTTGATACTCGGACCTATAATTCTGTATATGGTGCAAAATCTTGAAGAAAACTAGGATTGAGCCTACCAAACTCAGTCAGTTCAACTGATTCGTCAAAAATTTAGGCCCGAATCTACTCAACTTGGTCAAATATTGTTGTTGAGTTAAAATGATATTTTACCATATGATTCTACTCAAGACACATGGCAGTTCAATTTTGAACCAATTCTAAAAGATTAAAATTCTGTTGCAGTTACATTTATGTAAGAGATACCTAAGTAATGACAATGGAAAACCAAATATAATACTCTTAGGGGTTGTTTGGTATGATAAAAAAGGGATAACAATCCTGGGATAAAATAGTTAGGGGTATTAGTTAGTCCTGAGATTATTTATCCCATCATTTCTACTACAATGATGGGATAAGTTATCCCATATATATGAGAGATAACTAATCGCATGGGATATCCCAATCCATGCGATAACTTTGTCTATCACATCCTTCATACCAAACAACCCCAAAAAAATTAAATATATTTATGCCCTTTAGTAGTCAAAAGAAAGTTGTAATTTTTTTGAGCATCTTCTATATATAATAGATAGATGAGTGAGTCTTAAATGTTAGAGTTGGACTAATTATTTTCTTTAGTTCAGTTTTTCTGTGAGTCTTGAGAAGACGCATGTTGACATCCAATTTTGTCCCGTCCTTCTTCCAACTTATTAATTTGCACTTCTAACCTTTCATAAAACACTTATTCTTTTATTTTCTTACAATTAAGAGATTTAATATCATTGTTATACATATTATTAATATGATCATCCTTCATTATTCAACCATCATCATCATCACTTCTCACTATTATTCCCTCTATTTCAATTTATTTGTCTTACTTTTCTTTTTAGTCCGTTTCAAAAAGAATGTATTTTTCCCTTTTTGGCCACTCTTTTTAATTCTAATTTACCACATGATATGTTTTAAGACCACAAGATTAAAGGACATTTTGCTACATTTTGCATATTTTTAGTTTAGCACCACAAGATTCAAAAGTCTTCTTTACTTTCCTAAACTCCATGCCAAGTCAAAGCCAGACAAACAAATTGAAACGAAGGGAGTATTATTATTCTCATTTTAATATTATCATCAATGGTCATTTTTTAACATTTTAATTTATTATCTTTCGGAAAAAGGCATCACATTTTGTTTATTCAATTAACAATACCATTTCTTAATTTTATACATTTTATCTATATATATATACATTTTATCTAGGTTTAATTGTAGCCCTTTATTTTTGACTCAACAACTAAAGTTCTTCCATATTTAAGACCACCATAATATTATCCCCTTTAGATTTTTGAACCTTACTAATATCTAGTAGGTTAATAAAACCTTAAAACAGAGTTAATCTTTAATTATTTAGTTGATAAGTAGGTGTTATAATTCACCGTGATTAATTAGGTGACGACTACTTAAGTTAGTTAACCTATGAATCTTCAATATGATTAATTAGGTGACGACTACTTAAGTTAGTTAACCTATGAATCTTCAATATGTAGTACTCTATTTTTACTGGGTTAAAATGGAGTATAATAACTTGGCGACTCTGTTGGAGAAATTAGGTTCTAATCATAACAAACTCAGGTGAATATTTAAGTTGTTGAACGTTTTGTTTTTTTTAATTATTGCTTTAATTCTTTCCCTACTGTTAATTTTTCCATGTAATGTAATAATGTGTTACTGCTTTTCCTAACTGTCATTTTGTTCATACTTCTTCCGCTTTTGAAAAAATCACACTATCACATGTACACCCGATGTGTGTTTTGCGCACCTGCAAAATTCTTTCAAATTCCCAAATCTTAGAAGAGTTGGAATATGCATAGGGTGTCCAGATTATCCATGTGACTACATGGGCTTCTCACTCGAGTAACCGCTTGAGAACCTTAAGTCTAGTTAACCAACACATATAAAGACCTAAGATAGAGTTGTGCCTCCACTTCAAAGATTTTCCAACCCACCTAAAGTATATTCATCAATATGACTTAATTTGAAGTGGGTTCAATCGAAACCTTTCATCGAAAAATTACTCTATGCAAAGCAAAAGGGTAGAAGTCGAAATTTATAAATATATTTAACTTGTTGAATCCCCTTGATATCATGAAATTTTCTATGGGAGTGGCAAAGGGAGATCAAAATTTTCTTAATGTTATAATGTCCTAGGCGTGACTTTCCTATACTTCTTTTAATCCCCTTGTCAAAATTCCTCGCTCCGTCACTCTATCATATTCAAAATCATACCCAAAAGTTTGATCTTTACTCCTAATCCCCCTCTTTTTGGTGGGAGGAGTAGTAGTAAATAGTAATACAAATGATTCAAGTTATCTACACCGTATAATGATTTTTTTTTAACACCATCATCATAATTTAACCTAATATAGCAGCTTACATACCATTTATTCTAGGTTAACAATCAAACACTATTTAAATAGAGTTAACTGAAATTAAGTAACCTAATTGTGTTAATATTCATTTCATTGAACTTAAACTCACGCAAAACGAGAAGAAATGGAATCGATAACTCACCAACAAGATAAAAGTTCAGCTACTCAATCAACTGAGCTACTAAGATTCTTCGAGTTTGCAGTAACACAACAAGAATCAAAGTGTCAAAAAAAAGAAAGAATTAATACCGTTCTTGACCAGCAGTATCCCAGATCTGAGCTTTAACAGACTTGTGCTGTATCACAAGGGTTCGTGTCTGGAATTCAACCCCAATTGTTGCTTTAGAATCGAGGCTAAATTCGTTACGAGCAAATCTAGCTAGTATCTGAGACTTGCCTACAGCTGAATCACCGATTAACACCACTTTGAACACATAATCTATCTTCTGGCTCGAATCCCCATAACCACTCGCCATTGATTTCTCTGCAAAATCAGCAGCTGAAAATGGAAGGAAGAGAAGAGGGGTGGAAACAGAGGAGACGTAGATCTTTGCTTTGTCTTGATGGACCCCCGTCTTTATTCTTTCTCTTTTTCTAATTTTTTTTTTTTAAAATTAAGCCGAGGATCAACGACACACCTAAAATATTTCGATTATTTTAGTCTTGTATGCAAGTTCCAAATTCTGGGCCATAACCAACGATTTATTGAAAGTGAAAAGACTCAAATATGTTATCGAACTTTGAAAAGGTTCATTTATGTTATCCGTTAAAAGTTTGGCTCATTTATACCCTTATCATTTGAGAAAAAATGTTCATCAATGTTATTATTTGTTAACTGAAATGGCATAGATGAACATTTTTTAAGTTTAATGATATATTTGAGTCTTTTCCTTTTTAAGAAATGATTTAATTAATGACGTAGTCAAATCATAATTGATCACGTGTAAAAAATATTTTTGCAAAATTGAAGCTTTTTTCAATTAACAAATAATGACATGGATGAGTCATTTCTCAAAGGCAAATGGCATAGACGAGCCTTTTCTCAAAGTTGACATATTTGAGCTTTTTTCTTTATAAAAAATATACCTCAACTATCATATGTGAGAATTTCTTACCTAAAATATCACCATCGTTCAAGTAGGAAAAATAAACAATTGATAGTTAAGATGTATTTTGATAAATAATTGGTAATAGTTCAGGTAGAAAATTTGTACACCTAATAATTCACACATGAATGTCAAAAAAATCGAAATATTTTAGGTATAGTTTTGACTCTTCACTCTATTTTGTTCAAAAATAATATTAGAGACTGGCAGAATTAGTTGAGGGATCTGAGAGGCAATGATTTATCCTGTAACATATATCACCAGTTCGAGCTTGGTTATCTCCAATTCGTGAACTTGATCGATACAACACATTAGAACACCCTTGTTGACGATTTTTTACTGTGATAACATCTAGAGTTCCTCAAACTCTAGATATATCTTTAACCCTTCCCCCTCTTACTAATACTATAGAATATTTTTGTGAATTATGATCAATACTGGATATATAAGATGATTTAAATTTAAATACATCAAAACCTTTATAACCATCTCTATTTTAAAATTTTCATTTCTAAATTTGATGTTCATAGAATTCCTAATCTACATTGTTCTCTTATTAAAAAATTCCTAAAATGTCATGTGGTGGAGACAGAGGCGGAGCTAGGTGGGGGTTCGAACGAACCCAGTAGCTTTTTTGTAGACCATGTATTTGTACTAAAAATTATATATATATATATATATATATATATATATATATATATGTATATTAACTTGTGAACTCTTAACAAAATTAATTGATGGTTTAGTGATAAAGAAGAGACCGTGGAAATATTTTTCACACTAGAGTTATGGGTTGAACCCACTCACTTTTTTTTTAAAAGTAAATTTAGAACTCCTAAACTCTTAATTCTGGCTCCGCCTCTGCGTGGAGAAAGTGGGTTTTTTTCCGCACTATCAATGTAACACTTAAAAGTACAAGCAGTAAATGACTCCAAGTAGTACAAATAACTTTATTAAATAAACCAGGTAAACAAAAAGCAGCTTATTAACCATTTCAAGAGATGCTGACTTCTACCTTTTCAAAAAGGCATAATACATAAACATGACCCTTAACTTGGCGTCAACTGGCAACTATGACCTTTAACTTTGGGTGTGCACAAGTAGGCACTTTAACTTGTATAAAATTGAACAAGTAGACACACATGTCCTACATGGCATAATACACGTAGGACGCCACGTAGGACACAAAATTGCCATGTAGGTGCCATGTAAGACAAATGTGTCTATTTGTTCAATTTTATACAAGTTAAAGTGCCTACTTGTGCACACCCAAAGTTAAAGGTCATAGTTGCCAGTTGACGCCAAGTTAAGGGTCATGTTTATGTATTATGCCTTTCAAAAATGTGTTCTTGATTTTGTTAAAGTTTGAAGTGATGGTATTTGACGACATATTTGATGCTTTTAAGCTATGAATAATTGGTAGTTTTTAAGTAATGGTAGTGTTTTTTACTAGTTTTTCTATTGTGTTAGACAGAAAATCAGTCAAGTCGAGAAAGCAAAATGAAGCGCGCTTGCAAAGGAGAGCTCTAACGGCAAGCTCTGCAAACCGTCAGACCTGTGATAGGCCGTCACGGGTAGACGTCACACTTGCAGAGAAAATTCCAAGTTTCTCTGCAAGTGGAGAGTCTTTCTCAACAGAAAAACAGTGGATTTTAAGCTTGTTTCTTATGTTCTATCCCTAATTCTGCTGGTAATTTAATTTTCACTCTATCCTCCTTTGGTCTTAAATACTAACTTTCTCTAAAGACTCTCTGCAAGCAAAAGCCATGGAAGAAACATTAAGAGTATGTGAAGATTCACCCATAAAGGGAGAGACGAAGTACTGTGCCACATCCGTGGAGGCAATGCTCGATTTTGTGCATGGAATTTTGCCAATGGACATGAAACGATTTGAAGGATCGGAGCAGCTGCACCATCTTCTCTGTTATTGCTTATGCGTGTACTAATATTTGCTTGTATCTGCTTTCTGTTATTGCTTATGCGTGTACTAATTTATAGAGTTTACAATCCAACTGAAATTAAGAAACCAACTCCTAAGAATTAGGGAAAAGATTACAAACTAATTAGGGATAAGATAGAAACTAATTAACTGCTAAATAGTAAATAACTACCCTACAATACAGAGAACTTGGACTGCTGCAGTTCTTATGCATATTTCTAACAGGATTCATCAAAATTATTTATTGCTCGTTGAATCTCGTGATAAGAAACTAATTTGAGACAATATTCCCTTCACCAAGCAAGAGAGGACCGGAAAGGCTATTGATTGCCAGAGATAAAGAAAACAGCAATGAAATATTAAACAGTGTTGCAAGAATGAAACCTGTTAATTGATTGTCGTATAACAACAACTCTGTAAGTTGGCTAAGATTACCGATCTCCATTGGAATCTTAGCATTAATTCTATTCCCATACAAATTGAAGTTCATCAATTTTGTGGCTTTTCCAACATAAGGAGGGATTATACCCGTGAGGCTATTGTTCGCGAGATTTAAGGCTCTAAGTTCGGGTACATACCATGGACCTTTCCACATTTCACCACTGAGTTCATCGAAAGCCAATGAAATTACTTGAACTCTCAGGTGTACTTCCTTGGAGCAATGCATGCTCACGTGAGGAGATCGTCCGTACTATGTAGGAGGATTATATCAATTAAGAGTAGTACAGTACTACAACACAATTTTAGAACAAACATAAACATGGTGCAGCTGCTTCATGTGCAGTGGCAATTTATTTATTAACATCCCATTACAACTGGAAAGAAAGCTTGACAAGAACAGGTACACACTGGAAAAACAGAAAAAAGATAGATGAAAATATTAGGACATAACAGAGATAAAGCAGCCAACATGGTGCAACTGCTCCTTCAAAGTGCTTCATGTGCAGTGGCAATTATTCTTGCTCCTTCAAAGTGATTATCTGATGAAAATTCTCTTTTACCGCTTGCTGATGCTTGTCTTCAGCTCCCTGTTTATAATTAAACGGGAATGATAGAGAATTCTCTTTTTGCGCTTGCTGATGCTCGTTTTCAGCTCCCTGTTTATAGAAAAATGGTAATGATAGAGAATTCTCTTTTTGTGCTTGCTGATGCTCGTTTTCAACCATTTTCCTAGCTTCTGTTCCATAAGTAACCTGTCATTTTATGATGAAGTGAGCAACATATATAAATGCTCTTAATCAAAGTTTACATGAGTAATAAGTAGTATCAATATTGAACAAAATATTACTCCTAGCTAGTACTTAAGACTAAAGAGATCAATAGAGTGAAAATTTAATTACCAGCAGAATTAGGGAGAAAACACAAGAAACAAGCTTAAAATCCATTGTGTTTTGTTGAGTTCTTAAGAAATTTTAATCAAGTAAGAGATATATATATAGTAGAGATGTATAATAATAATTGGACAATCAAAATACTATTGTTTACTGGTGAATCACATTATTTCTATCATTGTCTGCACAAATAATTAAAAAAGCATTTATTTTACTCTATAGCCATATGGTGAATCACGTTATATCTTCTCCCTCTGTCCCATGATACTTGTCATGTTTCAGTTTTTTAGAGTCAAGTTATAATAAGTTTGATCTACATTTTAAGATATATTTATTAACCATATTGATATGAAAAGATTTACAACTTAGAGTATTTTAAGTATAATTTTTGAATATCTACAATTTATAATACTTTTCGTATAATTTTTAAACATTGAATTAATCTAAAGTTAAGATATTTAAGTGGTTGAGCTGTCCACAATCTAACGTGATTCACCATATCGTTAGGTGTACACAATTGTATTTTGATTGTCCAATTACTTGTGCAGACAATGATAGATAAAACGTGACTCAGGGGATAGTGAGTTAGAGTAAACAATAGTATTTTGATTGTCCAATTATAATTATATCCATCATTGTCTGCACAAATAATTGAGAAGCATTTATTTTAATCTATAACTATATGGTGAATCACGTTGTATCTACTCCCTCCGTCCTATAATAGTACTCGTCATTTTGCAATTTTCCAGAGTTAAATTATATTTATTTTGATCCACATTTTAAGATGTAATATGTATGTCTCAATAATATTTTTTTCGTCCAATTAGTTTTATTCTTTATTTTTTCTCAAGTTACATCTCTACTACATTTATATCTTTTATTTAGTAAAATTTCACAAGAACTCAACAGAAAAACAATGGATCTTAAGCTTGTTTCTTGTGTTCTCTCCCTAATTCTGCTGGTAATCTAATTCTCATTAGTCTTAAATACAAGCTAGGAGTAATATTTTGTTTAATATTGGTACTACTTCTACTTATTATGTAAACTCTGATTAAGAGCTAGCATTTATATATGTTGCTCTCTGCATAATATGGCAGGTTACTTATGGAACAGATGCTAGGAAAATGGTTGAAGGAGCTGAAGACAACGATCAGCAAGCGCCAAAACAGAATGAACATATCCATTCATCATCCCATATGGATCATTCTCTAAGAGTATTCTTCCTTATGGATGATCTTAAGTTAGGGAAAGCAATAACTGTCTCCTTTCCAACAAGGGATGTTGCTTCTTCTCTACAAATCTTCCCGAAAAAAGCAGCCGATTCCATTCCATTTTCATTGAAGGAACTCCCAAACCTTCTTCAACGTTTCTCCTTCTCTAAAGACTCTCCACAAGCAAAAGCCATGGAACAAACATTAAGAGTATGTGAAGATTCACCCATAAAGGGAGAGACAAAGTATTGTGCCACATCCGTGGAGGCAATGCTCGATTTTGTGCATGGAATTATGGGAGAAAAAACCCAAATCGAAGCTCTGACCACCACAACAACTTATGATTTTTCAGAAGAGTACTCAACTACTCCCCTGAATCATCCTCAAAACTATACTATTTTGGATGCTCCACAAGATGTTGCAGCTCCTAAGATGGTGGCGTGTCATACCATGCCTTGCGCTTACACGGTTTTCTACTGTCATTACACAATTAGCAAAAGCAAGGTGTTCAAGGTTTCATTAAGGAATGATGCAAATGGTGATAGAGTGGAAGCAATTGCTGTTTGTCACTTGGATACCTCTGAATGGAGTCCATCCCATGTATCCTTCCAAGTGCTCGGTATATTACCAGGAACATCACCTGTCTGTCACTTTTTCCCATCAGGTAATCTAGTGTGGGTTCCAAAAACAATTGCCAATGGACATGAAACGCTTTGAAGGATCGGAACAGCTGCACCATATTCTCTGTTATTGCTTATGCGTGTACTAATATTTGCTTGTATCTGTTTTCTGTTTTTTCAAGTATACCTGTTGAGTATACTTTTGATGATGATAAATAAATAAAATATATGTTTGTCCTAAAATATACCATCTGTCAATTTCACATTTTATAAGCTCGCATAGGGACTTTATTACAAGTCTACAAAGATCTATACCAGAAATGGATTTTACGGCATATTCCCGCAGGAAACAACTAATGTACATGAATTCTAAGAATAACATACGTACACCCAAGATTTTTGGCTGCTATCAATGACGACAACTACATTCTGCCCATGTGACATATGGCCGATGTGGCTCATTCATAATATGAAGTAGAGGTAAACAGAAAGTAAAATAGTGCAGCTAAACGCATTCATGATATTTCTTAATTTTATTCAAGCATTCAGAACATATTAAAGACTTCTTAAATCACAAAACGAGGGAAATGCAACACACTGAAGTACAAACAGTACATTTCTACAGGTAGTACGAACGACAACTATATTCAAGAAACCAGTAAACAAAAAGCAACATGTTAACTTTTATGTTTCAAGAAATGTGTTCTTGATTTTGTTAAGCCTCTTCACTACATCCTTCATGGTCACTCTTGATTCTTGAGTTTCCTTTGTGCAGTCTAATGCCAATTCTATCATGGAGGCTATGCAGATTTCACTTTTACAAGTGATTTGTTCTTCCTCGGAAAAGAGATTGGCATCCACAACGTTCATCATAGTCCCTGAAAATGATTGTGTTATCCATTTCCTCAAGTCAAGATTTTCATTACATATCTCTTCATCGGTTGGCCTTCTTTTGGTCAAAACTTCCATCAACATGATGCCGTAGCTATAAACATCACCACTAGCAGATACTATTCCCTCCGAGCCATATTCTTAAAAAAGGATTGAAGAAAAGTTACTCAATTGAAATACAACAATAACTCTGCACAAATGAAGACTTGCTTATTTTTACTTGTAGAATTTAGAGAGGCTTAAGTAAGATAAGAGAAAATCAAAGAGAATAGATTTTTTTTATACCTGGTGCAATGTATCCAAGAGTGCCCAATGTCTCGGTATAAGCCATGGACTTGCTTATGGCTAAAATTTTAGAGATTCCAAAATCACCAACATGAGCCACCATATCTTCATCCAAAAGAACGTTGGCTGGCTTTAGGTCGCAATGAACTATTGGAGTGACATGACCATGATGTAAATATTCAACTGCCATCGCTGCATCAAGCATTACACTGACTCTTTGATGAAGGTTGAAGAGGCGATCTTCTTTGTACAGCCAATTCTCAAGACTTCCATTGGGCATAAATTGCAGAACAAAGGCTCTTATATGGTCACTAGAACAAGTAGTAATCACTGGAACAAGATTTCTGTGTCTAACATTTCTCATCACTTCGCATTCGGTATCAAACCTCTTGCATACTTGCTCATTTTCCAAATCCAGAACCTTTATGGCCACTGCAGTTCCACCAAACAATGTACCTTTGTACACAGAGCCAGAGCTTCCCTCACCAATTAAATTGGATTCATCAAAATTATTTGTTGCTCGTTGAATCTCGCGATAAGAAACTAATGGATGAGTCCCGATCTCTTGTGCTTTTTCTACATCTTTGGACTTTCCTTTCTTCTGTCGTTTCATTATCCAAATTGAAACCAACAAGAATGTCATAAAGGATGATATAACCACTGGAGTAACTATTTTTAGCAGAACATCCTTAAGCTTTGATTGTTTTCCAGGATTATTGATAGCACAAGCTGGAATCTCCAATATGTGCATTCCACATAGACCTTTGTTCCCGAGAAATGATTGCAGAGTGGAATTTGCAAACACGCCACCACTCGGTATTTCACCTTCTAAATCATTAAATGAAACATTAATGCTTTTAAGGTATAAGAGATTTTCCAAAGACTTAGGAATAGTACCTGACAACACATTTAAAGACAAATCCAAGTCTTCTAAGCTTATCAAGTGGGCAATGGATAATGGAATTGAGCCTGAAAATGAATTGTTTGATATGTCAAGATACTTCAAGTTTTGGAGGTCCCCCGAATTGCTTGGTATCATTCCTGAAAAGTGGTTAGCAGAAAGATATAGTTCTACAATGGCCTTCAGTCCTCCAATATCCTGGGGAACTTCTCCCTCTATTGAATTCTGTGACACGTCTACATAGAGAAGGCCACTCATGTTCCAAAGGCTCGATGGAAACGTTGAAGATAATTTGTTAGAACTCAAAGAAATCATTTGTAGCATGCTAACATTTTCTAAACATTCTGGAATTTATCCAATGAGCTCATTACCATCCAGAGTTAATTTAACCAAATTAGACAAATGGCATACCGTCTCTGGAATATGTCCCTGCAATTTATTGTTAGTAAGAAACAGTCCTTGGAGTTGTTTAAGCTTACCAACATTATAAGGGATACTTCCCGCCAAGTTGTTTCCTTGGAGGCTTAGGGTTGTTAGACCGCTCATGTTGCCTATAACTGTGGGAATGAGGCCGTTGATGTGTGTATCTCCTATTTCAAAGTTTTCAATCGTAGATGAAAGATTCCCAATAGAATTGGGAAGAACACCATTCAATGGATTGTTACCCACTCGTAGAAATCGTAACATTCTACAGTCCGCCAAAGAATTGAAGAATCTCAACTCATGGTCTCTTGGTTCATTGGTAAGTTGATTACTATGAAGAATCAGTAATCGCAGCTCAGGAAGATTTCCCAAGTTAGTTGGAATAGTTCCTGTCAGAAAGTTATTTTCTAGCCCCAGTATCTCGAGCTTGGAAGCATTTGTTATGAACAATGGAATTTCCCCTTCCAGCTGATTGCGCCCCAAGTAAAGTCTTCTAAGGTTCGGAAGATGAAGACCCACAGTGGCTGGAAATCTCCCTGAAAGGTTGTTGTAATTGAAAGCAATCACTTCCAAAGAAGATATGTTGAAAATAGCCTCTGGAATTTGACCAATAAGATTATAATTCTGCCCAAAGCTTAATCGCCTCAAATTCGATAGCTTCCCTAATTCTGGAGGAACTTGACCCATTATGCGATTGTTTGAACACCCGAGTGTTTGCAGAGTGGAGATATTTCCCAATGAAGTGGGAATAGTCCCTTTTATTGGATTATCACCAATATAAAACTCCTCGAGTTTGGATAAACAATCAATATTTCTGGGTATATCTCCAATTATCTTGTTGTAAGTTATGGACAAAGCTTGGAGCTCTGTGAGTTGGCATATGTTGGAAGGAATGCGACCAGAAATTTGGTTGAAACTTATACTTAAGAAGTTCAGATTTGAGACAATATTTCCTACATCGAGCAAGAGAGGACCGGAAAGGCTATTGATTGCCAGAGATGCAAGAAGAAGCGACGAGATATTAAATAGTGTTGCAGGAATGGAACCTGTTAATTGATTGTCGTACAAGAACAACTCTGTAAGTTGGCTAAGATTACCAATCTCCATTGGAATGTTACCATTGATTCTATTCCCAGACAAATCGAAGTTCATCAATTTTGTGGCATTTCCAACATAAGGAGGGATTATACCCGTGAGGCTATTGTTCCCGAGATTTAAGACTCTAAGTTCAGGTACATACCATGGACCTTTCCACATTTCACCGCTGAGTTTATTGAAAGCCAATGAAATTTTTTGAACTTTCTGGTGTTGAAATAGGCTTGTCGGGATACTTCCTTGGAGCTGATTGTTTTGAATATAAACAACTCTCAAGCGAGGCAAGTGGCCTAGTCCATAAGGGACGCCACCGTGGAAGCTGTTGTTCCCCAGATTGAGCACACTGAGAAAGGACAAATTGGCCAAAGACGGTGAAATTGTGCCTTGAAGTTGCATATCAGGAAGAGTCAAGGCCACAACTCTTTGCCTTTTTGGACTGCAAGTGACACCAAACCAAGAGCAAAAAGAAGTGTTCTTGGTCCAATTACTGGCCAAAAAATGATTTAGGACTTGTAATAAGATTTTGGAAAGCTAGTAGAGCTTGTTGGTCAGTCTCATTTGAGGAGCAATTGATATAGAAAATTGAATTAGAAAGAGAAGAATCAATAGGACAATGTTCTTCTTCATGCTGTTACTATATATGCACTTGGATACAGATTGCTTCAAAGGGGATTTGGAAGCTAGATTGATTTTTTGAATGTATTATTCCATTATATAGCAAGTTAGCAACACTTATATTGTTGACTTGACAGTGCAATTGGTTTTGCCCAAGTCTTCACGGCATCATCAAGAAAAACAGTCGTGAACATATATAGTTAATAACAGTCGTGAACATACATATTCAAGAAATTTTTTATATATAATATGTAACTGAAGAGATATATAGTAATCATAACATTTGTTTAAGAGTGAATAGGTTAATAAACCACTAAACTATTTTCGTTTTGCAAGTTTCATACAAAAACTACAAAACCCATGAACTATTATGAACTCATATTAAAACTTCATGGAGGAGGAGTATGAAATTCAACGTGAACATCAACCAAGCAGGTTCAATCAAACCCCCTTGCATCCCTCTGTCTCCACCCCTTACAAGAACATCCATTATTTCAGGTATGAAATCCGCAAAATAATAATGGTTTAGGTTTTTTTTAACCTATTCACTCTTCATTTAATTTGTGCGTATGTGTGTTGTTAATATTGTACTCCTTCTGTTCTAGTTTGTATGACATAGTATGAACCGACAGGAAATTTGAGAAGGCATTGAAAATTTTTGAATTTTTTAGTTTTAAACATGTCATAACATACGTATTATTTTTTTGTCATTATAGATGATAAAATCTTTTCTTTTTTATAAACATACTAATAAAGTTAATGTTAGCGTTTTTCTCTGATTTTCTTACCATATTTTAAGTTTTATTTTTTCCTTAAAATAAAGTAAAATTATTACCATAAATGCTTGAACTTTTCCCGAAAGGAAAATATAATTCTCTTCCATATTTGCTTTATTCTTTTCTTAGAGCAATAGTCTGGCATCCTATAAATTGAATATCATATAATAATATTATGTCTTTGAGTATATTTTTATCAGTCATCTGATTTATCAACCATATGATTTGCAATTGTAAGCTTCCGCATGACGCCCTAATCACTTTTGAACCCAACAGTTAAATGGTTGTGATTTCCACAAACTTTAATTGAAATGTCATCACATTGAGGAATGCATTGACAAAAACACAAGAATACAGGTGAACTGCGCAAACAGAGGGGTAAGGAAATTGATTGAAATCATTATTTCCAAAGACTTAGGAATAGTACTCTGACATTATTTCCACAAAACCAAAGAAAAGTCAGTCAACTTTCGTTAAGTTTAAGTGTCCACTTGTGCACACTTCAACTCAAACTTGGAGGGCATAGATATCAGTTAAGATTAAATTAAAGGACACGTTTATATATTATGTCAACTCTATTTAATAACAATAAGAGGTAACTTAAACTAAATAATAATTAACTTACTATAACAAATTAAATTAAACTAAATATTAGGAAATTTATTATTATGGATGTATCCAACTTAAATTCGGAACAAAGTCATACAATAGACCTTATGGTCTGGCTCTTCCTCAGGTCCTACGTATAATGAAAGCTTAGTATGCCGTGCTACCCTTTTAATACTCCATCCATTCTATATGAGAAAGTTGATTCCACTTTGATTATATCCACTATAGGTGCAGAATGATTAACCAATAAGATAAACTTAAATTGCACCAACCATTTCAAATATATATTCATAGCCACTCACACATATGCTTTGTTTCCACAACCTTGACTTGACTATTTGCAAAATGTTTTTCAGAAGTTTCCCAAATTAAATTCAACAACATATTGTTAAAGGGGAAAAAACTCAAATATGTCATTAAACTTTGAGAAAAGGAAAATCAAAACCACTCAAATGAAATTACAAATAAAGACTAGCTTTTTTACTTCTGCGTCAATTTGGAGAGGCATAATTATGATAAGAGAAAATAAAAGAGTGGATTTTTTATTTCTGGTGAAATGTAACCAAGAGTGCCCAATGTCTCACTACGTTCCATGGACTTGTTTACGGCTTATTTGTGCTCAAAGACTAAAGAACATGTATAATGTACAGTAATCCAAGTATAATAATGTATCGTGTGCTAATGAACAGATTCAAAAGACATGTGAATAACATATTAGGAACAGTAAATACACTACTAGAAACAGAGCCTTTTTCCGCATGGTGAGAAATAGATTCTCGATGAAATAGTGGTAAGCTTCCTAAACACCTTTATTAATTTAATTCTGGTTTCTAATTTCAAGCTAGCATTCGAAACATAATTACAAATAGATAAAGTAGAATAGTAGGTTCAAAACCACTCAAATGAAATTACAAACAGTACATGACTCCAAGTAGTACTATACAACAACTTTACAAAAGAAACCAGGTAAACAAAAAGCATCATATTAACTTGCAGCTCAGAGAAGAACACCATCCGAACAGATGCTGATCACTTCTATAATTCCAGAAATGTGTTGTTGATTTTGTTAAGCCTCTTCACTACATCTTTCATGGTCACTCTTGATTCTGGAGTTTCCTTTGTGCAGTCTAATGCCAATTCTATCATGGAGGCTATGCAGATTTCACTTTTACAAGTGATTTGTTCTTCCTCGGAAAAGAGATTGGCATCCACAACGTTCATCATAGTCCCTGAAAATGATTGTGTTATCCATTTCCTCAAGTCAAGATTTTCATTACATATCTCTTCATCGGTTGGCCTTCTTTTGGTCAAAACCTCCATCAACATGATGCCGTAGCTATAAACATCACCACTAGCAGATACTATTCCCTCCGAGCCATATTCTTAAAAAAGGATTGAAGAAAAGTTACTCAATTGAAATACAACAATAACTCTGCATAAATGAAGACTTGCTTATTTTTACTTGTAGAATTTAGAGAGGCTTAAGTAAGATAAGAGAAAATCAAAGAGAATAGATTTTTTTTATACCTGGTGCAATGTATCCAAGAGTGCCCAATGTCTCGGTATAAGCCATGGACTTGCTTATGGCTAAAATTTTAGAGATTCCAAAATCACCAACATGAGCCACCATATCTTCATCCAAAAGAACGTTGGCTGGCTTTAGGTCGCAATGAACTATTGGAGTGACATGACCATGATGTAAATATTCAACTGCCATCGCTGCATCAAGCATTACACTGACTCTTTGATGAAGGTTGAAGAGGCGATCTTCTTTGTACAGCCAATTCTCAAGACTTCCATTGGGCATAAATTGCAGAACAAAGGCTCTTATATGGTCACTAGAACAAGTAGTAATCACTGGAACAAGATTTCTGTGTCTAACATTTCTCATCACTTCGCATTCGGTATCAAACCTCTTGCATACTTGCTCATTTTCCAAATCCAGAACCTTTATGGCCACTGCAGTTCCACCAAACAATGTACCTTTGTACACAGAGCCAGAGCTTCCCTCACCAATTAAATTGGATTCATCAAAATTATTTGTTGCTCGTTGAATCTCGCGATAAGAAACTAATTGATGAGTCCCGATCTCTTGTGCTTTTTCTACATCTTTGGACTTTCCTTTCTTCTGTCGTTTCATTATCCAAATTGAAACCAACAAGAATATCATAAAGGATGATATAACCACTGGAGTAACATTTTTTAGCAGAACATCCTTAAGCTTTGATTGTTTTCCAGGATTATTGATAGCACAAGCTGGAATCTCCAATATGTGCATTCCACATAGACCTTTGTTCCCGAGAAATGATTGCAGAGTGGAATTTGCAAACACGCCACCACTCAGTATTTCACCTTCTAAATTATTAAATGAAACATTAATGCTTTTAAGGTAGGAGAGTTTTTCCAAAGACTTAGGAATAGTACCTGACAATGCATTTAAAGACAAATCCAAGTATACTAAGCTTATCAAGTTAGCAAAGGACAATGGAATTTGGCCAAAAAATGAATTGTTCGACAGGTCAAGAGACTGCAGGTTTTGGAGGTTCCCCAATTGGCTTGGTATCATTCCTGAAAAGTGGTTACTGGAAAGATCTAGAGCTACAATGGCTTTCAGTTCTCCAATATCTGATGGAACTTCTCCCTCTATTGAATTATGTGACAAGTCTAGATAGAGAAGACCACTCATTTTCCAAAGGCGCAACGGAAATTTTGATGAAAATTTATTAGAACCCAAATAAAGATATTGTAGCATGCTAAGATTTCCTAAGCATTCTGGAATTAATCCAGAGAGCTCATTTCTATTCAGAAATAATTTAACCAAATTAGATAAATGGCATACAGCCTCTGGAATATGTCCCTGCAATTTATTGTTACTTAGAGATAGCCCTTGGAGTTGTTTAAGCTTACCAATCTCAGGAGGAATACTCCCTGTCAAGTTGTTTCCTTCAAAGACTAGGGTTGTAAGACCGCTCATGTTTCCTACACTTGTGGGGATGAGGCCATTGATATTCGAATCCATTATTATAAATATTTCAATAGTAGATGAAAGATTCCCTATTGAATTGGGAAGAATGCTATTCAACGGATTGTTACCCACTTGTAGACATTTCAACATCGTACAGTCCACCAAAGAATTGAAGAATAACAACTCACGCTCTCTTGGTTCATTGGTAAGTTGATTAATATGTAGGGACAGTATTCGCAGCTCACGAAGATTCCCCAAATTAGTGGGAATACTTCCTGCGAGGAAGTTATTATCTAGCGCCAGTATCTCAAGCTTGGAAGCATTTGTTATGAACAATGGAATTCTCCCCAAGAAATTATTGAAACTGAAGTGAAGCCTTTTAAGGTTAGGAAGATGAAGACCTGTAGTGGTTGGAATTCTCCCAGAGAAGTTGTTGAAACTGAACTCGATTATTTCCAACGAAGATATGTTGAAAATAGCCTCTGGAATTAGACCAATAAGATTAGAATTATGGGCAAAGTTTAATTGCCTCAAATTTGATAGCTTCCCTAATTCTGGAGGAATTTGCCCCACTATGCGATTGTTTTCACAATAAAGATTACGCAGAGTGGAAATATTTCCCAACGAAGTGGGAATAGTCCCTTTTATTGGATTATCGCCAATATAAAACTCCTTGAGTCTGGATAAACAACCAATATTCCTGGGTATGTCTCCAGTTATGTTGTTGTAAGATATGGACAAAACTTTGAGCTCTTTGAGTTGGCATATGTTGGAAGGAATGCAACCAGAAATTTGGTTGAAAGATGTACCTAAATACTCCAGATTTGATACAATATTCTCTTGATCAAGCAAGAGAGGGCCTGAAAGGCTATTGTATCGCAGATGTATGGCAAGTAGTGATGAGATATTAAACAATTCTGCGGGAATGGAACCTGTTAATTGATTATCATTCAAGGACAAGTCTGCAAGTAGGCTCAGATTACCAATTTCCTTTGGAATGTTGCCGCCGACTCTATTCCCATACAAACTGAAGTTCAGCAAGTTCGTGACATTTCCAACAGAAGGAGGGATTATACCCGTGAGGCTATTGTTCCCGAGATTTAAGACTCTGAGTTCGGGTACATACCATGGACCTTTCCACATTTCACCACTGAGTTCATTGAAAGCCAATGAAATTACTTGAACTCTCCGGTGTTGAAATAGACTTGCTGGTATACTTCCGTTGAGCTGATTGTTTTGAATATCAATCACTCGCAAGCGAGGCAAGTGGCCTAGTCCATAAGGGACACCACCGTGGAAGCTGTTGTTCTTGAGATTGAGAACACTGAGGAAGGACAAATTAGCCAAAGACGTCGAAATTGTTCCTTGAAGTTGCAAATTAGGAAGAGCCAAGGCCACAACCCTTTGCCTTTTTGGACTACAAGTGACACCAAACCAAGTGCATAAAGAAGTATTTTTGGTCCAATTATTGGCCAAAAAATGATTAGGACTTGTAATAAGATTTTGGAAAAGTAATAGAGCTTGTTGGTCAGTCTCATTTGAGGAAGCAACAGAGTAATATTGAATTACAAGTAGAAGAATCAATAAGAAAATGTGCTTCTCCATTGGAAATAGAATGTTTGTATATGTGGTATTTAAAAAGGTCAATTTTATATTTATAGCACCAAAAAAAAAAAAATGTTGAAAAGGATAGACTCTAATTTCCAAAATGTGAAAACAGATTAAAAGGAGGAAAATAAGAAAAAGAATCTGTCCA
Organism: Solanum appendiculatum; assembly: GCA_018342035.1. Lineage (NCBI taxonomy): Eukaryota > Viridiplantae > Streptophyta > Magnoliopsida > Solanales > Solanaceae > Solanum > Solanum appendiculatum. The sequence goes on from JAGDQO010001323.1 coordinate 224,256, forward strand.
TTTTTCACAAAACAGAATAAAAGTCGGGTAATTCATAATAGAAAGAGAAGAAAATAGTCTTTGTAAACTCTCAAGTAAATTAAAGTTTAAGCACCTCATTTTCTATACTCGACTATGGTAAATGAAGGTTGTTAGATGAACGGGCAAGGGAGTAGAGAAGAATAAAGGAAGAGCACTTGTTGATAACTATAACAAAATCAAAGAAACCACTATATGGTCTCAAACAGAGTTCCATAAGAGATATATGAAATGCAAGTCTTTAATATTCTTCATCAAATTTACCAACGTTTCTGATTTTCTAGGATGTAAAACAGGAAAAAATAATAAGTCTGAACGCCACTTAATCAGCTTATTCTTCAAGCTGAAAAATGAAAACTTCGTAAACGATCTTCTCAACCAATTCAAGATTCCATGTACTTGCTCGAAAAAGACTTCACCATGACAATGAATGTCTCCGCAAACATTTTCAAATTGTGAAGATATATGTACTCTCGCAAACAAAATGATTTACTATTATATGCCCAAAAACAACATCTAAAATCATTGTCAAAAAAAACATACATCTTAATTGTACACTTACTAGCTCAAATAAATTAGTCTCCTCATGGTTATATCGCGTAATCAAGTTATTTATTGTTCATTTGTATTTTGGTGAATATATCTATGTCCAACTGGTTTAAATAATGAAAAAGTCTTAAAGGCATGCATTACAAAACTCTTCATGATTACCCACGCCTATATTCAACAACTCTTCGACTATGAGAGGTTAAAACAGTATGTTTCAAGAAAAGAAAAGGTTATCATTAATTAGTAGAAATAAATTATAAATTATTTAAGTGTAATTTTACTTTAGATTAAAGTAAATTGGTTGTTAAACTTTTTTGAACAGATTAATAATGGTGAATGGTTGTAATTTCCACAACCTTTTATGTCATCACATTGAGGAATATATTGGCTAACTTTATAAAAGCAAAAGCATAAAGAAGAGTGGTGAATTGATTGACAAAAGTCCGTCAACTTGCATTATTAAGAAAGAAAGATAGTATATTTATATAATATGATCAGTCAATTAATTACTTGCATTATTAAGAAAGAAAAAGAAAAACATATGTATATATATTATATGGTCTAGAACCAAGTCAAATATGGGGGAGTCTACGCAGTCTAAGATAAGTTAAGAAAAAAACATATTGCTTGACCTATTGTTATTGGGAGAGTACAAAATTTAAGAAAATTGTAATAAATAGTGGACATGAACTTATAACTTCAAATATGTAATGTATTCAATGTTAATTAAGAATCTTAAAGATAAATCCTGAATCTGCCTTTGATCACCTCATCAATAATGTAATAATCTATAAAAAAAAATAGTCATGAATGGCCAGGGCAGCGATTTTGCTGTTGTAGTTGGTACCAAAATGGTGAATTTCTTTCCGGTTTAGAGAAAGGTAAAGAAGAAGGGTAATGAAAAATACCCCGATTCAATTTTTTTTAAAAAGGCTCAAATATGCCATCAAATTATGAGAAAATGTTCATCTATGACATCCGTTAAAAGCTTGGCTCATCTATGTCATTTCCGTTTGAGAAAAGGCTCATTCATGCTATTATTTGTCAACTGAAAATAGCTTTGATTTTGCAAAATCATTTTTTACATGTGGTCAATTATAATTCGGCTGCGTCATTAATTAAATCATTTTTGTTAATTATGTCTTGAATTTTTCCCTTGTATATTTTAGGAAACTATAATTCCTATTAGTTTAGGAGATCCTTTGCCCTAATAGATTTGGGAAAGGAAAATATTATCCTTTTAGAATTGGGAAAACTTTTCCATATAGGTTTGGGACTACTTGGGATCTATATATAGCGGATATAGTTGGAAATTTAAGAGCATTGCACAGGATACACAATGTAGTCCTAAGGGCTTAAGGGCATTGTAAAACTTGTTCTCTTTCTTTCATAGTGGAAAACCCTCTCTGCTTTTTCTAGGAGGAGTACCTAGCCGAACCTCATTAAATCCTTGTGTTATTCTTCTTCTCTATTTTCTTTGTTTGTGATTGTGTGCTAGTTAATCCACGATATTTCCGCAACAATTGGTATCAGAGCTTGGTTGGAGTTTCTAGACATAATCAAGGGTTAAGATGTCTCCATCATCTTCAACAAAGTATGAAATAGAGAAATTCGATGGGGGGTCTAATTTCAATCTATGGAAGATTAGAATAAGATCGTCATTGGTGGTACAAGGGTTATGGAAGGCAAATTGAGGAGATTTTTTCAGAAGAGTTGAAATAATTAGAAAAAGTAGACTTGAAAAAGAGTTTGTACAATCTTCGAGTGTCTAGTGTTCCATATTCGAGTGTAGTTGGTGTTGGGTATATAGTAAGAATTAATGGGAAATGGAGAGAAGATGAAAAGAGGAATTTGAAAGGTTCTCTTATGCTTTAGTAAGAAAAGAGCATTTCTCCCTCATCGGTGGTGGACAGAAAAGTTAAAGTGTTTAAATAGAGAAACACTTCTACTAGTTGTTAAAAGGGTTGGAAAGAGGGACCCCCTCGTGCCGTCGTCGTCGCTCGCTCGGTTTTGGCTTCGGCTTCGGCTTCGGAAAATGATCGATCGAGAGATATTTTTTGGACAAAGTTTATTTTAATTATTTAATTAATTATTAATTAAATAGTAGCCTTAGCGATATTATTTAATTAATTAACCGAAAAGACCCGACCCAACCCGGATCCCTTTCCCGTTTTATTTGAATTTCCCACCATTAGAAAAGACTGTTCTGAAAGGTTGTAACCTTTCAGGAACAGCCATGACTGTTCTGGAAGGTTGCAAACTTTCATGAACGGTCGTGTGGTTTTTGAAAGGCTGCAACCTTTCGGAAACAGTGCTTCTTGGGTATAAATACCTTTCGAAAATAGTGTACTTTGCTGCCGTTGACTGGTTCACTGACACCAACGCTTTGGGTATCAATACTCTGGTGAATAAGTTTTTCTACCCTGGGAGGATCTATTCCAGTTCAAACCTCGGATACTATAGGGGAATAATTTCCTTAAGGGAACACTGTGCATTCAGTGGGCTCGGTTTCTTTCTGTCATTTTTCATAAAACCACTACAGATACTGGTATGTTTTTACAGTCTGTAATTTCTATTGATGTTATTAAATTCTGTTGCTAGCTATATGATATAAACTTTGAAATTTTACTGTTTCTGCAAAGTTTTGTTGTCATTAGTACTGTAGTAAAATACAGATTGGTTAACAATCTTAAGGAAATTATCTTAGTTTATTTGTTAATCTGTATTTGTGGGTGGAGATTAAAACCTTTGTGGTTTTTACTTTAATAAAGTTTGCAATGCTATTTATTGCTTACTGAATCAGTTGTGTCGATTTTTGTTTAAGAGAAATGACAATTGATAGTGCTTCAACTTCGGTGACTGTTGCTGTACCAGCCCGAACTGTTGTACCACCAGCAGAGAAATCGGGAAAATTCTCTGGTGAGAATTTCAAAGGATGGCAGCAACGAGTATTTTTCTAGCTTACCACTTTAGGTTTGCAGAAATTTACCAACGAAGTAACTCCAGTGCCTGCTACTGACATGCCAAACAGAGAGAGATTCATGATTGTTGAAGCATGGAAGCAAGCAGACTTCCTGTGTAAGAGCTATATTGTAAGTGCTTTAGAGGATAACTTATATAATGTGTTCAGTGCATTGACAACTTTTCAAGAGTTGTGGGATGCACTTGAGAAAAAATATAAGACAGAAGATGCATGCTTGAAAAAGTTTGTGGTCGCAAAGTTTTTAGACTATAAAATGACAGATAGTAAAACTGTTGGATCACAAGTGCAAGAACTTCAACTTATTTTCCATGATCTTATTGCTGAAGACATGGTAGTGAATGAAGCTTTTCAAGTAGCTGCGATGATTGAGAAGTCTCGTGGGAACTCAACAATCATGGGAGTTAATTTTGTTGAAGAAGCTCCTACAAAAAGCAAGAAAAGAAAGAAGTCCAACGGACAGAAGACATAACAGACCAAGAAGAAGTTCAAGGGAAACTGTTACAATTGTGGCAAGACTGGTCACAAGTCTTCTGAATGTCGTGCTCCAAGGAAGGACAAGGACAAGGACAAAGGCAAAAGTCAAGCGAACATTGTGGAAAAGATGGATGACGTAGATGACCTATGTGCCATGATCTCGGAGTGCAACCTAGTTGGGAATCCAAAGGAGTGGTTTCTTGACTCAGGTGCCACTCGACATATTTGCAATGCAAGAGAAGCATTTGCAACTTATACTCCTGCTGAGTTCAATGAAGATCTATTCATGGGGAACACATCAACAACAAAGATTGCAAGAACAGGGAAAGTAATGTTGAAGATGACATCCGGCAAGGTGTTGACTCTGAACAATGTCCTGCACATTCCTACCATTAGGAAGAATCTAGTGTCTGCTGGACTCTTCATTAAGAATGGGTTTAAGTGTGTCCTAGTTAGTGACAAAGCTGTAATAAGTAAGAATGAGATGTTCTTAGGAAAGGGCTACCTCACTGAGGGCCTTTTCAAACTGAATGTAATGGTTGTTAATGTATTAATAAGAATTCTGCTTCTGTTTACTTATTGGAGTCAAATGATTTATGGCATGCTCGTTTGGGACATGTCAATTACAAAACCTTGCAAAAATTGATTACTGTAGAAGTATTGCATGACTTCAAGTGTGAGAAATCAAAATGTGAAATTTGTGTTGAATCTAAGTTTGTTAAACATCCTTATAAGTCTATTGACAGGAATTCAAAACCTTTAGATTTAATTCACACAGATATATGCTATATGAAGTCAATACCATCTCGCGGTGGGAAAAAGTATTTTATAACTTTTATTGATGATTGCACTCGATATTGTTATGTATATTTGCTTAATAGTAAGGATGAAGCAATTGATGCATTTAAGCAATACAAAAATGAAGTAGAGAATCAATTAAATCGAAAGATAAAAATGATTCGGAGTGATAGGGGTGGAGAATACGAATCTCCTTTTGCAGAGATATGTTTGGAATGTGGCATTATTCATCAAACTACTACACCCTATACACCACAATCAAATGGAATGGCAGAACGGAAGAACAAAACATTAAAGGAAATGATGAATGTCTTGTTAAACAGTTCTGGTTTACCGCAAAGCTTGTGCGGGGAAGCTATCCTTACGGCTAACCAAATACTCAATAGAGTACCACAAAACAAAACGAAATCTATTCCATATGAGTTATGGAAAGGAAGGAAACCCAAATTGAAATATTTCAAAGTGTGGGGGTGTTTAGCTAAGGTACAAGTTCCTTTACCCAGGAGGATTAAAATTGGACCTGAAACAGTAGATTGTGTATTTATTGGATATGCTGTGAATAGTAAGGCCTGTCGTTTTTGGTTCACAAATCTGATAATCCTGAAATTCATGTTAATATAGTAATTGAGTCAGATAACGCTGAGTTCTTTTAACACATTTATCCGTACAAAACTGAATGTGAGTTGACAAGTGAAAGATCTAAACGACCACGGGAAGAACCAAAGGAAAATACACCACCTAGAGAGGATCCTAGGCGTAGTAAACGTCAACGGAAATCCACTTCTTTCAAACCAGATTTTGTGGCACTCCTGCTTGAAAATGAGCCTCAAACATTTAAAGCAGCGATGTCTTCTTCTGAGTCAACATTTTGGAAAGAAGCAATCAATAGTGAGGTTGAGTCAATTTTGAATAACCATACTTGGGAATTGGTAGATCTTCCTCTAGGAAATAAACCTTTAGGATCGAAGTGGATCTTTAAAAGGAAAATGAAAGCTGATGGGACTATTGACAAATATAAGGCTAGACTTGTAGTCAAAGGATACAGATAAAAAGAAGGTCTCGATTACTTTGATACATACTCTCCAATGACAAGGATAACATTTATTAGGGTGTTAATAGCACTAGCGGCTGTGCATAATCTTGAAATCCATCAAATGGATGTTAAGACAGCCTTCTTAAATGGAGAGTTGGAGGAAGAAATTTACATGGAACAACCTGAGGGGTTCGTAGTTCTTGGTAAAGAAAAGAAAGTGTGCAAACTTGTTAAGTCGCTTTATAGGCTCAAACAAGCACCCAAACAATGGCATGCTAAGTTTGACCAAACAATGTTGGCAAATGGATTCAAGATCAATGAGTGTGATAAATGTGTCTACACTAAAACCACTCCGAATCATGAAGTCATTGTTTGTTTGTATGTTGAAGACGTGTTAATAATTAGTAAAGATATTGACGATATAAATGCTACGAAGCGTATGCTGTCCAGCAAGTTTGATATGAAGGACTTGGGAGTTGCTGATTTGATCTTAGGGGTCAGAATTCATAAAACTCTTCAAGGATTAACATTATCTCAATCTCATTATATTGAACGAGTATTGGACAAGTTGAATTGTTTGTTTGTATGTTGAAGACGTGTTAATAATTAGTAAAGATATTGACGATATAAATGCTACGAAGCGTATGATGTCCAGCAAGTTTGATATGAAGGACTTGGGAGTTGCTGATTTGATCTTAGGGGTCAGAATTCATAAAACTCTTCAAGGATTAACATTATCTCAATCTCATTATATTGAACGAGTATTGGACAAGTTGAAGTACTTGAAGTTCAACGAAGTCAAAACACCAATTGATATAAGCGTTACATTTCAAAGGAATGAAGGTGAAAATGACTCTCAATTGGATTATGCCAGAGTGTTGGGAAGTTTGATGTATATTATGAATTGTACGCGACCAGATATAGCATGTGCTATTAGCAAGATGAGTCGGTTCACTAGTAATCCTAATCAAACTCACTGGATGGCAATAAAACGCGTGTTGGGGTATCTGAAACATACTCAACACTATGTTTTGCATTATAACAAAATCCTGATGTGATTAAAGGATATAGTGATGCAAATTGGATTACCGGGTCAAGTGAAGTAAAATCCACAAGTGGGTATGTATTTACACTTGGAGGAAGAGCAGTCTCTTGGAAATCATCCAAACAGACATGTATTGCTCGCTCTACAATGGAATCTGAATTTGTTGCCTTAGATAAGGTCTGTGAAGAAGCTGAATGGCTTCGAAATTTCTTAAAGGACATTCCATTCTGGCCCAAACCTGTGGGACCTATATGCATACACTGTGATAGTCAAGCAGCAATAGGTAGGGCAGGGAGCGTCATGTACAATGGGAAATCTCGTCATATACGACGGAGACATAATACCGTAAGACAACTGCTCTCTAGTGGAATTATCACAATTGACTATGTAAAGTCAAAAGATAATGTGTCAGATCCACTAACAAAAGGCCTAGTGAGAGAGGCAGTTGAAAGATCATCTAAGGTAATGGGTTTACGGCTTAGGACAAGTCATTATGACGGTAACTCTACCTAGCAGACTGGAGATCCCAAGAGTTAGGTTCAAGGAGAAAACAAAGTTGTGACTGACGGTTCGACACTGTTAATCAACTCAATCCATTCTCATGATGAAGACAATGATCAGGAACAAGGTTAAAACTTTAAGGCTTGTTAACGAGTTAATAAAGCTTAAAGTTTTTAATGATTTGCTAAGTTTGGCAGTTTTGACCAAATAGTGCATCTACGCGATGACACGGTTAGAAATCACCTATGTGAGTGTGAAGTGTAAGCTGCTTCAAAGAGAATCATTGTAAAAAGCCTATTCTCTATACACTCATGAAACCAGGAGGTGTTCATGGATGAAACGAACACAACCGTCAGAACCATAAACGGTAAAGGTTTAATTGTGTGACATATGATTGTCTAGGTATACACCAAAGCTCGAGGATTTCAAGGATATCACATCTATCGATTGACTGAGCATATCCGACATATGTTCACTACGGAAAGTTCAAAGGGAAACCTACTTATCCAGATGCAATTAATCCTTGCTTGTAAAGTACACACTCATCTGTGCATTCCTTTGTGTTATAGGCATTCCCCATTCATGTGGGGGATTGTTGGGTATATAGTAAGAATTAATGGGAAATTGAGGGAAGATGAAAAGAGGAATTTGAAAGGTTCTCTTATGCTTTAGTGAGAAAAGAACATTTCTCCCTCATCGGTGGTGGAAAGAAAAGTTAAAGTGTTTAAATAGAGAAACACTTCTACTAGTTGTTAAAAGGGTTGGAAAGAGGGACCCCCTCGCGCTGTCGTCGTCGCTCGCTCGGCTTCGGCTTTGGAAAATGATCGATCGAGAGATTATTTTTTGGACAAAGTTTATTTTAATTATTTAATTAATTATTAATTAAATAGTAGCCTTAGCGATATTAATTATTTAATTAATTAACCGAAAAGACCCTACCCAACTCGAATCCGCGCGACCCGTGGTTTAAAACATCTTTTCCATTTTATTTGAATTTCCCACCGTTAGAAAAGATTGTTCTGAAAGGTTGTAACCTTTCAAGAATAGCCATGACTGTTCTGGAAGGTTGGAAACTTTCATGAACGGTCGTGTGGTTTCTGAAAGGTTGCAACCTTTCGGAAAAAGTGCTTCTTGGCTATAAATACCCTGTGATTCCTCAGATTTTTAATTACAAAAATTTCTGAACTCCTTCTTCTTCTTCTGCACAATTATAACATTATTCGTGTACTTTGCTGCCGTTGACTGGTTAGCTGACACCAACGTTTTGGGTATCAATACTCTGGTGAATAAGTCGTTCTACCCTGGGACGATCTATTCCAGTTCAAACCTCGGATACTAGAGGGGAATAATTTCCTTAAGGGGACATTGTGCATTCAGTGGGCTCGATTTCTTTCTGTCGTTTTTCATAAAACCATTATAGATACTGGTATGTTTTTACAGTCTTTAATTTTTGTTGATGTTATTAAATTTCGTTGCTAGCTATATGATATAAACTTTGGAATTTTACTATTTCTGTAAAGTGTTGTTGTCATTAGTACTGTAGTAAAATACAGATTGGTTAAAAGTTGGTAGCAATATGCATGCCATGATTTGCACTTGTCTTGATATTTCATATGTTGTTAGTGTTGTGAGTAGATACATGATATATTCTGGTAAAGAACATTGGCAGGCAGTGAACTGGATCTTGAGATACTTGAAAGGTACTGCAGATATGGGCTTGACTTTTTCCGAAGACAGGCTAAGTGAATTAGTAGTAGGCTATGTGGATTCGGACTATGCAGGTGACTTGGATAAGAGAAGACCTTTGACATATTATGTCTTTACTCTTTCTGGTAGTGTCGTCTATTGGGATGCAACTTGGCAAATCTGGTGTTGCTTTACGAAGGCAGTGAAAGAGGCTATATGGCTACATGGCTTGGAGCAGACAAAACATATGGTAGTCAGACATCATTTTATCCAAGATATTGTATCTAAATGGGTTGTTGATGTGAAGAAAGTATCTACATAATAATCCAGGAGATATAATGACCAAGACAGTCCGGACCAATAAGTTTAGGTATTGCCTAGACTTGATTGGTGTGAGTTGTACTCAGTAAGTCCTTTGGAGGGCTCGGAGCAAGCCAGAGAGGCGTTATTTCAATTGATGAAAGGAATTCAAGCTAAGGGGAAGATTTGTTAATTATGTCTTGAATTTTTTCTTTGTATATTTTAGGAAACTATAATTCCTATTAGTTTAGAAAACCCTTTGTCCAAATTTTATTCGTTTATGGTTCCTGGAAATGAGCTTGTACCTACAAACAAAGCTTCAATAGATGAGCAATGAAACTTCAAGTTATTATCGATTAAATTGAGAATGGGAGTGATTTCACTTCCTTGAAATCAATTACAGTTGTGTGGGGAGGCAATTTGAGAGACAAACTTCGTTGCAAGGCTGTCGAGTTGGGGAAGTACTAGTTATGTAGGGTGTTTGTTTTCAGGAACAACCGTGGATGGGAACTGGCCGATTACAGGAGTTAAAGTCACGCAGAAGTCGACGACAAGGAAAGTGGAGGAGGAAGTGGTGGTGCCGGGGGCAGAGGAGAGAGTTGATTGTGAGGACTGAGGATACGTCGATGCAGAAGTCAAAAGAGAACTGTTACTTGCAGCTCACAAAACTTTTGGGTTGCACTTACATTTTTAGTACTTGATAATCGTCAGTATATGTTAACCTTAAACTTTGACTGATACTGAAAAAAGGGAGATCACATTTAAGTTTGAGCAGAAATTATATGCAATTATGGTGTAAAAACTATTGTATTATTAGGATCTGGTCTTTCATTCACCTCCAAAACTATTGAGAATTCCATTTATTAAATAGTTGAATATATAAATAGGAAGAAACTAGTAAATCAAAAATATGAAGTAGAGGTAAACAGATAGTAAAATAATGCAGCTAAACGCTTTCATAATATTTCTTAATTTTATTCAAGCATTCAAAACATATTAAAGACTACTCAAATCTGAAAACACAAAATGAGGGAAATGTAACACTCTGAAGTATAAATAGTACATGTCTACAGGTAGTACAAACGACGACTATATTCAACTAACCAGTAAACAAAAAGCAACATGTTAACTTGCAGCTCAGAAAGAACACCACCGGAAGGGATTTCTATGTTTCCAGAAATGTGTTCTTGATTTTGTTAAGCCTTTTAACTACTTTTTTCATGGTTATCCTTGATTCTGGCATTTCTTTTGTGCAGTCTAAAGCCAATTCTATAATGGACGCAATGCAGATTTCACTTTTACTAGTAATCTGTTCTTCCTCAGAAAAAAGATTGGCATCCACAACGTCCATCATAGTCCCTGAAAATGATTGAGTTATCCATTTTCTCAAGTCAAGATTTTCATGGCGTATCTCTTCATCTGTTGGCCTTCTTTTGGTCAAAACCTCCATCAACATGATGCCGTAACTATAAACATCGCCACTAGTGGACACTATTCCCTTCGAGCCATATTCTTAAACGAACGAAAATGAAAAAAAATTACTCATTTAAATATAACAATAGTGCTCATACTAACATAGACATGCTTTTTATTTAGTTCTAGTATTTGCAAGGGCTTAGTTTAGATAAGAAAGATCAAATAGAAAGGTTATAATATAAGTGAGAAAGAAAGAAAGTAGTATACCTGGTGCAATGTGTCCAAGAGTGCCCATTGTCTCGGTATAAGCCATAGACTTGCTTATGGCTAAAATTGTAGAAATTCCAAAATCACCAACATGAGCCACCATATCTTCATCCAAAAGAACATTGGCTGGCTTTAGGTCGCAATGAACTATCGGAGTGTTATGACCATGGTGCAGATATTCGATTGCCACAGCCACATCAAACATTATGGCGACTCTTTGAAGGAGGTTCAAGTGGCGACCTTCTTAGTACAGCCAATTATCAGAACTTCCATTGGACATAAATTGCAAAACAAAGGGTCTTATATAGTCACTAGAACATGTAGTAATCACTGGAACAAGATTTCTGTGTCTAACATTTCTCATCACTTCGCATTCGGTATCAAACCTCTTGCACACTTGCTCATTTTCCAAATCCAGAACCTTAATGGCTACTGCAATTCCACTAGATAATGTGCCTTTGTACACAGAGCCAGAGCTTCCCTCACCAATTAAATTGGATTCATCAAAAATATTTGTTGCTCGTTGAATCTCATGATAAGAAACTAATTGATGAGTCCTGATCTCCGGTACTTTTTCCACATCTTTGGACTTTCCTTCCTTCTGTCGTTTCATTATCAAAATTGAAACCAACAAGAGTATCAGAAATGATGAGATAACCACCAGAGTTACAATTTTTAGCACAACCTCCTTAAGTTTTGATTGTTGTCTAGGATTAGTGATAGCACAAGCAGGAATCTCCAATATATGCATTCCGCATAGACCTTTGTTCCCGAGAAATAATTGCATAGTGAAATTTGCAAACACACCACCACTGGGTATTGCACCTTCTAAACCATTGAATGAAACATTAATGCTTTCAAGGGATGAGAGTTTTTCCAAAGACATAGGAATAATACCTAACAAGGCATTTAAAGAAAAATTCAAGAATTCCAAGCTTATCAAGTTTGCAAAGGATAATGGAATTGAGGCTGATAGCGAATAGTTCGACAAGTCAAGAGACTTCATGTTTTGGAGGCCCCCCAGTTGGCTTGGTATCATGCCTGAAAAGTAGTTACTGGAAAGATGTAGTTCTACAATGGCTTTCAGTTCTCCAATATCTGATGGAACTTCTTCCTCTATTGAATTCTGTGACACGTCTAGATAGAGAAGACCACTTATATTCCAAAGGCTCAAGGGAAATTTTGATGAAAATTTATTAGAACCCAAATAAAGATGTGTAGCATGCTAAGATTTCCTAAGCATTCTGGAATTAATCAAGAGAGCTCGTAAACTTGCAGATTTAATTCAACCAAATTAGATAAATGGCATACCGCCTCTGGAATATGTCCCTGCAATTTATTTTTAAATAGAGATAGCCCTTGGAGTTGTTTGCTCAGGAGGAATATTTCCCGCCAAATTGTTTTCTCCAAGGTTTAGTGCTGTAAGACCGCTCATGTTGCCTATACTTGTGGGGATGAGGCCATTGATGTGTGCATCTCCAATATTAAAGTTTTCAATAGTAGATGACAGATTCCCAACAGAATTGGGCAGAATGTCATTCAACAGATTGGAACCCACTTGTAGATATCGTAACATCCTACAGTCTGCCAAAGAATTGAAGAATCACAACTTACGCTCTCTTGGCTCATTGGTAAGTTGATTATGATGTAGGAAGAGTGATCGCAGCTCACGAAGATTTCCCAAATTAGTAGGAATACTTCCTGTCAGAAAGTTCTGTACTAGAATCAGTCTCTCAAGATTGGAAGCATTTGTTATGAAAAATGGAATTTCCCCTTCGAGCTGATTGTGATCCACATAAAGTCCTTTAAGGTTAATTGCCTCAACTTTGATAGCTTCCCTAATTCCGGAGGAATTTGCCCCCCTATGCAATTGTTTCCACAATAAAGATATTGCAGAGTGGAAATATTTCCCAATGAAGTGGGAATAGTCCCTTTTATTTGATTATCACCAATTAAGAGCATCTCGAGCTTGAATAAACAACCAATATTTCTGGGTATGTCTCTAGTTATGTTGTTGAAAGATATGGACAAAACTTTGAGCTCTGTTAGTTGGCATATGTTGGAAGGAATGCAACCAGAAATCTGGTTGCGAGATATCCTTAGAAACTTCAGATTTGACACAAAATTTCCTTCATCTAGCCAGAGAGGACCAGAAAGTCTATTGTATAGCAGATGTATGGGAAGTAGCGACGAGATTTTAAACAGTTTTGCGGGAATGGAACCTGTTAATTGATTATCAGTCAAGGACAAGTTTGCAAGGTTGCTCAGATTACCGATCTCCTTTGGAATGTTGCCGCTGACTCTATTCCCCGTCAAACTGAAGTTCATAATTTTTGTGGCATTTCCAACAGAAGGAGGGATCATTCCCGCGAGGCTATTGTTGGTGAGATCCAGGACTCTGAGTTCTGGTACATTCCATGGCCCTCCCCATATTTCACCACTGAGTTCATTGAAAGCCAATGAAATGATTTGAACTCTCCGGTGCTGAAATAGACTTGGTGGAATACTTCCTTGGAGCTGATTGTTTTGAATATCAATGACTCGCAAGCGAGGCAAGTGGCCAAGGCCATAAGGGATGCCATCGCGGAAGTTGTTGTTCTCTAGATTGAGAACACTGAGGAAGGACAAATTTGCCAAAGATGGGGAAATTGTGCCTTGAAGTTGCAAATTAGGAAGAGCCAAGGCCACAACCCTTTGCCTTTTTGGAGTGCAAGTGACTCCAAACCAAGAGCAAAAAGAAGTATTTTTGGTCCAATTATTGGCCAAAAAATAACTGGGACTTGTAACAAGATTTTGAAAAGCTAGTAGAGCTTGTTGGTCTGTCTCATTAGAGGAAGCAGCTGATATAGAAAGAGAGTAATCAATATGAGAATGTTCTTCTTCATGCTGTTACTATATATGCACTTGGAAACAGATTGTTTCAAAGGGATTTGGAAGCTTGATTTATATTTCAAATGTATTATTCCATTATATAGCACCACTTATGTTGTTGACTTGACAGAGCAATTGGTATTTGCCCCAGTCTTCACGGCATCAACAACAACATCTGGTGTAATCTCACAAGTGTACGAAGTCTTATCCTTAAATGGAAATAATTTATAATCTATGGTTTGTTCATCGTTATTATTATGGTAACTCTTCCACAAGAAATTTGCTTGTGTGTATATATGTTTGTGTAATTATAATCGGGGGAATACTAAATAATATTCTTCTAAAATATTGGTGTTCTGTACTTCTATTTTTTTTTTCTTTTTTCAAATTTCACTGTATAATTAATAAAAGTCGTGAACATATATATTCTAAGAAAAAAAATGAAATATTCAAAATTAAATATACTTTTTTACAAACATACTAATAAAGTTAAATGGTTGTGATTTCCACAAACTTTTTTGTGGGGGTTATTACACATTGAGGAATTGTGTAAACTAAGGGGTAAGGAAATTGATTGAGAAGTCTGTCAACTTAAATTATTTTTAAAAATTATAAAAAAAAAGGTTGCATTATATATGGTACAAAACCAAGTCCACGGGAGGTCATGCAGTCTAAGACAAGTTTGGAAAAAATGCATGTTGCTTGACCTCTTACCAACTGCGGATCCATGATTTTAAGTTTATAATTTTTTGCGATGACTTTAAATTAATAAATAATAATTATTGGATTCATATTTTTAAATATTTTGTGAATTTCTCAATATAAATATAGAATTTGAACAAAAGCTATTGATTTCTTCTTGTTGTTTTTCAATCTTTCTGGCAGAATCCTCAAGTTTCTACTGTCAATTCTAAGTACTACTTTATTAAATTTCAAAGAAATTCATTTTTTCTACTTATAGGAAAAGGAGAAGTAATAAAGGGTGGGGGAATCTTAGTAGTTCGATTGATTGACTTTCTACTTAAACTTTCACCTTATTGGTGACGATTCGATTCCCCAGATTATAATCCCTGTCAGCCCATCTAGCTTATTCCTTAGTGCTTTTGATTAATTATCTCATTCAAGTTTCTGTTTTTGTTTAAAGGTAAGTACTCCAAAAATTAATTTTTGTTTTAAGGTAAGAATTACATCCCCACTTGTACTTATGAAGAGTATCAGTTTGTATTTGACTAATTTGAGAAGGAAATTGATGTAAGAAAAGTCAGTCAACAGTCTAAGATAAGTTTAGAAAATAGCATGTTGTGAGTACAAAATTTATATGTGAAATTTTACTAATGGTAATAAATAGTATACATGAACCTATAATTTTGAAAATATAATGTATTCGATGCTAATTAGAAATCTTAGAGGAAAATCCTAAATTTGCCTTTCATCTCGCCATCAGTAATGAAATAGTCTATAAAATGATGTTGCAACAAGCACAATTGTGAGTCTGAAATCATACATATATGCAAGGGAAAAGGGCACGAGATACTCCTCAATTTTGTGATTTAGAGCTGATAAACTTTTTGTTATAAAAGTGGCTTATATACCTCTGTTGTTATACAAACGTTCCAAAATCCTTTTGGTCTAACGAAAGTGAAAAAAATCCATGTAAGGTGTATATTTGATTCTTCTCACACGTGAATTTTTTGATTTTTTTGATTCAACGGCTAATTTGAATTTATTATTTTGATGTTAAATTTTTTTTTTTCACTTATTTTCTTGTAAATACAATATAGCCACACAAAAAAAAATTGTTTTAAATTTTTTCCTTACCTTTTTTCTCTTTTTCCGTTCACACTCCTTTCTTTTTATTTCCCATACTTTTACACTTAAGAATGAAAGAAAAAATGAAATAAAATAAAAAACTCAAATAATGATAAGCAAGTAGATCTATAGATGAGATATTTAAAGCTCAAATTAGTTATTGAATCAAAGAAGTAAAAAAAAAAAATGTGTGAGAAGGAGAAAATATACCTCTAAATTTTGCTAGAAAGATCGTATATACCCCTACATGGATTATTTTTAAAAAAAAAATAAACAAATTTAAAAATATTCTTTTCCACTCTCATTAGATGAAAGGGTATATGTGAGCACTTTTGTAAAGACAAGTGTATATGTGAGCCACTTTGGTATATCAACTTTAAATCACAGAGTTGAGCGGTTTATCACTATGACCATTTTGCGACTCAGGTTTGATCTTTATGTTAACTAACAGATCATTAGGTGGTAACAAAATTGTGAAAACAGGGGCTGTTGAGTAAAGCGACGACATTGCTTCCTCGGAAATTTTTAGTAAATAGTTTGTGTAAAGCGATGTCTCGCCACAATCTGGAGGATGGAGATACGTCTACTTTCATTTTTTTGTTCCTTATGTTATAATAATCCGGTTGCATAGCAAATACTATAGACCAAAAATCCTGAGAATGAAAGGTGAGCTGAATTAAACCAACTCTAAGATCAGCTTAGTTTTTGTTAAGATTAGCATTCTTCAGTAATCTTAGTCTTCGATTGAGAGATATCGTGACAAGAATGCTAATAACAAGTGTATAACCTGTCTCCATTCAGCAGTCGATGTTTCCACTTATTACTGATTTATATCATTTGGTAAAAGATTAACTAATTGACTGTATGAAACCTCGTCTACTATTCAAGTAATGATTTTGAATGAATAGTAAAATAATCTATTAAAAGGTTGATGCTTACGATATGTGGAGTTCACAATGATGTACTTTTCCGTCTAGTAAAGAGTTAATTTTTCACAATCTAGGAATGGATTGTCAGTCGACACCAAGAATATAGCAGAAGCCTCACACTTACCTTTCCAAAGGAAATGTGATCATGGTGAAAAACGAGGGGTTTCAAATTAGATTTTGAGTTTTAAGATTTATGAACTGACAATATAAAAAATATTGAATTACAAGGGCCTAGTCTCCGATTCACCCGGAAATTAACCGATTCCAAGTGATGTTTCTTTGTATAATATTCTTTCTTAATTAGCTCATTTCCAGTTCTGCATCTAAAGTCCAAAGAATACAGTAATTAGTACAAGGAAATGAAAAGTGCTCACTTCACTAATTGTTAATTTTTTCACATAGAGTTCAAAAGAAGTTTATTGAATACAAATGAAGAAGCTAATGAATAAAAAGCAAAATAATGCAGCCAAACACCTTTATTAATTTCATTCTGGTTTCTAATTTCAAACTAGCATTCAAAACATAATTACAAATAGATAAAGTAAAATAGGTACAAAACCACTCATATGAAATTACAAACAATACATGACTCCAAGTATACTATACGACGACTTTACTAAAGAAACCAGGTAAACAAAAAGCATCATATTAACTTGCAGCTCAGAAAAGAACACCATTGGAAGAGATGCTAACTTTTATGTTTCAAGAAATGTGTTCTTGATTTTGTTAAGCCTCTAGACTATATCCTTCATGGTTATTCTTGATTCTGGCATTTCTTTTGTGCAGTCTAAAGCCAATTCTATCATGGAGGCTACGCAACTTTCACTTTTAGAAGTGATTTGTTCTTCCTCGGATAAAAGATTGGCATCCACAACGTCCATCATAGTCCCTGAAAATGATTGTGTTATCCACTTTCTCAAGTCAAGATTTTCATTGCATAACTCTTCATCTGTTGGCCTTCTTTTCGTCAAAACCTCCATCAACATGATGCCGTAACTATATACATCACCACTAGCGGACACTATTCCCTCCGAGCCATATTCTTAGAAAAGGATTGAAGAAAAGTTACTCAATTGAAATACAACAGCAATTCTGACTAAATAAAGACTTGTTTTTTTCACTTGTAGAGTTTGGAGAGGCTTAATAATGATAAGAGAAAATCAAAGAGAATAGATTCTTTATACCTGGTGCAATGTATCCAAGAGTGCCCAATGTCTCGGTATAAGCCATGGACTTGCTTATGGCTAAAATTTTAGAGATGCCAAAATCACCAACATGAGCCACCATATCTTCATCCAAAAGAACGTTGGCTGGCTTTAGGTCGCAATGAACTATCGGAGTGTTATGACCATGGTGCAGATATTCGATTGCCACAGCCACATCAAACATTATGGCGACTCTTTGAAGGAGGTTCAAGTGGGATTCTTCTCTGTACAACCAATTCTCAAGACTTCCGTTGGGCATAAATTGCAGAACAAAGGCTCTTATATAGTCACTAGAACATGTAGTAATCACTGGAACAAGATTCCTGTGTCTAACATTTCTCATCACTTCGCATTCGGTATCAAACCTCTTGCATACTTGCTCATTTTCCAAATCCAGAACCTTAATGGCCACTACAGTTCCACTAGATAATGTGCCTTTGTACACAGAGCCAGAACTTCCCGCACCAATTAAATTGGATTCATCAAAATTATTTGTTGCTCGTTGAATCTCGTGATAAGAAACTAATTTATGAGTCATGATCTCCGTTACCTTTTCAACATCTTTGGACTTTCCTTTCTTCAGTCGTTTCATTATCCAAATTGAAACCAAGAAGAATATCATAAAGGATGAAATAACCACTGGAGTAACAATTTTTAGCACAACCTCCTTAGGCTTTGATTGTTTTCCAGGATTAGTGACAGAACAAGCAGGAATCTCCAACATGCGCATTCCGCAAAGACCCTTGTTCCCGAGAAATGATTGCAGAGTGGAATTTGCAAACACACCACCACCAGGTATTTCACCTTCTAAATCATTAAATGAAACGTTAATGCTTTTAAGGTATCTGAGTTTTTCCAAAGACTTAGGAATAGTACTTGACAATGCATTTAAAGACAAATCCAAGAATTCCAAGCTTATCAAGTTGGAAAAGGATAATGGAATTTGGCCAAAAAATGAATTGTTCGACAGGTCAAGATACTGCAGATTTTGGAGTTCTCCCAATCTGCTTGGTATCATGCCTGAGAAGTGGTTACTGGAAAGATGTATTTCTACAATGGCTTTCAGTCCTCCAATATCAGATGGAACTTCTCCCTCTATAGAATTTCGTGGCACATTTAGATAGAGAAGACGACTCATTTTCCAAAGGTTCAACGGAAATTTTGATGAAAATTTATTAGAACCCAAATAAAGATGTTGTAGCATGCTAAGATTTCCTAAGCATTCTGGAATTAATCCAGAGAGATGATTAGCATCCAGAAATAATACAACCAAATTTGATAAATGGCATACAGCCTCAGGAATATGTCCCTGCAATTTATTGTTACTTAGAGATAGCCCTTGGAGTTGTTTAAGCTTACCAATCTCAGGAGGAATACTCCCTGTCAAGTTGTTTCCTTCAAAGACTAGGGTTGTAAGACCGCTCATGTTTCCTACACTTGTGGGGATGAGGCCATTGATGTGTGCATCTGCTATATACAAGTTTTGAATAGTAGATGAAAGATTCCCAATAGAATTGGGAAGAACTCCATTCAATGGATTGGCACCCAATTGTAGAAATTGCAACATCCTACAGTCCGTCAAGGAATTGAAGAATCGCAACTCATGCTCTCTTAGTTCATTCGTAAGTTGATTAGTATGTAGTAACAGTTCTCGCAGCTCACGAAGATTCCCCAAATTAGTAGGAATAGTTCCTGTGAGGAAGTTATTTTCTAGCCCCAGTATCTCAAGCTTGGAAGCATTTGTTATGAACAATGGAATTTCCCCTTCCAGCTGATTTTCTCCCAAGAGAAGTTCTTGAAGGTTCAGAAGATTAAGACCTGTAGTGGTTGGAATTCTACCTGAGAGGTTGTTGAAATTGAACTCAATCATTTCCAAAGAAGATATATTGAAAATAGCCTCTGGGATTTCACCAATAAGATTATAATTTCCCCCAAAGTATAATTCCCTCAAATTTGATAGCTTCCCTAATTCAGGAGGAATTTGCCCCACTATGCGATTGTTTGAACAATAAAGACTACGCAGACTGGAAATATTTCCCAATGAAGTGGGAATAGTCCCTTTTATTGGATTATCTCCAATAGAGAATATCTCAAGCTTGATAAACAACCAATATTTCGGGGTATGTCTCCAGTTATGTTGTTGAAAGATATGGACAAAACTTTGAGCTCAGTGAGTTGGCAAATGTTGGAAGGAATGCAGCCAGAAATTTGGTTCTTAGATATACCTAAAAACTTCAGATTTGACACAATATTTCCTTCATCTAGCAAGAGAGGACCAGAAAGTCTATTGTATAGCAAATGTATGGCAAGTAGCGACGAGATATTAAACAGTTCTGTGGGAATGGAACCTGTTAATTGATTATCAGTCAAGGACAAGTTTGCAAGTTGGCTCAGATTACCGACCTCCTTTGGAATGTTGCCACTGACTCTATTCCCAGACAAACTGAAGATCGTCATTTTTGTGGCATTTCCAACAGAAGGAGGGATTACACCCGTGAGGCTATTGTTCCTGAGATTTAAGACTCTGAGTTCGGGTACATACCATGGCCCTCTCCACATTTCACCACTGAGTTCATTGAAAGCCAATGAAATTACTTGAACTCTCCGGTGTTGAAATAGACTTGCTGGTATACTTCCGTTGAGCTGATTGTTTTTAATATCAATCACTCGCAAGCGAGGCAAGTGGCCAACTCCGTAAGGGATGCAACCGTGGAAGCTGTTGTTCCCCAGATTGAGCACACTGAGAAAGGACAAATTGGCCAAAGACGGGGAAATTATTCCTTGAAGTTGCAAATTAGGAAGATCCAAGGCCACAATCCTTTGCCTTTTTGGACTGCAACTGACACCAAACCAAGTGCAAAAAGAAGTATTTTTGGTCCAATTATTGGCCAAAAAATGATTAGGACTTGTAATAAGATTTTGGAAAACTAATAGAGCTTGTTGGTCAGTCTCATTTGAAGAAGCAATTGACATTGAAAATTGAATTAGAAAGAGAAGAATCAATAAGAGAATATTCTTCTTCATGTTGTTACTATATATGCACTTGGAGACAGATTGCTTCAGAGGGATATTTGGAAGCTTGATTTATTTTTCAAATGTATTATTTCATTATATAGCACCACTTATGTTGTTGGCTTGACAGAGCAATTGGTATTTGCCCAAGTCTTCACGGCATCAACAACAACAACATCTAGTGTAATCTCACAAGTGTACGAAGCCTTACTCTTACCTTGAAAAGGTAGATATCCCAAGTCTTCACTGCAAACGTATCCCCACATGTACTGTCACATCAAACATACAAAACATTAATTTCTTTCATATGGAATGGTCCTTAAAATGAAAATTATTTGATAACATAATAAAATGTTGAATGTATTCAATTTGATCTCTTTTTTCTATATTTATAATCTATATATGGTTTGTTTATCGTTATTATTATGGTAACTCTTCCCGTAGAAACGTGTCTATACATCCGTGTGTAACTGAAAAGATATAGTAATCATGTCATAACATTTGTTTAAGAGTGAATATAGGTTATTAAACCACTAAACTTTATTGGAATTGCAAGTTTCGTACCTAAATTACAAAATTCATGATCTATCATGAACTCACAACAAAACTTCATGGAGGAGGAATATGACATTCAACGTGAACATCAACCAAGCAGGTTCAATTGAACCCCCTTGCACCTCTTCGTCGGATTCTCCATAAATACACTACTATCGGAGAATCCGTTGACATTTTTGAAGAGTGCGAGCATGGTTTAAGCTTCCAGTTAAAATAAAGTATATTTTTGTCATGATGATATAAATGCTAGTGTTTATAGTGGGTTTTCTGTGGCAAGCAACAATATTGGGGTTCATGGGTGGAGCATCCACTGTTATGTGCTTTCAGCAATTGAAAGGAATACTTATTGGACTTGTTCATTTCACACATCAAACTGATATTGTCAGTGTCATGAGTAATTCTATCTTTACCCAAATGCATCAGGTACGTAATTCCTTTTTAACTTTAATCTTCGTTCCTCGCATTCGATGTCTGGTACTCGCTTTGCGATCCAACTAATTTGAATTTCACATGTTGTACGTTCCCTTTGGATGATTAATCATTTGGTAAAAGATTAACTAATTGACTGTATGAACTCTCGTCTACTGTTTAAGTAATGATTTTGAATGAATAGTAAAATAATCTAATAAGAAGTTGAATTGCTCAAACATGATCTCGAGAAGAAAGATGCTCAAACGGTTTGGACTGGGTGGGTACTGTGGTCGACATTATAAATGTGATTTGATGGTAATCCTCTTAACATACACATGGGTGCTATAAATGAATATTTTTACCAACTTATCTTATCTTTAAGCGTACGTTATTGCCTTGTTTATGTGAGAATAGATGCATTTGATGTGATGTTTGGCAGGAAAATGATATATAAAGTTGACCTAAGCTACCATCACAATCCCACATGCATTTATCATCTTTGGACCAACTAACCAAAAAGAGATATCACCCATTTTAAGTTGTATCGTAACACTCCTTATCAGAGGGGAGCTGTGGTGTAACTAATAAAATTGTTTTCATATGCTTAGGAGATTACGAGTTTGAATTATAGAAATGACTTTATGCAAAAATATTGTAGGGTAAGACTATATACAATAGACCTTATGACCTGGATCTTCCTTGATCCCCACGCAAAATCAGAGCTTAATTAATACGCCGGGCTGCCTTTTTAATACTCTCTCCATTCTATATTAGTTGCCAAAGTTACACCATTATATAGCACCAAGAATGAAAAAAAGTCATAATACATAAACGAGCCCTTTAACTTAGCATCAACTGACATTTATGCCCTCCAATTTCGAGTGTATACAAGTAGACACTTAAACTTGTATAAAATTGAACAAATATATACATGCATCTTACATGACAATTCACGTCCTACGTGTATCATGTCACGTAGAACGCGTATGTCTACTTATTTAATTTTATTCAAATTTAAGTGTCTACTTATGCACACTCAAAGTTGGAGGGCATATATTTTAACATAAGCCAAGTTAAATGATACATTTATGCATTATGCCAAAAGAGAAAGAAAGAAAGAAATGGAAAAAGATTCTCCCTTATTCCATGTTAACTGAATTTGTGAGACAATGTATACTTATTAAAAAAAAAACATTCAAGGACATAAGTTAAATCATAACTTTTCAAGTAGTGCAATTTATCTTCTAGAAAATATCAAACTTAATTAAATGAAAGGGCAAATATGGAAAAAAATTTAAACATACATCTTGAACTTTGAACAATCCAATTATTTTGAACAATGAAAAAAGCCCCAAAAATTGAGTTAATATGGAATAGAGGGAGTAATTGGCTTATGAGCAAAATAAGAAAGTTGATTAACAGTTGATTCCACTTGGATTATTTCCACAAAACAGAAGAAGAAAAAAAACTTTTGGTTTATACATCATTGCAATATCCACTATAAGTGCAGAATATTTAAACAATAAGATAAACTTACATTGCACCAACCATTTCAAATAGCGTTAGTTATTTTTCCACCAAGATCCTAATTATTCACAGCCACTCACTCATATGCTTTGTTTCCACAACCTTGACTTGACTATTTGCAAAATGTTTTTCACAAGTTTCCCAAATTAAATTCAACAACATATTATTAAAGGGGGAAAAAATTCAAATATGTCATTAAACTTTGAGAAAATGCTCCTCTCAGAAGATCAAAACCACTACTACAAACAGAGGCTTTTTCCGCATGGTGAGAAACAGATTCTCAATGAAATAGTGGTAAGCTTTCTAATTCTTCTGTGTGAAAACACTGCTACTTTTTTCCAGAGACTTAGGAATAGTACCTGACAATGCATTTAAAGACAAATTCAAGAATTCCAAGCTTATCAAGTTGGCAAAGGATAATGGAATTTGGCCAATAAATGAATTGTTTGATAGGTCAAGAGACTGCAGGTTTAGGAGTTCTCCCAATCTGCTTGGTATCATTCCTGAAAAGTGATTACTGGAAAGATCTAGAGCTATAATGACTTTCAGTTCTCCAATATCTGATGGAACTTCTCCCTCTAAAGAATTTCGTGACACACTTAGAGAAGACCACTCATTTTCCAAAGGTTCAAAGGAAATTTTGATGAAAATTTATTAGAACCCAAATAAAGATATTGTAGCATGCTAAGATTACCTAAGCATTTTGGAATTAATCCAGAGAGCTCATTAACTTGCATAGTTAATTTAACCAAATTAGATAAATGGCATACCTATCAAGATCCGATTGCTCAAGTTATGGTGGCGCCTACCAACCCACCAGTAGGCAAGCCAAACTCTATCCCAGAACTTAACAGTAATGGGACTAAAAGTGGAATCTAAAACAAAACTAAGCGGAAGCATACAATAACACACACAAGAGAAGGCAAAAGCGAAACCAAACTATATACATAAGCAAGACACCTCCCAGAACCTGGAAGTCACATGTACAGAACTACTAACAAGAGTACAAGTCCCAAAAGTGGACCACAGAAACAACTGTCTCAAAAATAAAAGACAAGCCAAAATATAAATACAGAGGAGATAGGTAATTCCAGAACACCATGTGCTCACCCTCGTCTTCTGAACAGACAGCTGCAGGCTTGATCTCAGCGCTGATAACTGGTGCTCGGATCTACATCACGAAAACAGATGCAGAGTGTAGTATGAGTACCAAAACAACAGGTACCCAGTAGGCATCATAGGCCGACTAAGCAAGAAAGGTAAAAACAGGCAGACAAGAGAGAATCAAACAACAACTAAGGTCAACGGAAACGAAAGGAGGAAGCGGAGAACGGAAAGTAAAGCTAAGAACAACAAAGCTAAACCCAGCTGAGCCCCCCATAAGACCCACTGGGCACACTCGTGCGCAAGTTTAAATAAAACACGAATGGACCCCCATAAGCCCGACAGGTACACAGAAGAGCTATACTACAGAAAGAAGGAAAACCTGACAACAGAAACCTCAATACCATGGGTCTTGGACCCGAAATACCACACCTAGGCCCAGCCCAATCATCAGTCATGAGCTGGCAATACCGAGTCCCACCCGCGTAACCTCAGCCTCGTACTGGAACAACACTTGAGCCCAACTCAGTCATCAGCCCCGAGCTGGCAATACCGAGTCCCACCCGCGTAACCTCAACCTCAGACTGGATCAACAACTCTCGCTCAATAGCCTAGTGCTGGAAATACCGGTTCCACCGGATAACGTCGGATGCACGACTGGGACTGGTAGCCTACGCTCCACGGACTCGCATTGGAAATAAGGGGTTGCAATCGTATAACGTCAGCTACGGATCGGAGCTGGTAGCCTACCCCTGACAACCTGTGCTGAAAATAGCGGATGCTAACCGAGTAACGTCAGCCACGTACTGGAGCTAACCATTTCAAACCAGATAACAAAAACACAAATAAAGACGAAAAGAAGAATGCCACGGGCCGCTGCCCGGCAAGGATAACTACCGAAGGCTCCCAGCCTAGCAATAACCAACCGGTAGTAAGAGCAACATCGAGGTCTTCATTCAATAACCGCAATCGCAACTATAGAAGAAACAGAAGAAGATCGATAATTCGAAGCCACAGAATCACCTAAACTAAGGCTCAACTATCAGACTCAAGTCTGCTATGCCATTCTACAAGGATCTAGTCCATCAGAATCGACGTCGGATACATACTCAAATCAACCAGGAACATGGGACTAAGGAAATACCACCCTGACCTAAACTAAGGTCGAAAACACAATCGGTCAGCACAACAACAGCAATCAACCCAAATCCACGCATGCAACAACAGATAACCACCCAACATATAATTCACAACATGAATAACAACAATTCAAGCCAACAACCCAACCTACAACATGATACTAGTCCGAACAACCCAACAATCAAATCAAAACTAAGAAATCGGAGAAGAGGAAGAATCATACTAACTACCTAGCCCAATATTCACACGAAGCTACTAGTATTTACACAATCAAGCTCAATCTAGAAAGAAAGGGAAGTCGTAACCTACCAAGAAAGCCGATCACGAGCGCTCCAAATCAATCAACCAGAGATTTCCCCTTCCAAACGGCCTCAGACTACTGCCACGCTGTCAAAAATAGAATCACAGCATCAATACGGTCATTTAGACACTAAAATCAACAAAATCGAAGATCGACCAATTTTTGGAGTCAAAATCAGGAATGTGGGACCCGCTCCGGATTTTCTAGAATTAACTCCTTGAAAAGGTCCTAAATCCTCCCTCGAGCCTGTGTTCCAAAACGGAGCACCTCTCGGGGCTCGAAACAGCTCTATGCAACAACAAACCAAAATGCAAAAGTTTACACAAAAAAGAGACTTGGGCCAGCCACTTACAATGCAGATACACCACAATCGGAGACTTTCCGATGTGCTCCAGACAGTCACCCACACAGCCAACAAGATTCCGAGCACCTGGACTTCGAATCGCCCAAAACGGAGCTCTAGAACTCAAGATATTGAAGTTTTAAAATGAGGGCAGAATTTGATTTTTTGTTATTTAAATAGCAGCAATCCTGGTCGCTAAAAGCCAGTTCTGGTCTCTAAAAGTCTAAATTCTGGTCGCTAAAGGTCTGCACCAGCAACCAGAATTTTTCTATTTTTCAAAGTCTCCGAACAGACCCTCGAAATTCGTTCTGGACCCGATGAAAATAAACCAGATATGCTACCCCACTAAATTCGACATTCTGGACTCAATGGCGCAGTCAGAATTTCAATACGATGTCATTTTGACAAAAAGTGGTACCACACCCAAATGTCATTTTTAGCCAATTTCCACAACGGGCCTCGGAATATGATCGGAAGCTCCCGGAAATTCTTGAAAGGTCATTCTAGATCAAATTCGACATTTTGGAACTTACCGTGCTGTCGAAATTTTCATCCGAGCGCGTTTTCCAAGAATGTTGACCGAAGTCAACTTTAAGCCAAATTTCAAAGGCTAAAAAGCTAACTGGCTCCAAAATCACACCAAAAGCCCCGGGACTCAGGCCAAAAATGCTTCTAGCCTAATTTGGCCACTTCGAAGCAGATGGAATCGTCAGAATTCCCATCTGAGGTCGTTTACCTAAAGTTATGACTGAAATCAACTTTTCAAGGTTCAAAAGCTCCAAAATAGGAAAACAGGCATAAAAACCACACGAGCGACCAGACAACCGAACCTACAGCGCCAGCAAGTCAGAAATGATTTGGGGTCGCTACAAGAAAGCTGTAACTGACAGAAAAGAGGCACAAACACGCAAATGACCTGAAGGGTCATTACAACATCCACTACTAAAAGGACTTTCGTCCGCGAAAGTAAGAGTCAAGATGTACCTGAGGGCTCAAATAAGCTGGGGAACTGCTCCCGCATCTCCCGCTTGGTCTCCCAGGTAGCCTCCTCGAATTTACTCATATAAATAGCTAGCTCTTATTCATTTGTAAGACGCACCTCTCACTTGTGTCACGCCCCATTTTTTCGCAAAACGGATTGATGCCCGACCTAACAACTCTTTTGGGTTTGATTGAAATGAAGAGTCGCCACCTAGCGAATTAAAGGCGCCTTAGGGCACCATTCTAACCTAACTAATTCTAATCTAAAAGGTCTGCGAACTAGAGATCGGGTAAGGGTTCAGGTTACCTCGAAGGGAAGGTGTTAAGTACCCTTCGAGGTCCACAAAAGGTGGGTCCCGACCATATTTTATATTTTATGTGGGGGTTACAAATTGTCAAATAAGGTCTAATTTTTTATTTATTTATTAATCTATAATTAAATTAAGTGATAAAGTAAATGAGCATTAAACACTTTAATAAATAACATAAGCAAAAAAAGGATAAGCGAAAAGACAGAAAAAACACAATAAGATAGAGAAAGACATTTTTTAATTAATTAATTACCCCAAATAAAACACATAATAAAATAAAAGAAAAGAAAGAGAAAGAAACGAAATAAAAAAAAACCTAAATTAAAAGATTGCCCTTTTTGGATCAGCACTCGGCTTATTCGGCATACCGAGACAAATTCATAATACATTTTTTTGTTTGTCGGCTTTTTGCTCAAGTCGCCTTCCATCATGTCCAAAGGGCCTAAATACCCCTACCCTCCCTTTCTGAGGTTTAATTATTATTTTTAAAGCCTAAATCGTTCTAAAAAGAAATTCTAAAACTAGCGTCCTAAAAGGTGCCTAGCGTCCCAACTTAAGGTCCAAGAGGCATTAGACTAACTAAATGATAAGTTTTAGACTAAAATAAAATATATGTTTTATTATTAGCATGCTTACAAACACAAATAAAGTGAAAGGATATCATGTGAAGTGTATGCAAGAAAGATATAAAACCGGTAGCATAACAGCAGTCCACTTAAAGGACAAAATTATTATAAGGCGGAGCTTGATTAAAATATGCATTTGATTTGAGACCAAGCAGATTAGCATGCAAGAAATAGTTTATTAACCTATTAAAGTCCATTAAAGTACAACTAATTAATTAGCATAATCAAATTATTTTAGTCTAATTTTAACATGCTACAATAAAATCTTATGAGCAGATTTTATTAATATGCTGATAATATTTATTGAACTAATGTACAAATTTCTAAACCCCAAATGACATGTCAACATTTTACTAAACCCTATAGGCATGATTTCTGAGTGAGACAGCGCTTTAAATTAATCAGGCTTTTAGAAATTCACTTTAGCATGCTAAACATAAAATTTCCTATTGGATTGATCTCTATGTGACAGAAACATACAAATTATCACACAAATTAGGACAAGGTATATACATGCTGAAAATTATTTAATAATACCTATGAAAAAGGTTTTTGTAATACATATTTAATCAAGTAGCAATCCGAAAAAGGCTAGAGGTCGGTCAAAATTGGGTGTCAACAGCTGCCCCTTGATTGCGTGAGAATGAAGGATGAATTTTCAGGCAACCAACGTTGATTGAGTAGCCGATTTTGTCCGACCGACAGGAAGATGTCAATCGGATCAATTGAAAGTATATAGGGCTGGAAAAAGGTATGGCCGAGACTTTGGTTTTAAGCCGCCTACATATCTCTGGTATTACGAGAATCAGGCCATGTGTAGTTCTAGATTTAGGAGCGGACTATACTCCTATGAATGAGATAACGGTACAGGATTCGAACGAAAGCGATAATGGCTTGAATAGGATAGGATTAGAGCTCGAGGTGGAATGAATAGCGTAAGGAAGAGAGAGTGACTTAAGTTGGGATCAGAGGATCATATAAGTAGCAAAGAGTTGAGAGAGTCTTCATTGCGATATATCAACACAATGATCACATCTGAAAGGGCAATTGACCTAGTCTGCAATCCGTCAGTCTCTGCAAATCTATAGCTTGCACTATGACTAGATAAAGTGATTAGGGAATATATATCCATTGAATAATTTATAAACATGATGCAATTTCCCATATAGACTATGAATTTGCCTTAAGACTATGAAAATGATGTCTTAGGCTATGATGTCTAGGGCCATGATACGCAAAATTAAATCCTCAGGTCATGAAAATGTTGTCCGTGGGCCATGAAGAATGATGCCCTTGGACTATGACACCTTCGGAACATGATGAGCAGAAATTAAATCCTTAGGCCATGAAATGATGTTTGTCAGCCATGAAAGATGATGCCTTTAGACTATGACGCCTTAGGAACATGATAAGCATAAATTAAATCCTCAGGCCATGAAATGATGTCTGGAGGCCATGAAATGATGCCTTTAGACTATGATGCCTTCGAAACATAAATGATGAGTAAAGAGAGCGTATCTGTTTTGATATGATTCGGGCCTTAGGTGACACTTATGACTTGAGTCGATAGAACCTCCATGTGGATGTGTTCATCGGGCTCAATATGGTTTCCATGATTTGATTCAACAGTAGCTCCAACATAGTCCTCGGGCTCAATATCATTCTCCGGCACATGCGATCCTCGGGCACAATGCAATCTCGGGCTCAATGCAATTTCTCGGGCTCTCGGGCTCAATGCAATCTTCGGGCTCATGCAAATGCAATTCTTGGGCACAATGCAATCTTCGGGCACATGCAATATCTCGAGCACAATGCAATCTCGGGCACATGCAATTTCTCAGGCTCAATGCAATTTTTAGGCTCAAAGCAGTCTTCGGACATGTGCAATTTTCTCGGGCTCATGCAATATCTCGAGCTCAATACAATATCTCGGGCACATGCAATATCTCGAGCTCAATGCAATGTCTCGGGCACATGCAATATTTCGGGCTGAATGCAATTCTCGGGCGCATGCAATTTTCGGGCACATGCAATATCTCGGGCACAATGCAATCTCGGGCACATGCAATTTCTCAGGCTCAATGCAATCTCGGGCTCAATGTAATTTTTTGGGCTCAATGCAATCTTCGGGCACGTGCAATTTTCTCGGGCTCATGCAATATCTCGGGCTCAATGCAATATCTCGGGCACATGCAATATCTCGGGCACATGCAATATCTCTGGCTCAATGCAATTTTCCGGGGATAATGCGATCTTTGGCGCAATGCAATTCTCGGGCACATGCAATCTCGGGCTCAATGCAATCTTCTCGGGCATAGTATAGCAGCTTAGAATTTCGTCTAGCGATTGTCAGACTCAGTATAAAGTAGCTTGATCCTTTGTCTTGTTGGAAAGATAGTGGTTTGTTCCTTCGATGATGCTGAAATTGCTTTTGTACAGGTACCTGTCTTTTCTGCATTCAAAGAAAATAGTTAGTTTATAGGAGGGGGAGGTTGATCTGTATCTTCGGTTTGACCAGCGGGCTCCATTCATCTTCGTCATCCAGGCTTTCTACGGGCATGGCTTTGGATAACTAAAAAGGGTTACAAAAATTTTGGAAAAGCTTTTCTTTCGAAAATATGAAAGTGCTAGAAAACATTTGTTGAATCTTTGACCGTGGCACAGTCTTGAGACTTTACGACTTCCGATTGAGAGGTTCCTTCAGTCTTGATAGAAATTTTGAAGACTGTTCAAAATTTCTGCCCAGTTTCAGGATTTATAACAGAATGTGATTATTGAGGTCCTCTCAATCCAGTGGCTTGCAAGAAAATAATCATTTGATAGAATTTTTGAGACCTTCTCAAAAATTCTGCCTCAGTATTTGGCTTGCAAGAAAATGCTCTTTTCACGAAATTTTGAGACCCTCTCAAAGATTCCGCTCCAGCCCTACGATTTGCT
The DNA here is from genome assembly GCA_018342035.1 of Solanum appendiculatum. Taxonomy (NCBI): domain Eukaryota; kingdom Viridiplantae; phylum Streptophyta; class Magnoliopsida; order Solanales; family Solanaceae; genus Solanum; species Solanum appendiculatum. Next base: position 255,388 of record JAGDQO010001323.1, read on the forward strand.
TGAAAATGCTCTTTAATGGGATTTTTGAGTTCCTTTCAAAAATTCTGCCCCAATTATGTACTCAAGGGAAAACGAAAAATTTTATTAGGATAAGACCAAACTCCATATGAGCACCTACGTATCCCCTCTTAAACGGGAATCGGGTCTGACTTAGTTCCAAATTACAAAATTAAGAGCATGAATCAAAGCTTAGATGTAGTATTTCTTCACAGCATCTGAGTTGATAGGTCTGGGCCAAACTTCACCATCCATTTCTGCTAGTATGAGGGCACCTCCAGTTAAAACTCGAGAAACCACGTAAGGACCTTGCCAGTTTGGTGAGAATTTACCCTTTCCCTCTTCTTGATTTGGAAAGATTCGCTTCAGGACCAATTGCCCAGGTGAGAAATGTCTGGGTCTGACCCTTTTGTTGAAGGCTCTTGCCATTCTATTCTGATAGAGCTGGCCGTGGCAGATAGCATTAACTCTTCTTCCGTCGATTAAGGCGAGGTTTTCCAGCCGATTCTGCACCCACTTAGCATCGCTCAGTTCTACTTCTTGAATAATCCTCAGAGATGGTATCTCTACTTCAGCGGATATCACAACTTCATTACCGTATACCAGGAAATAAGGTGTAGATCCAGTAGAAGTTCTAATGGTGGTACGGTATCCCAACAAAGAAAATAGTAACTTTTCATGCCAGTGTTTGTAGTTGTCAATCATCTTACGAAGTATCCTCTTGATGTTCTTGTTGGCAGCCTCGACTGCTCCATTCATCTGTGGCATGTATGCTGTTGAGTTTCTATGATTGATCTTGAATTTCTCACACATTGCTTGCATTAGGTCACTGTTCAAATTGGTCCCAGTATCTGTAACAATGGACTCAAGTATTCCGAATCTGCAAATAATATGATTTTTAACAAAATCATCCACAACCTTCTTCGTGACGGACTTGTGGGATGTGGCTTCAACCCATTTGGTGAAGTAGTCAATTGCAACGAGGATGAATCTATGTCCGTTAGACGCAGCCGGTTCGATAGGGCCAATAACATCCATGCCCCAGGCTGCAAAAGGCCAAGGTGAACTGGTAACATGGAGTTCATTTGGAGGAACTCAGATCATGTTTGCGTGAGTCTGGCATTGATGCCATTTTTGAACAAAGCGGATGCAATCGGTCTCCATAATCAGCTAGAAATATCCTGCTCTAAGGATCTTTTTTGCCAAAGTAAAACCATTCATGTGAGGACCGCATGTTCCAGCGTGTATTTCTTCCACCAGCCTAGATGTTTTTCCAACATTGACGTACCGTAGCAAACCTAGATCGGGAGTCCTCCTATACAAGACTTCTCCACCTAGAAAGAATTGACTTGCTAACCTCCGGATCGTGCATTTTTGTACGCTCGTTGCGTCCTCAGGATACTCATCATTCTTCAGATATCCTTGTATATGATTGTACCAAGGCTTCCCGTTAGATTCTTCCTCAACATGAAAGCAGTATGCTGGTTGTTCGTATGTATGAATATGAATAGGATCGATATAGTTCTAATCTGGGTGTTGGATCATAGATGATAAAGTGGCTAGAGCGTCTGCAAACTCATTTTGGATTCTTGGGACATGCCTGAATTCCGCTTTGATGAACCTTTTGCACAATCTGTGTATGCATTCCAAGTATGGTAGCAACTTTCATTTCTTGGTCGCCCACTCGCCTCGTACCTGATGAATCAATAAATCTGAATCTCCAATTATCAACAATTCTTAGACATCCAAATCAACTGCCCGTCGGAGGCCCAAAATGCATGCTTCATACTCAGCCATGTTATTGGAACAAAGAAATCAAAGTTTTGCTGCTATTGGATAATGTTGCCCAGTTGGCGAGATCATTACAGCTCCGATGCCAGACCCATTCAGATTCTTGGCCCCATCAAAGAACATCCTCCAACCATCATATTTTTCAGATATATCCTCACCTACAAAAGCTATCTCTTCATCAGGAAAGTAAGTCCTTAGAGGTCTGTATTCCTCATCCACGGGATTTTTAGCCAGATGATCTGCCAATGCTTGTGCCTACATTGCTTTTAGCGTGACATATACTATGTCAAATTCGCTCAATAGTATCTTCCATTTAGCCAGTTTGCCCGTAGGCATGGGCTTTGAGAAGATGTACTTTAGAGGATCCATCCTTGAGATCAAGTAAGTGGTATGCGACGAGAGGTAATGTCACAGTTTTTTAGCAGCCTAGGTCAAGGCACAACAAGTACGTTCTAGCAACGAATAACGGGTCTCATATGATGTGAACTTCTTGCTCATGTAGTATATGGCTTGCTCCTTCCTTCCTGTTTCATCATGTTGCCCCAGAATGCAGCTAAAAGCATTATCCAATACTGATATGTATAATAGCAGTGGCCTACCAGACTCTGGTGGGACCAATACAGGAGGATTTGACAAGTAGTCTTTGAACTTATCAAATGTTTGTTGACATTCTTCCGTCCATTTTACAGCGGCATCTTTCTTCAACAACTTGAAAATTGGCTCGCAAATGACGGTAGACTGAGCTATGAAACGACTAATGTAGTTAAGTCGTCCTAAGAAACTCATCACCTCTTTCTTGCTTCTTGGCGGAGGTAGATCTCGAATAGCTTTGATTTTTGATGGATCCAACTCTATACCTCGACGACTGATGATGAAACCCAACAACTTCCCTTTAGGAACACCAAAGACATACTTTGTAGGATTCAACTTCAAATTATACCTGCGCAGTCTAGCAAAGAACTTTCTAAGATCATCCAGATGATTTGAACCCTTCTTTGATATGATGATGACGTCATCCACATAAACTTTGATTTCCTTGTGGATCATGTCGTGAAACAAAGTGGTCATCGCTCTCATATATGTGGCCCCCACATTTTTTAACCCGAAAGGCATCACTTTGTAGTTATAGACACCCCATGGTGTGATGAAAGCAGGTTTCTCAGCGTCATCCTTGTGCATCTCGATTTGATGATAACCAGCGAAGCAATCTACTAATGATTGTGTTTCATGCTTGGCACAGTTGTCGATCAGGATGTGTATATTGGGCAATGGAAAATTATCTTTGGGACTAGCCTTGTTGAGGTCCCGATAGTCCACGCAGACTCTGACCTTTCCATCTTTCTTAGGTATTGGAACGACATTAGCAAGCCAAGTCGGGTACTCTGTCACTTGGAGGATTCCGGCCTCCAATTGCTTTGATACTTCCTCTTTAATCTTCAAACTCAACTCAGGCTTGTATTTTCGGAGCTTTTGCTTCACAGGAGGACAAGATGGATCAGTGGGCAACCGATGGGCTACTATAGATGTGCTTAGTCCTATCATGTCTGCATAGGGCCAGGGGAAATATCTTTGTTCTCCTTTAAACACTCAATATGTTCTTTCTTGTCCTCTTTAATCATATGAATACTTATCCGGGTTTCTTGTGTTGTTTCTGAATCTCCCAAGGTGACCACTTGTATTTCCACTAAGTTTGCATTGGGCTTTTCCTCAAACTCTTCAACCTTTCTAATCAGCTCTTCAGGGACCTCACTCTCTTCCACCTCTTCTAAATCATTTATGTTAAGTTGCGCAATCTTATTATGTGCCACGGTCTTAGATTCAACATTTTTATAAATAATTTTGCTGAAAGGAAACAATGCATAGATAAATATCAATGAAATGGAAAAGAAACTTTATTATTCAAAGTTAAATATTAAAAGGTTTCAACATAAAACTGGTGTTTGAAAACATCGATATTTGAGAAAACTAAAATAAAACTATTTTATTAGAAATGTTTGAAAATTAAAATGAAATTGTTCTCCAAAGCTACCCAGAGGCCCGGCGAGGTCTGGACGGAGTTGAAGTCCAATTGTTAACAGCATCCTTTGCTCTTTTGCTTCCTCTAGGCTCCTATTTCCCCTCCTCGTTGATCACGACGTTGCAGCTCTTCTCTTTCTTCTCGATTAAGGACAAGCGCTGCATTTCTTCTAGTAGCTCATCAATGATTCTTCTCATGAACCCGGTAAATCAGAATAAGTGATACAATGGTGGTATGGGCTTCTTCAATGGGTAATAATACCCTTCTGTAAGCGACTGCCAGTCAAGCCATTCTTCAGTAGTGTAGTTATAACCCAACCCGAAAGTGGTTGAATGAACCGTGGATTTTATGGGTTCAACTATTCCTTATAATCTGGGACCTAAACCTTTCCCTAATTCAAAGCCAAACCACTGCATCATGTCTATGATCTTCTAGTTGTACCATGGTTGTACTTCAATGTTGCCAACAACCTCCACTGTATGGAACATCTCTCCGTCTAGATGATCTTTCCCTTCGACTGTATAAATGGGATGCTCCCTTTCTCTGTGGACCACTACTTCCTCATGTTCCCATTCAAATTTCAAACACTGGTGCAGAGTTGAAGGTACGGCTCCGGCCATATAGATCCAGGGGCGGCCGAGCAACAGGTTGTAAGAGGCAGGGATATCCATGACTTGGAAGACTATAGGAAAGGTTGCAGGACCGATGATCATGTCCAAGGTTATCTCTCCAATCGTCCCCTTTTGAGAACCATCAAATGGTCTCATGCTCATCTTCCAAGTTTGGATCTTCGAAATATCCACATTGAGTCTGGTCAGCGTGCTGAGAGGACAGATGTTCAAACCAGACCCTGGATCAACTAAGGCCCTGGTGACTACTCTGTTATGATATTGAGTAGTAATGTGCAAAGCCTTGTTGTGGGATGTTCCTTCGATTGGTAACTCATCCTCGTGAAAGGATATTTTGTACGCCTCGAACACCTGTCCAACCATCTGGGCTACCTCTCTATCAGTGATGTCAGCAGGTACATAAGCTTCACCTAAAATCTTCATAAGAGCCTTGCGATGAATCTCTGATGACTGTAACAATGACAGAATGGATATCTGGGCCGGAGTTTTGCTCAGCTGATCAACAATGGAATACCCTTTAGCTTGTATCTTCTTCCAAATACTATGGTCTTCCAATTCCACGATCGGGGGCTTGGACTTGCTAGAACTACCTTGAAACAAGTTTTCAGAGGTATATATCCTTCCAGACCTGGTTACTCCTGCTACGACATCTGTTTCCTCTACCTTCGCTTTTCCCTTTCCATAATCCCATGGGACAGCATGAGTGTCATACTTGATGGGAGGAGGAGCTCTAACAATAGTGAATGGAGGTCTTGGTGTAGCAACTTCAACTTCGAAAGGAGCACGCCTTTGCTCTACAATAGGCGTCTGGGCCGTGGCAGTCATCATTTCTTCTTGCTCGAGAAGCCAAATGGATCCCTCTAAATCCACCATATCATCGGCCTCTATCATATTCACTTGGTGATTTGGGAGGGTTGTTTGCCACATTGGGTGCAGGGTCTTTAAGCTGGATAGCTTTTGTATCAATAAGCTTTTGAATCTTGTCTTTCAAAGATCTACAAGCTTCAGTGGTGTGACCTTTCATTCCGGAGTGGTAAGCACAAGCCTTGTTGGGATCATACCACTTGGCATGGACATCTACGGGTAAAGCAGGGATTGGGGTAATATAGCCAGTTTCTTTCAATCTCTCGTAAAGCTGAGCTATTGGTTCGGCTCAGGGAGTGTAGGTTTTTATGGGTCTCTTTTCAAATGGAGGTCTATTTATGTAGTTTGGTGGTTGAGTGGGTGGTGGAGATTGGAAATAGGTAGGTTGGGCATTGTAGACAGGATAGCTAGGCTGTTGATATTGTGGAGGTGGATTTTGGTAATAGGGAGGTATGGGATATGAGGATGTGGGATATTGAGGAGGAGGAGGGGTTGTTATTTGGTATTTAGAGGGAGTTTTGACACCGTGAACCATCATCACAGACCACCCTTCTTTCTTCTTTCGATTTTCAGACATTCCGCCAGATTGCAATGCCTTATTGGTGGCTTGTAAAGCCTCCAAATTGATGGTGGTGCCGTTTCTTATACCTTCTTCGATTTTCTCACCCAGCTTGATGATATCAGAGAAGCTCTTTTCAGCAACGAGCATCATTCTATCGTAGTACTAGGGTTCTTGAGCACGAATAAAGTAGTCCTTCATCTGAGGCTCTTCCATAGGAGGTCTGGCTCTAGCCGTCTCAGACCTCCATCTGATGGCATAATCTCGAAAGGATTCACTTGGCTTTTTCTTTAAATTTTGAATATAGAACCAGTCCGGCGCGTTCTCTACGTTGAACCCAAACCTGTTCATAAAGTCTGTAGCCATATCAACCCATCGACCCATTTGCGAGGGTGTTGTTCAATGAACCATGACAAGGCTTCCCCGGTAAGACTCCTCATAAACAGCTTCATTCAAATCTTCTCGTCCTTCTCGACTCCTACAAGCTTTTCACAATACATGCGTAGATGAGCTTTAGGGTCTCTAATACCATTGAACAACTTGAACTTTGGCAGCTTGTATCCTTCAGGCAGCTCAACATCTGGATGAATGCACAGATTCTCATAACTTAGTCCTCCCAGTCGTTTGCTTCCCTAAATGTGTTGCATTCTACTAGCCAATTTATCCAACCTCTTGGACATGGCTTTTATCAGAATATCCTTTTGGGAGGATTCTGATTCACGGTCGTCATGCGTTAGGGGAGCAGTCTCCACATATATGGGGTTAAGCGTATGGCTTCCAGGAACATTAGTATGTGTAGTGGGTATATTATGGTTGAAAGCTGGTTCGACGGTAAATGGTTTGTTATGTTGGTAGTAGTGATGGATTGGAATTTGGGCATTTGGGGAAAGTATGTGGATGGAGTTTGGTTGTATGTGAGTGTGAGATGGTGGAACAATATTGGGGTGAGTGGAGGTAGGAGGAGGTATATTATGGAGTGGAGGGTTACTAGGTAAGGTGGTTTGGTTGGGTAGGTTTTTCGCGTGTTCCCCAAACGGAGTGCCAAGAGAGATGGATAATTTGGCTAGATCACGCATATGGGCCACCTTTTCTTCTAACTCGATGATCTTGCGTTCGAGTCTGAGAATCAAATCATTGGAGAGTGTTCCTCCTTCAGAAGTTTCTACCCGTTCGTTTGTGCTGTTGTTATCAACCATTTTCCCTTTCGTCTTATAACTTGATCGTTGAGGAAGAGGAGGAGGAGGAGGAGCCCCTTTTGATCTCGTATGGGCCAGAATGTAAAGACAGATCAACCTTTGGGAATGGGAAAACAAATAAAATCAACAGAAAATCCCATGTTAGAACATTAGAATAATGGTATAATAATAGTACGTTGTTTGAAGTAAACGCCCTAAATGCGAAGAGCCTCATTGAGCCAGATGTAGGCCTAAGACGACAAATAAGTGATGTAAAATGATTAATTTAAGCCATATTTGCCAATATGAAGTTTAGAGTTAGGTAAAAATTTAAGAAAGCAAACTTTTATTCATGGACTTCAAACTATTACAACGTAATTAAAAACGAAAAATAAACTAAGGGGCAGGGATAACATAAGGGAATAAGCCTATAAAGAAAACACTTCAACGGTGTCGATCTCCAATGTTGGGCACAATCTGCTCCCTCATCTTCAGAGTGACATTATAGTCATGGTTTAGGAGATTGCGTGCCCATTTCTTTTCCTTTTCACCCCCAAAACCCAAAAGACCCTCTTCACTCAAGTCCTTATGATCAGCATCTTCCAGAATCCACACATAATACTCAGGCGTACAAAAAGGGTGTTATTCGCGAGTATAAATAGTTATTACCCCTTCCCACCTTTGTAGTATGGTGTCAACTTGTGGGATTTCTGGCCTAAAATTGTACTCATAAGTGTCCATATGAGACCGCAAGGGTATCATTTGGATTTGCCCGAACTGGCGGAGGACTCGAAGCGATGCATAGGGTTGAACTCCATTCAGGCCGATAAGCTCAATGAAGTAAAGCTCATGGCCTCTAACTATAGCACGACGAGACCTCAACCAGTAATACTTCCATTGAATTTGAATACCAGAACGCTCTTTCAAATACCTGAACCAGTCTTCCGTTCCCACATGAGCACGAAAAAACTTCATCCTATCAGGGTGGCTGAAGATCTTGTTTCCGACCCCATTCAAAATATCTACCATGTCGTCTCTTTTGTGGAAGTGTTCCACGGCCCATAATTGCAATAAAAGATTGCACCATTCAAACTGTCTCTTACCTTTGACGCATGCGGATAGGGCCCTGATCATCTCTGCTAGTATCATAGGCACGATAGTATTTCTAGGATTTATTTTTGCTTGAGCTAACATGCGGACCACATAACTCAATGTAGTGCTGATTCTTCCTTCCTTCATGGGAAAAACTAATGAGCCCAAAGTGCAATGACGAAAGCGTGTAGACAATATCTTTGCCACTTTCTAGCGGAGCAAGCGAATTCTTAGTCAAAATTCTTGTGACCGTCGTCGTTACAAAAACACGAATGTAGAAACTCTATTGAAATCCATCCAGATTTTAAACAAGTTAGTTTTAGATTGGATTTCAACCCCAAACTCCTTAGGAATTTCTTCCACGACTGCTTGTGAGGAACGATCATTTGACAATCTCGATAGAGAAGATCAAGAAACCCACCAATTTCTTCGATAGTTGGGGTTAATTCAAAATCTCTGAATTTGAAAACCAGTCTTGCGGGATCCCAAAACTGCAGCAAAGCCATGATCATGTACCGATCGGGAGCAATGAGTAAAAGGCATGTCAGACCCCCCAATAATGTGTTAGCCTCCAGTTCACGGTCTTTCTTGATACTCATCCACCAATTCTTAAGAAGTCGACCTACTTTCACAACCATTTGTGTGTTGGGGAAGCTAGGCGTGGTCATGACTCTGCAAACAAAACAACAGATAAGTTCTAAACTCGATTTTGGCATAATTTGGCTTAAATTAATTATTATGATCACATTGACACATAGTATGCAATTGGTCTAGAGGGTGTTGTGGCCCTTTAGACAATAGGGTGGCTACTAAGATGTGAGTTGACACCAAGGGTCAACCCACCTAAATTTATGCATGCATGACTTAATTAAGGACGGATAGCTCTATCTTAAGTTTTTTAAGAGTTGGATAGACACGGACTGAAGGTATTCTATGCGAGAAGGTACATGGTTACACGGTAGTAAAACTATCCGATTCTGCCATGCATCTGCCATCTCTCTAAAATAGGGTATTTTTCTGGAAGAATATTGTGAGAGGTGCAAAGGCACAAAATCACGATAAAAATAAAAAATAAAAGAGAAGGATCCCAATTGGGTGAAGTATGAGCGGAATGTCAATTTATCAAAACCGTAACAATTAGCATTTAGTTGGAATGCGGTAACACACATGCAGTTTAAAGAAAGCGGCAAATAAATACATAAATAAATAATAAACAAATAAGGAAATGTTTTGACATGTAAGGCAGGGAAATCAAATAATTAATGAAAGCACGCAGATAAACAAATAGGAAAAAGGGAAAATGGTTAAACATAGAAAACAAATAAACAAAGATGACGAACAAACAAACCCCACATAAAATATAAAACACGTAATGGTAAGAACCTAATTCTCCAACAGAGTCGCAATTCTGTCACGCTCCATTTTTTCGCAAAATGGGTTGATGCCCGACCTAACAACTCTTTTGGGTTTGATTGAAATGAAGAGTCGCCACCTAGCGAATTAAAGGCGCGTTAGGGCACCATTCTAACCTAACTAATTCTAATCTAAATGGTCTGCGAACCAGAGATCGGGTAAGAGTTCAGGTTACCTTGAAGGGAAGGTGTTAAGCACCCTTCGAGGTCCACAAAAGGTGGGTCCCAACCATATTTTATATTTTATGTGAGGGTTACAAATTGTCAAATAAGGTCTAATTTTTTATTTATTTATTAATCTATAATTAAATTAAGTGATAAAGTAAATGAGCATTAAACACTTTAATAAATAACATAAGCAAAAAAAGGATAAGCGAGAAGACAGAAAAAACACAATAAGATAGAGAAAGACATTTTTTAATTAATTAACTACCCCCAAATAAAACACATAATAAAAGAGAAGAAAAGAAAGAGAAAGAAACGAAATCGGAAAAAAAAACATAAATTAAAAGATTGCCCTTTTTGGATCAGCACTCGACTTATTCGATATATCGAGACAAATTCATAATACTTTTTTTTGTTTGTCAGCTTTTTGCTCAAGTCGCCTTCCATCATGACCAAAGGGCCTAAATACCCCTACCCTCCCTTTCTAAGGTTTAATTATTATTTTTAAAGCCTAAATCGTTCTAAAAAGAAATTCTAAAACTAGCGTCCTAAAAGGCGTCTAGCGTCCCAACTTAAGGTCCAAGAGGCATTGGACTAACTAAATGGTAAGTTTTAGACTAAAATAAAATATATGTTACCTAAAGACTCTCTAAGCGTCAAGCAAGAACATATTGAACAACAATTAGCATGTAAAATCTCAAATTGGCCTCTAAGTTTTATTATTAGAATGCTTACAAACACAAATAAAGTGAAAGGATATCATGTGAAGTATATGCAAGAAAGATATAAAACCGGTAGCATAACAGCAGTCCACTTAAAGGACAAAATTATTATAAGGCGGAGCTTGATTAAAATATGCATTTGATATGAGACCAAGCAGATTAGCATGCAAGAAATAGTTTATTAACCTATTAAAGTCCATTAAAGTACAACTAATTAATTAGCATAATCAAATTATTTTAGTCTAATTTTAACATGCTAGAATAAAATCTTACGGGCAGATTTTATTAATATGCTGATAATATTTATTGAACCTATGTACAAATTTCTAAACCCCAAATGACATGTCAACATTTTACTAAACCCTATAGGCATGATTTCTGGGTGAGATAGCGCTTTAAATTAATCAGGCTTTTAGAAATTCACTTTAGCATGCTAAACATAAAATTTTCTATTGGCATGATCTCTATGTGACAGAAACATACAAATTATCACACAAATGATCTCTGGCTTATATAGCAAATAAAGAGCAGACAACAAAGGAAAAGAAATAATTGGGGATCAATTATAATATTATTTTCCTTATTCAAGAGGAACCAAATCAGTCAAGATTTTACCAAAAATAATCAAGTAAGGATTCTACCATAATAAGCCTAAACATGGGATATTCACTTCCTTCGAGCAACCAAGAATAAAATCGGTTAACCTCTTACCAAAATCAGCCGAATATTTGCCAAATAAAAAGGCGAGTAAGTAATCTTCCCACTTTATATAAGGTAGATAGATCAATTAGCAATTATTTCCTAAAATGGGCAAAGTACAAAAATCAGTAAAGGTTTGGACTATATTTTGACAAACTTAAACATGTAAGGATATCTCTAAAATTGATTATGGTAAAAAGAATCAATTAACAAATCACAAGCAATCTGCTCAAGAATTACGCCATTTCACCCATTTATTCTTGAAAATCAAGACACACTTACCAAAAAATAATTTCAGTACCATGAGTCAATCACAGTGAAAAACGATTTACACTTACCATAAGTGATCCCAAAATCAAGTGTTTCAATTAATCCAAATCCGATTCCGCCCGTAATCAAGCTTATTAAAGTCAGAAAATAACCACCTCATCAGTGTAAACGAACATTCAAGAATGGACTAGTAACCATTCATACAGAACACAAACATTCAGGCATACGATACAATACCTAAGTTCTGGAAGGGTCCGTAAAGACCCATCTTTAACAAGCTAAGAATTTCAAATTTCGAGTTGTCTTAAAACTCCTTGGCCAGCGTTGTTGCCTTCACTGATTGGAGCTGCTGTTCATCAGAGAGGTGGTACTTTTGTTGTTCGTCGTTGTTTGTTGTTGTCGACCCCTGCCAGAAAAGGAGAAGAACGGAGCGAGGTTAGGGTTCCGCCGGTTTGGGGCTGCTCTGCCTGGCCGGGCTGCTGTTGTTGTTAGTTGCCGGTGGCTGTTGGCTGCCTCGTGAAGAGGAGACAGCGGAGAGGAGAGATAAGGAGGGGCTGGGTGGCGTTCTTCACCGGAGATGGTGATTCTCGCCGGAAAAAGATGAGAGGAGAAAGAAGAGGGGACCGACGGGGAAAGGGAGAGAAGAGAGGCGGCGCCATGGCGGGGAGAGAGCGGCGTCTGGTGGAGTCTCTCTGCCTCGCCGGCGTTGATGGAGAAGAGAGGGAGGAGTCGCAGCGGTTTTGAGAGGAGAAAGAGTGAATGTGAAAGTTGATTAGGGTTAGGGGTCTTTGGTAGTTTTAAAATAGGAAAGGTGTTTGGGTGATCTGGACCGTTGGATTAAAAACAGATGCACGGCTGTGATTTGATCTTGGGTTTTGGTTTGAGAGATGGACGACTCAGATTTAAAGAAAAGGTTTCAGAATTTGGATTGAATTTAATCCAATTGGCTATAATTGAGATAAGAATTGAGTTAAAATTGGCTAGAATTGAAACAAGAAAGTGGCCATAATTGCAACTAAATTGAAATAAGAGGCTAAAATTGAAATGAATTGGATAGAATAGGCTACGAATGGAATGATTTTGGGGAAGATGATATGAATTTCTATTTAATTAATTATGTACTACACTTAATAAATAATTTTTTATATAAAATAAGCATACTTAAATATTTTGAACCTTAAATCGATAAGTAAAGATAATTATTTTTAAAATTTGAAAATCGACAAATATAATTAAAAAAATATAATTTGATAAGAAAAATATAATTACAATAAATTTTGTAAATTACGAATATTAAAACATGTAATTATTTACATAAAAGTACTTATAATTTTGAAATCGTAATAAAATGAAAAAGGTTTTTGTAATACATATTTAATCAAGTAGCAATCCGAAAAAGGCTAGAGGTCGGTCAAAATTGTGTGTCAACAACTTGCCTTCTCGTCTTCTAAGGCATTTGATCTTCTTTCTCTCTTGTAGTATTTCACTTGTACTCTTTTGGAGTGAAATAAATATTTGTTGATTATGTCCGATGAGTAGGGAAAAGAAAATAAAATACTACCGAACCTCGTAAATTCCTGGTGTTTGTTTTATTGTTGTCTCATTTACTATTTATTAGCTACCTTTAGATATAGCAGTTGTGATTTCATCACTCTCTATATATTCGGCCTCTGCAAGAATTGGTATCATATCCAAGGTTTTATCTGAGTATGCTATGTGCTTGCAGCACAGTCTGAACTTCCACATCATAAAAGATTTACTTTTGTCTTTTACATTGTTAGCTAATAAATAGTTTTTGTAGCAAAATGGAAAACAAGAAAAATGTTGAGTCCACATCGAATGTCAGTAATATGTCATCATTGGCATCTTCGCTTATGACAAGAATTGTGTCTAATGCAAAAATTGTAGTTGAAATTTTTGACGGGTCAGGACATTTCGGAATGTGGCAAGGCGAGGTCCTTGATGTCCTTATTCAACAAGGGCTAGATATTGCAATTGAAGAAAAGAAACCAGACAGTGTAGGAGAAGAAGAATTGAAGACTATCAATCGTCTTGCTTGCGGTACCATCCGATCTTACCTCGCAAGAGAACAAAAGTATCCATACACAAAGGAAACTTCTGTAAATAAATTGTGGAGTGCATTGAAGGAGAGATTCTTGAAGAAAAACAGTCAAAATAAACATTACATGAAAAAGAGACTGTTACGCTTCACTTATATTTCCGGTAGCACAATGAATTATCATATCACCAGCTTTAATAAGTTGGCGACAAATTTGCAGAATATGGACGTTACTTTTACGGATGGAGATATGGCCTTAATGTTGTTAAGTTCACTTCCCGATGAATTCGAGAACCTTGAAACTATTCTACATCATTGTCATGATGAAGTATCTCTCAAAGAAGTTTGTTCTGTCTTGTATAGTTATGAACAAAGAAAGAGAGAAAAACAAAAAGGTGGAGAAGCAAAAGCACTGATCGTGAGAGGTCATTCTCAAAATCAGTTGAGAATGAAGAAAGGAAGATCCAAGTCAAGATCCAAACTCAGCAAAAATGACTGTGCCTTTTGCCGAGAAAAAGGGCACTGGAAGAAAGATTGTCCAAAGTTGAAAAGCAAGGCCAAACCAACTAATGGGAGGCTATCATGGATTCAAATGTAGCTGATTGTGATGACTCTGATTACTCACTAGTTACAACGGATCCATCCAAATCATCTGATGTATGGTTGATGGACTCAGCTTGTAGCTATCATATGTGTCCTAATCGGGATGGTTTGTTGATTTACAAGAAGGAGAATGTGGAGTTATTCACACCGCAAACAATAATCCTCTTACCGCATATGGTGTTGGTTCAATCCAATTAAGGAACCATGATGGATTGAGCAGAACATTAACAAATGTTCGATATGTACCGAATTTGAAGAAAAATCTCATTTCTGTAAGAGCCCTAGAGTTAAAGGGGTTCAAAGTCATTGTAGATAATGGGGTAATGAGAATATGCTCCGGTGCACTGGTGGTAATGAAGGCAATTCGAAGAAATAATAACATATACCACTATCAAGGTAGTACAGTTATTGGGACAACGACAACAGCATCCAGTGACGACAAGGAGGCAGAAATGACCAAGCTATGGCATATGCACTTGGGACATGCTGGAGGAAAATCCTTGAAAACTTTTTCAAATCAAGGATTGCTAAAAGGAGTAAAAACTTACAACTTGGAGTTTTGTGAACATTGTGTCAAGGGAAAGCAGACAAAGGTTAAATTTGGAACAGCTATCCATAATACTAAAGGTATTTTAGATTATGTTCACTCTGATGTTTGCGGTGCTTCCAAAACACCTTCATTAGGTAGGAAATACTATTTTGTAACCTTTGTTGATGACTTCTCCCGAATATTATGGGTGTATAAAATGAAAATTAAAGATGAAGTATTGGAAATTTTTCTCAAATGGAAGGCGATGATAGAGACTCAAAGTGGCAGAAAGATCAAGTGTCTTCGCACAGACAATGGTGGAGAATATAGAAGTGATTTTTTTTCAAGCAATTTGTGAAGACAATGGCATCGTCAAACATTTCACCGTCAAAAATACACCACAACAGAATGGAGTGGCAGAACGCATGAACCAAACTTTGCTGGAGAAGGTTCGGTGTATGTTGTCCAATGCTGTCTTGGGCAAAGAATTTTGGGCTGAGGCAATAACATATGCATGTCACCTCATTAATCGTCTACCATCTGCAACTATTGGTGGGAAGACACCATTAGAAAAATGGTATGGAAAACTTTCTAAAGATTATGGCTCTTTACATGTATTTGGTTCAATTGCATATTATCATGTAAGAGAGTCAAAATTGGACCCAAGAGCAAAAAAAGCTTTATTTATGGGGATTACTTCTAGAGTCAAAGGATACCGTTTATGGTGTCCAGAGACAAGAAAAATTATTTTCAGCAGGGATGTTATCTTTGATGAATATGCCTTGACAAATAAGGTAACAATTGAAGATGTCAAACAAACTGATGGTGCTTCAAAGCAGGTGGAGTTTGAGGGAAAAATAATTTTCCCAACACAGGGAGCAAACGGGGAAACAACAAAAGATTTTCCTCTGGAAGAAGAGCCAGTCGAGAGGGAAGTTCCATCTCAAGAACCTCAACCACAACTTGAATCAATAGCAACCAGCAAACCAAAAAGAACAATAAGAAAACATGCTCGACTCATAGATATGGTGACTTGTGCAGTCTCAATTGCAGCTGATGACATTCCTACTACTTATAAAGACGCAGTCCAAAGTTCAGAAGAAGATAAGTGGAGGATTGTTATGGATGAAGAAATGCAGTCCTTTCATCAGAATCACACATGAAAATTGGCCAATCTCCCAAAGGGCAAGAAAGCAATTGGGTGCAAATGGGTGTTTGCAAAGAAAGAAGGATTTCCTAACCAAGAAGATGTTCGCTACAAAGCAAGATTGGTGGCCAAAGGATATGCTTAAAAGGAGAGAATTGATTATAATGAGGTGTTTTCTCCAGTCGTGAAACACTCCTCCATTAGAGTTTTGTTGGCTTTGGTAGCACAGTTGAATTTGGAACTAGTTCAGTTGGATGTAAAAACTACATTTTTACATGGAGACTTGGAAGAGGAAATCTACATGACTCAGCCAGAAGGATTCAAAGTTATTGGAAAAGAAAATATGGTGTGCAAAGTTGAAAAATCGTTGTATGGATTGAAACAATCTTCTAGACAATGGTACAAACGATTTGACAAGTTTATGTTGCAGCAAAGGTACATAAGAAGCAAATACGATCATTGTGTGTATTTGCGCAAGCTTGAAGATGGATCCTTTATATATCTTCTCCTATATGTTGATGATATGTTGATAGCTTCTAAAAGTCAAGAAGAAATTGAGAAGATGAAGATTCAACTAAGAAAGGAGTTTGAAATGAAGGATTTGGGTGAGGCAAAGAAGATTTTTGGCAAGGAGATAAAAAGAGATAAACATTCAAAGAAACTTTATTTATCTCAGAAAGAATACTTGAAGAGGGTACTAAATCGATTTGGTATGAATGAGAAAACAAAGTCGGATAGCACTCCGCTTGCTCCTCATTTTAAGCTTAGTGATGCTATGTCACCAAAGAATGAAGTTGAACGAGAATATATGTCAAGAGTACCATATGCGAATGTTGTTGGTAGCTTGATGTATGCAATGGTTTGCACAAGACCAGATATTTCACATGTTGTAGGAGTTGTTAGCAGGTACATGCATAATTCTGAAAAGGATCATTGGCAAGCTGTAAAATGGATTCTACGGTATATTCATAATACTGTAGATGTTGGTTTGGTTTTCGAGCAGGAAGATGGTCAAGATCTTGTTGGATATTGTGACTCAGATTATGCAGGTGATTTGGACAAATGAAAATCAACTACTGGTTATGTTTTCACTATTGCAAACGCACTAGTTAGTTGGAAGTTACTTTGCAGTCAACAGTTGCTTTGTCTACCACTAAGGTAGAGTATATGGCAATTACAGAGGATGCGAAAAAGGCAATTTGGCTTCAAGGATTGCTTGGAGAGCTTGGTATTGGACAAGAAATAATCAAAAAAATTTGTGATAGTCAAAGTGTTATTCAATTAGCAAAGAACCAAGTTTATCATGCAAGGACGAAGCACATTGACGTCTGATATCATTTTGTACGAGACATCATAGAAGAAGGTGGAGTCATAGTGCAGAAAATCCATACTACAGATAACCCTGCAGATATGCTGACAAAAGTGGTAACTGCGGTCAAGTTTCAACATTGTTTGAGCTTGATCAACATTGTTGAACATTGAAAATTGAGGTTGAAGACACAATCAAAATTGTTGTTGAGAGAAAGTTGAAATTGGAGAATCTTGCCAAAGTGGAGATTTGTTAAATTTGACAAGATTCAAGATGAATTAATTTTTCATTGGTACAAAAGTCAAGATAGTAACTTTGTTGGTGAAATTTAGGTAAACCATAAAATGGTTTCACAAGTTAAACCTTGACATTTTGACACATAGTGATGTCATGGATGACATCAATAGGAAGAATTTACTCCTACAAGTAAGTAGCTCTTATTCATTTGTAAGACACACCTCTCACTTGCCTTCTCATCTTCTAAGGCATTTGATCTTCTTTCTCTCTTGTAGTATTTCACTTGTACTCTTTTGAAGTGAAATAAATATTGGTTGATTGTGTCCGAGGAGTAGGCAAAAGAAAACAAAATATTGCCGAACCTCGTAAATTCTTGGTGTTCTTTTTATTGTTGTCTCGTTTACTATTTATTAGCTACCTTTAGATATAGCAGTTATGATTTCATCATTCACTATATATTCGGCTTCCACAACAACTATATTACAAATCCATATGAACTCTTATAGCAACCACGCCGAACCAAGTGAACGGGGAGGTCATGTAGTCTAAGACAAGTTTGGAAAAAAGCATGTTGCTTGACCAACCACATCCAGAGGCGGATCCATGATATAAAGTTTATAAATTTTTATGCTGATTTAAATTTAATATACAATAATAAATGGATTTTCATAGTCAAATATTTATAATTATTTTGTTAACTTCTCAATACAAATAACTAGTAACTTGAGCTCACATTTTATCAACTTTTCGAGCTTCAACTTCAAGGAAATTGATACTTTATATATCTTTTATCTTCAATTCTTCTTGCTTGGTGGTTCCCAAATCAAGAATTTTTTTGCATACTTCCTTACATTAGACTTGAATGAAAATGACAATCATTCGCTCAACACACTAAAGAATGTGGGGTTTGAAGTACAAGAGACAGTTCATTTTTGTGTCAATCAAATTCAATGTCAAGATTATTTATTATTACTCGATTGCTCCTCCAATAGACATTAATGAAATCCATGAATCTATTTCAAGGTCTTTACTTTACAAAACTCACAGAAAAATATACTTTGGATGTTTTTTTACCATTATCTCTTGATTTTTTTGCTAAGTCTACACGGATTCTAAGAAATTGTATATTTAAAATTGAACCAATTGTTTGTACAAAATAATATAATTGAATTGATTCATCCAATCTGTCTGTTGTATTCCTATATAGTTCTGTTACCTTTTCCACTTCATCCAAACACATTTTATATCCGATACATTAAATACAATTTCAGTTACACTTTTAAAAAGGAAATGGAATATTAAATTGAATCACAAATCCAGTTACGTTGTTAAAAAGGAAAGGGAATATTAAATTGAATGTGAGTTCCCCAGATCACGCTAATCTAATTGATTTGAATCTCTCCCAAATCTTAACAACTTCAATCAAATCAAATTTCAAATTTTCTTCTCTCAATTCTCATCCAAATTCGCCATCTTCAAATAATTCAAATTTTCTTCTCTCAATTCTCACCCAAATCATAATAGATTGAAAAAACTCAAAAATAATAGCTAATACATGATGAATACATTCAGGAATCTGGGAAAGCGGGGTGAGTTATGAACGATACATAAGTGGTGGATTTCAAATTTCTTCTGCCAGTTCGTCAAAGATCCTTTCAATTTTGATTCAAAATTATCAAAAAATTTGAGAAGATACATCATGAATATTTTGATTTTGCTGAAGCATTGAAGAATCGGGAAAAATATATCTGATATTCAAGAATCTGAAAAAAAAAACATGAGCCTGAATTTGCAATGTATAAAATAGATCAGGGCTTTAATTTCATAGTAAAATAGATCTAACAATAAGAGGTATGAAATTACATATATTGTGTTGTTAATTCAATTTTTGATCTGTGTTTTCGAGATAACTAGATCAATCATGATACATTAGTGTTTATGTATCTTGTATAAATTGATATGTATTGTATTCCTATTAATTAGATATATTAAATAAGTAAATTTTGCATGTAAAGTATTTGCTTAGAGTTCGACACATTAATGTGTGATAGTTATCATCATCAAATATTTAGCATGATACATTACTTTTTTGTATCTTGTTGTGTTTGTGAAATATTATACTTTATAGATGATACAATATATATGTAATTTGTTGTAAAAGCATCAAAATGTTAAAGAATGAGGGTATGTATCAAATTATATTTATATTTTGTATATGATATTAAGTATAAGTTAGTTGTCTGATTGTTTGTGATTGATACATAGAAATAACTGTTTTATGGAATGTATCACTAATTTCTTTAATGTTAACAGGTTGTTGAATCATCTGAGTATCTTTATTCAGTCTTTCATTCTGGAAGAAGATATATTGTTTGCCTTGAAAGATAGGGAGACACCACAACTGATTGTGAAACTATAGGGATAGAAATAACGTAGTCATAATAAACCTGCGAGGAATTAACTAGAAGCTCCAGCACATTTATGTTGGTTTGTTGTTGAAATCGCTGAGCAAATGCATCCTTAAAATGGTTCCAATAGAAAAATAGCTTGTTGCGAAACAACCAATCGAACCAGGAAAGAGCTTCACCATCAAAGTAGAAGGAAGGAAGAGGTAGCCAGTCCTTCTCGTCGAAGCCAAGGTATGTGAAGTACAACTCTGCCCGAAAAATCCAGTTCTTCGGGTTTTCGTTGTCATTGCCACTAAATCTAGGTAGAAACATAGCTGTTGTTGGCGTCCGATGAATGAAAGGACCAATGTAACAAACTGAAATCCTCACTATATTAATAAGAGCACAGGAACACTATTATAACTTAAAGATTCTAATTGCAACACTCAAACTACCGAATTACAATGGAACTATTTAAATAACAAGTAACTAAAGATAGAGATAAGAATGGAGATGAGAAGCTTAGACTCTAGAAAGAGGTGAGAGGATTTGACAATTTCATTCACGATATGCATAACCCTTCTTTCCAACTCATTTGCCCTTTTTAACCAAATGCTAATTGGGCCGGGATCCCAAATAAAATAGGAAAATAACTAAAATCCCTTATTTTAATAATATATCTGTATTAATGTATTAATGTATCCGTGCTTGTATTAATGTATCCGGATTGGGTTAGTTTTTATTTTAATAATGTATCCATATTAATATATTAGTGTATACGTGCTTGTATTAATGTATCCGCATTTTCATTAATGTATCCGGATTGAGTTAATTTTTATTTTAATAATGTATCTGTATTACTGTATTAATGTATCCGTGCTTGTATTAATGTATCCGGATTGAGTTAATTTTAAGGGATTATTGTACTTAGAAAAAAAGTAGGGATAGATAGTAATTTCATATTTACACTATGTGATTTATGTAACTTACCCAATAAAATACTCCTACATTTTACTCGGCCCAATAATCCCAACTAAATTAATCTCCACCAATTCTAGTCCATAGGCCCTTACATATCCAACTCGGATCACAATATATACTGAAAAAAACAAACTTAATTGTTTGATAACTTAAGCAACGAAAAATTTATGATTTTTGTCTCTACTCAAATCATTAAAAAATTATTTTAAAACTTCTAATATACTATATAAAACATAAATAAATTCACTATATCAAACATAATTCTTTTTTTAAATGGCCTAAACTAGCTCACTAGTGAATGGGCCAAAGATTTTGAGTCAATGGGACATGTAGGAGATAGACACATTGGTATTAGTCCCATTCCGATATTATTTATTTTATTTTATTACCATATACCGATGAATAATATTGAGACTTTGGGAGTTTGGTTGCTTATATATACGCTCGGAATCTATCTGTAATTCTAAGTTATCATAAATTTTGGAATTTTTTTTTTTCATTTGATCGAAGCAAAGGAATTGTGGATTAAGGAATTTTGGTCTGGAATTGAGATGGATGGGAATAATTGGAGGGCCGCTCAGGTTCAGGCTCAGGCTCAGGTTCAGGCTCAGGGAGGTGCTGAAGGTGGCGGAGCGGCGGCCGGAGCTATGGATTCCGGTGATTGGCGGACTCAACTTTTGCCCGATTCGCGTCGAAGGATTGTCAACAAGATGTAAGTTTTTTTTAATTTTGGTTTTGCGACTTGCTCATGTTTTTTAATTTGTTACAGATTTTGGATTAGGAATTTTAAAATTTAAATTTTTGGGTTAATCGGATTTACGAAGAAACCCCTTTTCGTTAGAACTTAGAAGTAATGATGAATCAATCTGATACATGTTTTTTCAGTTTGTTTCTGTTTTATGTAAACTCATTGCAGGTGAATTTTTGGGGTTTTTTGTTACTGATACTGAGTGAGTTAATTGGAAGTTTTTGCCCTAGGTATTTCCAATTTTGGTAATCAGTCAAGGGGGTAACGAATGTGTCCACTCTGACCCCATTGTTGGAATTACACTAGGTATGTTGTTGTTGTTGGGGTGGTGCTGTGGTGGTAATCAGTCGAGGAACTAGTTCAAGTGGGAAAACCTAGTTTTACTCACTGTGCTTTATGTTTTGTTTTAGATATGTCGAAATGGTAGATTGGTGTTCGATATAATTGGATTATAACTACTGATATTTGTTGAGAGGAAATAAGTTTTAGTCTTTTGTAGCAGGGTAACTGTTATGTCGAATTATTTTTAATATATTTGCGAAGCATTTATCTAGATTGTGATCTTATCAAAACTTTGTTCTTGATACGTCGAAATGGCTGGTTGTTGCTGGAGCTAATTGTATTATAACTACTAATATTTGTTTAGAGGAAACAAGTTTTAGTCTTTTGTAGCAGGGCGTGATGTCGAATTATTTTTAATATATTTGAGAAGTATTTATCTAGATTGTGCTTTTATCAAGAGTTTATGTTGATCTTTTGTTGATATGGTTGTATAGAATGGAGACCTTAAAGAGGCATATTCCTTTCTCTGGGCAAGAAGGAGTGCAGGAGCTTAAGAAAATTGCTGTGAGGTTTGAAGAAAAGATTTATTCTGCTGCTATAAGTCAGGTATGTAGTCTAAACTTGTTTCTTATTTGTTCGAATTGGAAAGCTAGCTCATAAACTACCCCTCCCTTTTTCATCCGATCTGAGACTTTTGATTCAATTTGTTCTTCAAGACCATATAAGGAAACCACTCATCCTTTTTCATCCGATGTGGGACTCTTGTTTCAATCTCCAAGACCATATAAACCCATCCCTTTTCATCCGATGTGGGACTCTTGATGCAATTTTTTCTCCAAAACCATACAAGGAAACCACCCATTTATCCAATGTGGGATTCTTCTACATGAATGATGCAATTTGTTCTCCTCTTCATTGATGCTATTCCTGCTTGTATAAACTTGCATTTGTCTTTCCAGTCATCTAGACGCGTTGTATTAGGGATGGCAAGTGGACTGGTACAGTGCGGTTGCGGGGCAAACCCGCAAAACCTGCGAAGATTTTGACCCCCGCCCATATCATTATGTTTATGTAAAATTTCGCACTCCTAAATGAACACATGAATCACTATTTTAGCATTTTTACCAAGACATTGCGGACATTAAAAATGATAATTGGATATTCTTATATTTTCACTCATCAAGGTTCTTATAACAGGGAAATGGAAGAGCCTGATACTATATATCAGTTCATCTTAAGCATGAGATCTGTAAATTTTATTAATTGATAATTTATTTACGTAAATTACCTATTAGAGTGTGATAAGAACAAAAAAACAGGGTTAATTCTGCATATTGACATGTTTTTCTCACACATAAATATTATAGTATCATATTAATTATAATTCCCCAAGAGTCACTATTTATTTGTCAACACAAAATGGATAGAATCAAGTTATATGGAATTAGTTTAAATAATTTCATATTTGAGTGACCGACATAGATTCACAAAATCTACTTTTACACTAATTTTTGAAACTAACCACCACATAAAAATAATTTAGATCTAATTTAAATGTCTTTGCACTCCTAAGGAACCTCCACGCGGTAGGTTTAAGGTCTGCGCATACTCTATCCTCCCCAGATCCGGTTGCACACCTAAGGAAGTTTAGTACTAAGAACTTAATTTCTTTGCTTTTTCTTGTTCAAACCGCTGCTTGGAGATGCTTTACTTCAGCCGAGGCCCCAAGGGTCTATCAAAAACAGTCTCTCTATCTTTATGAGGTAGTGGTAAGGTTTGTGTACACTCCTCACCCTCCCCAGACCCACTTGTGGGGGTTACACTGGGTATTTTCTTGTTTAAACCCCCTGCATAGTTCTGCAACCCTCCCCGCAATGCATCAATTTTTTTAAAAAATATTTGAACCCACCCTGCATAGCCTTCCCCCAGTTTGTCAACCCTATGTTGTATGTATTTTAACTTACATTTATCTAATATTGCAGCAAGATTATCTTCGGAAGATATCTTTAAAGATGCTGACATTGGAGACAAAATCTCAAAATCCTATGACCAATTCTATTCAGCCAAATCCTGCAAGTAGTGGTCAGAATGCCCTTGGTCCAGGTGAACAATGAAGTCTCATGTGCTGTATTTCAAATAGGGAAATCTTGTTTGACAGGACGTTTTGTATAAACCTAATTACTTCGTTCTGCTGTTGAAAAGTCTGCTCTCTGTAGCTAATAAGTGTACTGGAAATTTTAGATGCTTGAACCATTGTGCTAATCTTTGAGTAATCTAAAATAATTTAGGTGACTACCCCTAATTAGTATTGTTTGTGAGCTAGGTCAGAGTCCTAGCCCTGCTCTTTCTCTACATTCTGACTATTCTTTTCTTATTAGCTATCCAAAATCTGGAAGAGAGTGTGTTTCTATCATACTTGTGAGAGAGATGGTAGATTTTTCCAGAGTTCACTCACTTTAGATTTTTCTAGATTTTTCCAGATTTCACTTACCTTTACCGTTAATTGAAATTACTTTACCACCCTTGGTCGTCCTCTCTTCACCTTTCTATATAATAATATAATAATCTGTTGCTACACTTGATTCTTACATTGCTATTTTGTTCTCTCTTTTTCTTTCTTACTTTCCTGCGTTGGTTACATTTCTTTTGAGCCGAGGGTCTATCAGAAACAACCTCTCTACGGTAAGGTTCGTGTACACTCTACCATCCCCAGATCCCACTTGCTGAATTACATGGCTATGTTGTTGTTGATCTCCTTGGTTTCGTTCTATGATTTTCTGTGTGTAAAGTTAACGATCTCTCACAGTTTATTCGTAAGTTAGTAATCATATCTTGCACGTTACACGCAAGCACAAGATACATATGCACTTCAGCCACCTATGTTGGATTCCAGTGGGCAAGATATTGCTTCTGAGTTTGATAGGCTTCTGCGTTTGATTGATTAGATGGTAGTTATGATGGATTGTGTTATGTATGGAATGGTTTTGGTACTTTTGGTATTGATAGATTGGGTTGTAGTTTTGATGGATTGAGTTCTGGTACTAAACTTGGTGAGCGTTTGAGCACATGAAGGGGTTATTTAAAGTGCTCGTGAATCCATGCATCCTTCCTTGGATTATATAAAGTACTTGTGAATGAACTTTTTGATCCTTCCATAGATTATGTAGAAAGCACTGTAATTATTCTGATAAATTACTTAAATTTTATGTGGGAACCGGACTAAAATTTGAAATATCCATCTCCAAATTTTCCTTTGTTTGAATCTTTAGCAACACTTTTACAAACAAAGGTCACATTTCTCCTCGAAAAAATTTATGGTCTCTCTCTTTCGTTTTTCTTCAATTTATTTCTCTGATTCTTAAAGTGTACATGTTTCCTTAAATAATATGATGATATTTTGATTAATTTGTTAAGAACAATTATAAGCTGATTTTTATTTTCTGATAATAATATTAATCATAGTTTACTTGTCAAGCGTTGTTTAGGCAAAATTTTATAACATTAAACCGTATATGTTGATGACTTGAACATTGGCACTCTAAAGAGCTTTCAAAAGCTATTGCGTGTTTGAAAAGAAAATCTAAAATGAAAAGATCCTGGTAAGACAAAATTTTGTCTTGGCCTATAGATTGAGAATTTCACAAATGGAATATTTGTCCATCAATCAACATACATAGAAAAGTTTTGATGCGATTTTATATGGATAAATCACATTCATTGAGTACCCCAATGATTATGAGATAGCTTGACATAAATATTCATTTCGATCTCAAAAGAAGGATAAAAAGCTTCTTAGTGATGAAACTCCATATATCAGTCAATTGAGACACTAATGAATCTTGCTATATATGATCAAATATTTTGCAGTGAGTTTACTGACAAGATTCCGCTCCTCCCCAACTAGAAGACGTTGAAATGACATCAAGGATATATATGAAGTTATCCTACAAGACAATTAACTGCAAATGAAAGTGTCCACAAGATGATTGTTGCTATGAACAAGTTGAATGAGCAATTTTCTTGCAATAACAAGGTCACGAATAGAGTGATTTTCAAGAATGTATTCAGCTAAGCTTAAAGCTTTATCATATCCATGAAACCAGAAAATGATATATCAGGATGAGTTCAATGATGCAACATCTTTGTGAATGTGATTTGATCACAAAGACACTGTCAATATTTGAGAAGTTGGTATATATGACTGGATGATATCATCACAAGAAATTAAGTGATGTTTTAATCAGGGGGAGTATAATACGCATTGCACTCTTTTTTCCTTGACCGAGGTTTTGTCCCACTGGGTTTTCCTGGCAAGATTTTTAATGAGGCAACAAATAATGCGTTTCAAAAGATATGTGTACTCCTTTTCCTTCCCTAGAATTTTTTTCCCACAGGGTTTTTCCTAGTAAGGTTTTAACGAGGCACATTATCAGAACAATATAAATATAAAGAGGAGAAGACAAGAAATATAGATGGTAGAGAGAACTTTTCTTCTTATTCAAGTGTGTTCTACAAATGGTGAATGATATCTCTACTTATAGTGTTGAGATATCACCCCAAAGGTCATCATGTCAAAAGACCAAACTAGTAGATACATAACTATCCAAAAAGGTTCTTATCACCTTGGAATCAGAGGCGTATCCAGAATTTCGAGATGAGGGGTGCACTATTGTAAAAAGGTGGATCTAAGATGTAAATTTGATCGGATATATCTATACATATATAAGATTTAGATTTCTAATCTCACTTAGAGAGGTACACCCAATCATCGTCACATAATATGATACTCCGAATATGGGTTCACACATCTATATTTCAATATTTTTTTAAAAATATAACACTATTATATATGATCTCGGGAGGGGAGCCTGGGTTCACGTGCACCCGGTGACCACCCCCCCCCCTAGATACTCCCCTGCTTGGAATTATATATACATGAATTCAATTAATTCATGAATAAATCAAATGGACAATCTACTTAGTTCAATGGATTTATAACAATTAGGACTTGTAATAAGATTTTGGAAAAGTAATAGAGCTTGTTGGTCAGTCTCATTTGAGGAAGCAACAGAGTAATATTGAATTACAAGTAGAAGAATCAATAAGAAAATGTGCTTCTCCATATGATATAGAATGTTTGAAGGGGATTAATTTGTGTAAGTGGTATTGCCAATGATCAATGTTACTCCACTATATATAGCACCAAAACAAGTAAAATGTTGAAAAGGATAGACTCTAAATTTCCAAAATGTGAAAACAGATTAATATGGAGGAGAAAAACAGATTAAAAGGAGGAAAATAAGAAAAAGAATCTGTCCCTTTTTCACAGAACAGAATAAAAATCGGGTAACTCATAATAGGAAGAGAAGAAAATAGTCTTTGTGAACTCTTTAAGTAAATTAAAGTTTAAGCACCTCATTTTCTATGCTCGACTATGATAATCCATCTTTCTTCTTAATGTTGTTCGTAATACTTATCAAATCAAGCGTTTATCGCCGCAAACAACTTATGCAGGGTAAATGAAGGTTGTTAGACGAAGGGGCAAGGGAGTAGAGAAGAATAAAGGAAGAACACTTGTTGATAACTATTAACAAAATCAAAGAAACAGAGTTCCATAAGAGATATATGAGATGCAAGCCTTCAATATTCTTCATCAAATTTACCAACATTTCTGATTTTCTAGGATGTAAAACAGGAAAAAATAATAAGTCTGAATGCCACTTAATCAACTTATTCTTCAAGCCGAAAGATGAAAACTTCATAAACGATCTTCTCAACCAATTCAAGATTCCATATACTTGATCGAAAAAGACTTCACCATAACAATGAATGTCTCAAAAAAAATATTTTCAAATTGTGAAGGTATATCTACTCTGACAAACAAAAATGATTTATTATCATATGCCAAAAAAACAACATCTAAAATCATTCACCGAAATAATATTAATTGTACACTTACTAACTCAAATGAATTAGTCTCCTCATGTTTATATCACATAATCAAATTATTTATTGTTCATTTGTATTTTGGTGAATATATCTATATTTAACTGGTTTAAATAATACACTAATGATAGATAATGAAAAAGTTTTAAAGGCATTACAAAACTCTTCAGTACTCACGCCTATATACAACAACTCTTCGACTATAAGAGGTTAAAACAGTATGTTTCAAGAAAAGAAAAGCTTATCATTAATTAGTAGAAATAAATTTTAAATTATTTAAGTGTAATTTTACTTTAGATTAAAGTAAATTGGTTGTTAAACTTTTTTGAATAGACTAATAAAGGTGAATGGTTGTAATTTCCACAATTTGTTATGTCATCACATTGAGGAATACATTGGCCAACTTTTTAAAGGCAAAAGCACAAAGAAGACTGGTGAATTGATTGATGAATTGATGGACAAAAGTCAGTCAATTTGCATTATTAAGAAAGAAAGAAAGAAAGTATATTTATATTATATGATCAGTCAATTAATTACTAGCATTATTAAGAAAGAAATAGAAAAACATATGTATATATATTATAATTATATGGTCTAGAACCAAGTCAAATATGGGAGTCCACGCAGTCTAAGATAAGTTAAGAAAAAAGCATATTGCTTGACCTTTTCTTATTGGGTGAGTACAAAAATTTATGTAGAAAAATTTACTAAAATTCTAATAAATAGTAAACATGAATTTATGACTTTAAAAATATAATGTATTTAATGTTAAATAGGAATCTTAAAAATTAATTTTAAATTTGTCTTTGATCACGCCAACAGTAATTTAATAGTGTATAAAAGAAGTTGTAATGAACGCAACAGTGAGTCTGAAATCATACACATATACAAGGAAAAAAGGGTCTGATGAATGAAAGGCATAACACATAAATTGGACTCTATACTTGGCTTCAAATTTTAAGTTTGCCCTCAAACTTTCAAAGTGCACAAACAGGCACTTTAACTATCCCACTTTTAAATAAATAAACACTCGAGTCTGACCTGTCAAAACGCGTGATGTGCACTTATTATGCGCGCGTCAGGAGTACATTTTGAGGCCCACAACGGTAAAAAAATGTTGAAATGACAATTATACCCTTAATGAATCCCTTTTATATATATCTTTATATTTTTAAATCAAAATATCATACATATTGACGTGTAAAATATTTAATTACTTGGCAGCCACTGAGTGTCTTACTAATCCACGTGGGAGAAATTGCATTTCACGCTCTCTGGCTGCAATAATCGAGTGTTTATTTATTAGATGTGGGATAGTTAAAGAGCCTATTTGTGTACTTTGAAAGTTTGAGAACAAACTTAAAATTTGAAGCCAAGTTTAGGGTTCAATTTATGTGTTATGCCTAAATGAAATCAAGCAATATACCAGTAGCCTCACACTTACCTTTCCAATTGTTATAGAATGTACATAGACACATTGTCCTATATAATACATAGCACAATCACAACACAATCATAGATAGAGACATTTAGGAATTTTCTGATTTTGTTTTCCTTAGATAGATTATCTATACACCTACAAATAGCTCTCCTTTTTGGATTAATAAAATATAGAAGATTGTTCCATTCTCTCTGTATTTTACATGGTATCAGAGCAGAGTTTTTGTTCTGTTTCTCTTTTTTTCTTTTTGAATCACTGGTGTCGGCCAGCTCAGAAAATTATCCGTAAGTGACTTGGTTGGTCACGTTTGGTACTGGGAGGTACTTGAAACTTGATATTCCAATCTCATAGCCACCCTAGGGAGGACCACCTCACCCGATCTGTAAGAACCCAGAATCCAGTGGCTGGCAGGGAAGAGTGTGAGGCTCACACTCCGACGAACTATTTCAGGCAGCTTCTGCATACAAGGCACGTGGGGGCGTGTGTAACATCTGAATCAGATCAGATTTTTTATATCCAGCATTGTCTCAATATTTCCGATCAGATTTTGTAATCTCTTGTTCAACAGACCTCAGTTGGGTTGATTTCCGAGCATTCCAGGTTCCTTAAACTTTATTTTCCTTGGATAAAATCGATTGACATGTAATTGCTGATTTTGGTGTTAGATTACTGCTAAAGTTTTGGTCGAATTTTCATCTGTGAATCTTTGGCTTGATTGATTGTTTACTCTAAGTGAAGAATTAGTTTGATTGGATCAACCAAGCTCTATTAACTCTTGAACATCTGGAAATCTATTGGGATATTTCTACTTCGTGGAATTTTGCTGGTTTCACCTCTCAATTTATTTTTTATACATTGAGTATTTAATTAGAACAATAACTGATCATAATCCAGTAACTCAAAGGTCTGAAGTTCTTGGTGCTTCTAGTTCATCATCTGACAAAATGGCTTTGGTTTCAGTCGAGGAGTTTGCTAAATTCTCACAATATCAAAAATCCACTTCAGTTACTGCGTTTGCTAAGTCCGATAAAGTATGTCTTGTCACCACTTCAAATAAATGGGTCATTGATTCAGGTGCCACAAATCACATGACAGGCAAAACTAATATCTTTTCAAGCTTTCGACCACACCAAGCACCATGTCCGGTTAATGTAGCTGACGGATCAACTTGTAACAGTGTTGGATCTGGAACTGTTAAACCAACCTCATCTATTACCTTGTCATCTGTGTTAAGTCTACCAAAACTGGCTTTCAATTTGATATCTGTCAGTAAACTTACCAGAGACCTTAATTATTATATCTCATTCTTTCTCGATCATTGTCTGTTTCATGATCTTACAACGAATCAAGTAATTAGAAAAGGACATGTATATGATGATCTCTACATCCTCGATGAATGGGGAGTCTTAGTCTATTGCCTGCTCTAGTGTTGTATCTCCATTTGAAGCGCATTGTCGATTGGGACATCCTTCTCTACCTCTGTTGAAGAAGCTTTGTCCACAGTTTATGAATATTTCTTCCTTGGACTGTGAATCATATCGATTTGCAAAACACCATCGTATCTCGTTAGGTCCAAGGATTAATAATCGAGTTGCGTCATCTTTTGAGTTAGTTCATTCTGATGTTTGGGGACCATGTCCAGTTGT
Organism: Solanum appendiculatum; assembly: GCA_018342035.1. Classification (NCBI taxonomy): domain Eukaryota; kingdom Viridiplantae; phylum Streptophyta; class Magnoliopsida; order Solanales; family Solanaceae; genus Solanum; species Solanum appendiculatum. The sequence goes on from JAGDQO010001323.1 coordinate 286,095, forward strand.
TTCAAAAACAAGGCATAAATATTTTGTCACTTTTGTGGATGATTTTTCTCGAATGACTTGGATTTACTTTATGAAGAGTTGATCTAAAGTATTTACTCATTTTTCTGCCTTTTGTGCTGAAGTCAAAACTCAGTTCAATGCCTCAGTCTGTATTCTAAGGAGCGATAATGCTAAAGAATATACGTTAGAAGTATTTAGATCCTACATGAGACAACACAGTATTCTCCATCAGTTTTCATGTGTTGATACACCCTCTCAAAATGGAGTTGCTGAAAGGAAAAATAGGCATCTACTTTAGACAGCTCGGGCACTTTTGTTCCAAATGAAGGTTCCTAAACAATTTTGGGCTGATGCGGTCTCTACTGTTTGTTTTTTGATAAACCGCATGTCATCGACTGTGCTTGCTGGTAATGTGCCTTATAATGTTCTTTTTCCAAATAAGTCACTGTTTTCGGTGGAACCTAAGGTATTTGGAAGCACATGTTATGTTCGAGATGTTCGACCATCTGTTACGAAGTTGAACCCCAAGGCATTGAAGTGTGTTTTCTTGGGTTATTCTCGCCTTCAAAAGGGATATCGATGTTATTCTACTGAGCTTAGTAGATATCTGGTGTCAACTGATGTGGTATTTTCTAAGACTACACAATTCTTCTATGCACCTCCCAATTCTACAAGTCAGGGGGAGGAAGATGAGTTGTTAGTCTATCAGGTTACTCGTGTTGTGACAGAAAAGTCAAAATATGTTCTTCCCTATCCTAGTCCTTTTATTGAGCACCAATCCACTATTGTGCCATCAGCACCTGCTCTATCTTCGCCAATAAGACCACCAATTGTTCAAGTTAACTCGAGGAGGCGGGAAATCGATGATACAATTCCTTTATCATCAGATGTTACTCCGCTTGATCCTCCAGAAAATCTTGACCTCCCCATTACTCTTCGAAAAGGTACACGTCAATGTAAATGCACATATCTCATTGCTAACTTTGTCTCTTATGACCATTTATCAACTGCATTTAGTTGTATGATTACCTCTCTAGACTCTATCTCTATCCCCAAAACAATGAAGGATGCATTGAACCATCCTGGATGGCACGATGCAATACTTGAGGAGATACATGCTTTAGATGAAAATCACAATTGGGATTTGGTAGATTTACCCAAAGGAAAGAAAGAAGTTGGACGCAAATGGATCTTTGTGGTCAAAGTTAATCATGATGGCTCTGTTGCAAGACTTAAGGCCAGACTTGTGGCTAAAGGCTATGCTCAGACTTATGCGGTAGATTATTCTGAAACCTTTTCCCCGATAGCCAAGCGTACCTCTGTTCGCTTGTGTATTTCCTTGGCTGCTTCTCAGCATTGGCCCTTACATCAGTTAGATATCAAAAATGAATTTCTTCATGGTGATCTCAATGAAGAAGTGTATATGGAGCAACCACATGGGTTTGTTGCTCAGGGAGAGTATGGGAAAGTTTGTCATTTGAGAAAATCTCTATATGGTCTAAAGCAAAGTCCTCGTGCTTGGTTTGGAAAATTTAGCAATGTAGTTCAGGAATTTGGATTGAAGAAGAGCAAGTGTGATCACTCAGTTTTCTACAAACAGTCAACAGTTGATATTATTTTTTTGGTTGTTTATGTTGATGATATTGTTATTACAGGAGATGATTGTGCAGGAATTTCTTCTCTGAAGGAGTTTTTACCAGCCAAGTTTCATACCAAAGATTTGGGGCAACTGAAATACTTCATGGGTGTCGAAGTAGCAAGAAGCAAGAAAGGAATTTTCTTGTCCCAAAGAAAGTATGTACTTGATCTACTTGCAGAAACTGGAAAATTAGGAGCCAAACCATGTCGCACACCAATGGTTCCTAATGTTCATCTTATTGAGGATGATGGTGATCCTCTTGATGATCCAGAAAGATATAGGAAATTGGTTGGGAAATTGAACTACCTCACAGTGACCCGTCCAGATATTGCATATGTAGTCAGTATTGTTAGTCAATTCATGTCTGCACCGACAGTCAAACATTGGGCAGCCTTGGAACAGATTTTGTGCTACTTGAAAGGAGCTCCTGACCTTGGCATTTTGTATAGCGACCATGGACATACTCGTATTGAGTGTTTTGCATTTGCTGATTGGGCTGGATCAAGAATTGATAGAAGATCTACTACTGGCTATTGCGTGTTTGTTGGTGGAAATTTGGTATCTTGGAGGAGTAAGAAACAAACTGTTGTATCTCAATCTAGTGCAGAATCTGAGTATAAAGCTATGGCTCAATCCGCATGTGAAATATACTATGGATTCATCATCTTTTAGTTGAGATCGGTTTGAACCCTTTGTCTCCGGCAAAACTTTGGTGTGATAATCAGGCTGCTCTACACATTGCCTCAAATCCAATGTACCATGAACGGACGAAACACATTGAGGTTGACTGTCACTTTGTTCGTGAGAAGATTCAAGAGAACATGATTTCTACTGGATATATGAAGACAGGAGAGCAATTGGGTGATATATTTACGAAGGCTTTAAATGGAACTCGGGTGGAATATCTTTGTAACAAGCTGGGCATGATTAATATCTATGCTCCAACTTGAGGGGGAGTGTTATAGAATGTACATAGACACATTGTCCTATATAATACATAGCACCATCACAGCACAATCATAGATAGAGATATTTAGGGATTTTCTGATTTTGTTTTCCTTAGATAGATTATCTGTGCACCTACAAATAGCTCTCCTTTTTGGATTAATAAAATATAGAAGATTGCTCCACTCTCTGTATTTTACACCAATGAAAGGAAAACTGATAAATGATTAATAAAGTACCAGAAAATGAGAGATTTCAAATTAGATTTTGAGTTTAAGTTTTATGAACTGACGGTGTAAAAAACATTGAATTACAAGGGTCTAGTCTCCGATTCACCCCAAAATTCACCGAGTCCAAGTGATGTTTCTCTGTATAATTTGTAAAGTAATACTATGACTACTAGAATGGACAACAAGACAACACATGCCTACCAACTAGTACGGACACACTCTTACCTACTACTCTTCTACCTTGATCCGTGTCCTCCACACCTTCATGCTTTCTATTACTTGGATTTTGATAAAAATACACACGTTAATACTTGTCATAATCTTATATATATACAACATTTACTTAGGTGAAATGATAAGTTGTGTTAGGCCTAGAATCATGTTTCCTAGGTCAAAATGACAGCACACTTAACAAACATGATATCTAATCAGATAAAAAAATATGAATCAGAATCATCACTCATCAGGGGACACAGCAGCAAAATATTTCACATAAGCATTTTTACGGAACGCTTAACTCAAACATGACCAATAGTGGTATAAACCACTTTCCAAAGGTAGTTCAATAAAATATAGGCCTGCCTGATCACATTTGGAAAATGCAAGGCAAAAAGATTAGTGACAACACATGGAACACTAATATATACTTTTGAATTTTGTGGTTTTAAACTAAAGATAAGTAGAATGTTTCAAAATGTCATTTAATCTTGTGATCTTAAATATGTAATGTAGAAAGTTGAAATTAAAGACTTACCAAAAAAGGAAAAGACATTCATTTTGAAACAGACTACAAAGAAAAGTAAGACAAACAAAAACAAAAAGTAGATTTTGCTACATGGTTGCTGTTCTATCCACCAGTAGTGAAAGCATGTGATATATGCTTTCAATGTTATCCTCTTTAGTGCAATCAGAAAGCAGCTACCTTACTGCAAGTCACAAAAGAAAATCAGCATAATACATAAATGTGCTATTTAATTTGGCTTCATTTCATATTTATGCCCTTCAATTTTGGGTGTGTATAAGTAGACACTTAAAATTGTATAAAGTTGAACAAGTGGACACATGAGTCCTATGTGACATTATACACGTAGAACACAAATTGTCATGTAGGATGTCACGTAGGACGTGTGTGTCTATTTGTTCATCTTTATACAAGTTTAAGTGTCTACTTGTACACATCCAAAGTTGAAGGGCATAAATCTGAAATGAGACCAAGTTAAAGGGCATATCTATATATTATGCCAAGAAAATAATGCAAGAGATTAAAGAAAAATTGTTTGTAAAGCTATTAGTGCTAAATAGGAAAGAAGACTTCCGCTTTTATCAAATGAAAAAAAAAACAATCTAGTACATAGAGCATCCCTCGTTCATGCGGGGTCCGGGGAAGGATTGCACTTCAAGGGGTGTGACATAGACAGGCTACCCTAATGCAAGCATTAAAAACAATTGTTTATATAGATCATGTGGAAATAAGAGAAAAAGAGGGCTTTGTTATATTCTACAAATGGAATGCACGGGGCGGCGATTTTGCCGTTATAGTTGGTACCAAAATGGTGAATCTCTTTCCGGTGTAGAGAAAGATGAAGAACAATGAGAAAAAGCTCAAATATGCCATCAAACTATGAGAAAAGACTCATTTATGTCATTCGTTAAAAGTTTGGCTTATCTATGTCATTTCTGTTTGAGAAAAGACCCATCCATGCCATTATTGATCAACTGAAAACAATTTCGATTTTGCAAAATCATTTTTTACATGTGGTCAATTATGATTTAGCTGCGTCATTAATTAAATCATTTTTTTGAAAGCGAAAATGCTCAAATATATGCCATCGAACTTTCAGAAAAGGATCATGTATGCCATCCGTTAAAAGTTTAGCTCATCTATGCCATTTCAGTTAACAAATAATGGCATGAATGAGCCTTTTCTCAAACGAAAAAAGCATAGATGAGACAAAAGAGAATGAACATATCCATTCATCATTCCATATGGATGATCTAAAGTTGGGGAAAGCAATAACTATCTCCTTCCAAGAAGGGAGCTTGCGCTTACACAGGTTTCTACTGTCATTACACAATCAGCAAAAGCAAGGTGTTCAAGGTTTCATTAAGGAATGATGCAAATGGCGAAAGTGAGGAAGCAATTGCTTCCGAGTGCTCGGTATATTACCAGGAACATCACTAGTATGTCACTTTTTCCCATCAGTTAATCTAGTGTGGGTTCCAAAAACAATTGACAATGGACATGAAACACTTTGAAGGATCGGAGCAGCTGCACCATGTTCTCTGTTATTGTTATGTGTGTACTAATATTTGCTTGTATCTGTTTTCTGTTTTTGGAGTATACTTTTGATGATGATAAATAAATAAATAAAATATATGTTTGTCCTAAAATATACCATCTCTCAGTTTCACATTTTATTGTTTGCTGGCTTATATAACCTCACATAGGGACTTTATTACAAGTCTACATGAGTTAAAGACATGCAGACGTCGACAACAAGGGAAGTGGAGGAGGAAGGCAGAGAAGAGAGTAGATAGTGTGGACTGAGGATACGTTGATGCAGAAGTCGAAAGAGAGCTGTTACTTGCAGCTCAACAAAACTTTTGCGTTGCACTTACATTTTTAGTACTTGATGATCATCATTATATGTTAACCTTAAACTTTGACAGATAATGAAAAACAGGGAGATCACATTTAAGTTTGAGTATACATTATGTGCACCTATGGTGTAAAAACTATTGTATTATTAGGATCTGGTCTTTCATTCACCTCCAAAACTATTGAGAATTCCATTTATTAAATAGTTGAATATATCAATTGGAAGAAACTACTGAATCAAAAATATGAAGTAGAGGCAAACAGAAAGTAAAATAGTGCAGCTAAACAATTTCGTAATATTTCTTAATTTTATTCAACCATTCAAAACATATTAAAGACTACTTAAATCTTAAATCACAAAATGAGTGAAATGCGACACTCTGAAGTACAAACTGTACATATCTACTTGTAGTACGAACGACAACTATATTCAAGAAACCAGTAAACAAAAAGGAACATGTTAACTTGAAGCTCAGAAAGAACATCACCAAAAGAGATGCTAACTTCTACATTTCCAAAAATGTGTTCTTGATTGTGTTAAGCCTCTTGACTACATCTTTCATGGTTATTCTTGAATCTGGCATTTCTTTTGTGCAGTCTAATGCCAATTCTATCATGGAGGTTATGCAGATTTCACTTTTACGGGTGATTTTCTCTTCCTCGGAAAAAAGATTGGCATCCACAACATCCATCATAGTCCCTGAAAATGATTGTGTGATCCATTTCCTCAAGTCAAGATTTGCATTGCATATCTCTTCATCTGTGGGCCTTCTTTTGGTCAAAACCTCCATCAACATGATGCCATAGCTATAAACATCACCAATAGCGGACACTATTCCCTCTGAGCCATATTCTTAGAAAAAGATAGAAGAAAAGTTATTCAATTGAAATACAACAATAATTCTGCATAAATAAAGACTTGCTTTTTTTTACTTGTAGAACTTGGAGAGGCTTTATTATGATAAGAGAAAATCAAAGAGACTAGATTTTTTATACCCGGTGCAATGTATCCAAGAGTGCCCAATGTCTCGGTATAAGCCATCGACTTGCTTTTGGCTAAAATTTTAGAGATTCCAAAATCACCAACATGAGCCACCATATATTCATCCAAAAGAACGTTGGCTGGCTTTAGGTCGCAATGAACTATTGGAGTGACATGACCATGATGTAGATATTCAACTGCCATAGCTGCATCAAGCATTACACTGACTCTTTGATGAAGGTTCAAGTGGCGATCTTCTTTGTACAGCCAATTCTCAAGACTTCCATTGGGCATAAATTGCAGAACAAAGGCTCTTATATAGTCACTAGAACATGTAGTAATCACCGGAACAAGATTTCTGTGTCTAACATTTCTCAGCACTTTGCATTCGGTATCAAACCTCTTACATACTTGCTCATTTTCCAAATCCAGAATCTTAATGGCCACTGCAGTTCCACTAGATAATGCGCCTTTGTACACAGAGCCAGAGCTTCCCTCACCAATTAAATTGGATTCATCAAAATTATTTGTTGCTCGTTGAATCTCGTGATAAGAAACTAATTGATGTGTCCTCGTCTCCGGTACCTTTTCAACATCTTTGGACTTTCCTTTCTTCTGTCGTTTCATTATCCAAATTGAAACCAACAAGAATATTAGAAAGGATGAAACAACCACTGGAGTAACAATTTTTAGCACATTCTCCTTAAGCTTTGATTGTTTTCCAAGATTATTGATAGCACAAGCAGGAATCTCCAATATGTGCATTCCACATAGACCTTTGTTCCCGAGAAATGATCGCAGAGTGGAATTTGCAAACACACCACCAGTCGGTATTACACCTTCTAAATCATTAAATGAAACATTAATGCTTTTAAGGTATAAGAGCTTTTCCAAAGCCTTAGGAATAGTACCCGACAACGCATTTAATGACAAATCCAAGTCTTCTAAGCTTATCAAGTTGGCAATAGATAATGGAATTGAGCCTGAAAATGAATTGTTTGATAGGCCAAGAGACTTCAAGTTTTGGAGGTCCCCCAAATTGCTTGGTATCATTCCTGAAAAGTGGTTACTGGAAAGATGTAGTTCTACAATGGCTTTCAGTCCTCCAATATCTGATGGAACTTCTCCATCTATTGCATTCTGTGACACGTCTACAAAGAGAAGGCCACTCATCTTCCAAAGGCTCAACGGAAATTTTGATGAAAATTTATTAGAATCCAAATAAAGCATTTGTAGCATGCTAAGATTTCCTAAGCATTCTGGAATTAATCCGGAGAGCTCATTACCATCCAGAATTAATTTAACCAAAGTAGACAAATAACATACCGCCTCTGGAATATGTCCCTGCAATTTATTTTTTTGTAGATACAGCCCTTGGAGTTGTTTAAGCTTACTAACATCAGAAGGAATACTCCCTGTCAAGTTGTTTCCTTGAAAATCTAGTGTCATTAGACCGCTCATGTTGCTTATACTTGTGGGAATGAGGCCGTTGATGTGTGCATCGCTTATTTCAAAGTTTTGAATAGTAGATGAAAGATTCCCAATAGAATTGGGCAGAACGCCGTTCAACGGATTGTCACCCACTTGTAGATATCGCAACATCCTACAGTCTGCCAAAGAATTGAAGAATCGCAACTCATTCTCTCTTGGTTCATTGGTAAGTTGATTATCATGTAGGAACAGATCTTGCAGCTCACGAAGATTTCCCAAATTAGTAGGAATAGCGCCTGTGAGTAAGTTATTATTTAGCACCAGTATTTCAAGCTTGGAAGCATTTGTTATGAACAATGGAATATCCCCTTCCAGCTGATTGTCTCCCAAGTAAAGTCCTTCAAGGTTGGGAAGATGAAGACCTGTAGTGGTTGGAATTCTCCCGGAGAGGTAGTTGAAACCAAAATCAATCACTTCCAAAGAAGATATGTTGAAAATAGCCTCTGGAATTTGACCAATAAGATTAGAATTCTGATCAAAGGTTAATTGCCTCAAATTTGATAGCTTCCCTAATTCCGGAGGAATTTGCCCCACTATGCGATTGTTTCCACAATAAAGATTATGCAGAGTGGAAATATTTCCCAACGAAGTGGGAATAGTCCCTTTTATTGGATTATCGCCAATATAAAACTCCTTGAGTCTGGATAAACAACCAATATTCCTGGGTATGTCTCCAGTTATGTTGTTGTAAGATATGGACAAAACTTTGAGCTCTGTGAGTTGGCATATGTTGGAAGGAATGCAACCAGAAATTTGGTTGAAAGATGTACTTAAATACTCCAGATTTGAAACAATATTCTCTTGATCAAGCAAGAGAGGGCCTGAAAGGCTATTGTATCGCAGATGTATGGCAAGTAGTGATGAGATATTAAACAATTCTGCGGGAATGGAACCTGTTAATTGATTATCATTCAAGGACAAGTCTGCAAGTAGGCTCAGATTACCGACCTCCTTTGGAATGTTCCCGCTGACTCTATTCCCAGACAAACTGAAGTTCATCATTTTTGTGGCATTTCCAACAGAAGGAGGGATCATACCCGTGAGGCTATTGTTGGTGAGATCCAGGACTCTGAGTTCAGGTACATACCATGACCCTTTCCACATTTCACCACCGAGTTCATTGAAAGCCAATGAAATTACTTGAACTCTCCGGTGTTGAAATAGACTTGTTGGAATACTTCCTTGGAGCTGATTGTTTTGAACATCAATGACTCGCAAGCGAGGCAAGTGGCCTAGTCCATAAGGGATGCCACCGTGGAAGCTGTTGTTCTCGAGATTGAGAACACTGAGAAAGGACAAATTGGCCAAAGACGGGGAAATTGTTCCTTGAAGTTTCAAATTAGGAAGAGTCAAGGCCACAACCCTTTGCCTCTTTGGACTACAAGTGACACCAAACCAAGTGCATAAAGAAGTATTTTTGGTCCAATTATTGGCCAAAAAATGATTAGGACTTGTAATAAGATTTTGGAAAAGTAATAGAGCTTGTTGGTCAGTCTCATTTGAGGAAGCAACAGAGTAACATTGAATTACAAGTAGAAGAATGAATAAGAAAATGTGCTTCTCCATTGGAAAAAGAATGTTTGTATGTGTGGTATTTAAAAAGGTCATTGTTATATTTATAGCACCAAAACAAATAAAAATGTTTAAAAGGATAGACTCTAATTTGTCGGAGGAAAATAAGTAGCAAAAAGATTAATGTGAAAACAGATTAGAAGGATTTAACTGTTAATACATAATCAAAGTATTAATGGTTCATTTTGTATTTTGGTGAGTGTGTATATATATATATTTAACTGGTTTAAATAATACAATAATGATAGATAATGGAAAAGCCTTAAAGGCATTGCAGAACTCATCATTACCCACCTATACAACAACTCTTTGACTAATATGCCCTTTTTTAAAATTTTCTGCTGAAATTAATATGAGTGGTTTTTTTTTTTTTTGGTTTCCCTCCCCATGTTTGGAGCCTACATTGGAGCTCCAACTAAATTCGGATTGCGCACTGCAGGGCCCATTCGGGGGTGGCGCTCCCAACGAGATTTTCTCTATACCCAGGGCTCAAACCCGAGACCTCTGGTTAAGGGTGAAGCACTCCCACCAATGCACTACAACCCATGTTGGTAATATGAGTGGTTAAAACATGTATGTTTCAAGAAAAGAAAAAGTTATCATTAATTAGTAGAAATAAATTATAAATTATTTAAGTGTAATTTTACTTTAGATTAAAGTAAATTGATTGTTAAACTTTTTTGAACAGATTCATAAAGGTGAATGGTTGTGATTTCCACAACCTTTTATGTCATCACATTACAACTCCGATTCACCTCCAAAATCCATCGAGTCCAAGTGATGTTTCTCTGATAATTCGTAAATACTGTTTGTTAACAATTTATTGTGGTCCGTAGAGTAGAAACTTGAACAAAATATAGCCCCGATCACCAAATTTAGTATTTAATAAGTAAAGACAACGCCCAGCCCGGTCCACATTAAATTATTAAGAAAGTTGTTTCAACCCTCCCCACACCCGGATAAGGTTGAACCCGTACTGTTCCGTTGCCATCCCTAATTGCAATTGCTGATTTGTTGCAACTTACGACTCCATTCAAACATCCTTCAGAATTTTCCTCAAACAAATATCCTGATTTGTTGTTGTAAATGTTGCTACATACTCTGGCTCTGCAGTGGATTGCGCCACTATTTCTTGCTTCTTTGAATTCCAAGAAAAGAATAGATAGTAGTTCTCTTGATATCGTCTATATTTCCGGCCCAATCACTATCAACAAAACCAAGCCAAGCACCTTTTTTCAACCAGTCTAAACCATATTCCAAGTTGTACAGTACCTTTTAAGTACCTAAGCACTCTTTTAATTTGGCAGCTACAAAATGAATGTCGTCGGGACTTTGCATAAAATCTTGAGAGTAAATGTCACATCCCAAACTACCCCTATACGTGACTGGCACCCGCTAACACCACCTGTCGAGCGACCACATATCCATACACTTACCAAAATCATTCAAGCACAAAGATAAAACATGTTCAACTCTCAAACTCATCAAAACGAAGTCACTATCCAACAAAAATCGTATATCGATTTATGAAAAGAAAACATCACTTAAGTAATATGTCTCTAGCCCAAATCCCACAATAAGACCATGGAGCATCTATTAGAGATACATGAGTTCAACTGTCGGGCATGCAAACTCCAAGAAAAGAAGTCATAAACTATAAATAGATAAGCTGAAATAGTAGCCCCCACGAACAATGTGAAGGCTCACCGCAGCAGCAGAATCCAAGCGAACGAGCTCGTCAGCCACTAGTCTCATCCTCTGCAATAGTATTTGCATAGACATACGGGTAAGGAGTTAGCTATATGTAAATATAACCCAGTAAGATCCTCGACCCGCTACCTTAATACCCCTGGAACAAGTGTTAGAAAATACATCTATACCACAAACACGTAATGATATGCACAAGAATATATTTCATAATATAATCATCAATGAGTCCAGATCAATGTTCAAAAAGGACACCAACGGTCTCAAACTCAATCCACACTCGAAGCTTGTCATAAACGGGCAGTGTAGGAGATCAGCCTAGCACCCTGACAAGTCCACGGCAGCATATGTAATGCCCCAAAGTATACTACGGCAGCATGTACAAGGCTCCTAACATATTACGATAGCATAGGTATGCCCCTAACATATTACGGCAGCTATGTATGCTCCTAGTAACTATATCATAATAATGAAGAAGGATATCCAATATCACGCCACATATAGCTTATAAAAGAATGTTTAGTATTCTGTCAAGCATACGCTTGTCCCAACACATGGACCAGACAGATAAAACACATTTTCAAAGTAGGTTTGAAAAGCAAGAACTAAAGCTTAAAGTCTCACTTACCTCGTAAATGACAAGTTCCACAATCTTGCACGCGTAGAACACCAACCAAAACAGCCCCCCCCCCTGCCTCAATCTATGCAAAATATTGATTAACGATATCAATAATGCTAGTCAGGTCAAGTCTAAATATCTCAAACTTTTAAACTTAGGGCTAAACCTTAATATCTCCCACCTTAAACCATGAATTCAAGGTAAAAAGAATATCTCTACATCACTAACAAAGCTTAAATTAGCGAAATATCTAAACCATGAGTTTGTACTCTATTCCCCAAATAGACCGACCATGCGTGCATAATTAAAGATGAAGAAAAGAAGAATTGTTGGCAGCAACAACATTGCTGTCCCAGACCACTTCCTACAATGGCATTGAATTCTGTTCTTTTTTTTTAGTTCTTAGACCCAAGAGCCAAGGAAGAATCTCAATACCTTATCACTTGTGGACTATCTTGTTGCGGTTCGTCTGTGAACTCCTCAAAGAGATCGCTTCTTTTCTTCCAAAAAGAAAGAACCAAAAGTCTGCCCTAATATTTTATTATATTTGTAACTGAGCGTGAGAAACAGAAAAAAAAATTAGGTTTAGCCACTTCTTTTTAATACTCTTAATAACAATAATAATTATTGGTGAAATTACCAATTAACCCTTCATTAAAAAAGGTTATTACGTTCTCCCCAACTCAAAATAACGTTCGTCCTTGAACGAGTCTAGAATCATACCTGAAGTATCAAATATGTGAGGATATCTATCTCGTATGCCCATCTCGGACTCCCACGTAGCCTCCTCGGTTGGATGATTGCGCCATAACACTTTGACTAAAGCTACCTTCTTCGACCTCAATTGTCACACTTGCCTATCAAGAATAGATCGGACCTTTTTCATACGCTAAATTCTCATCAAGCTCCACATCTTCTAGCTGAATCTTATGGCTATCATCACGAACATATTGTCAAAGCATGGACATGTGAAACACCGGATGTACTGCAGACACTCCCGGAGGTAAAGCAAGTCTATATGCCACCATCCCAATTCGATCCAAAATCTCATAAGGACCGATATATCTTGGACTTAGCTTCCCTTTCCGCCCAAATCTCATAACTCCTTTCATAGGGAAAACTTTTAAAAAGACATTTTCACCTCTCATGAACTCTATATCACGTACTTTCTTATCTACATGGGACTTCTGTCTACTTTGTGCTGTCCAAAGCCGTTCTCGTATCAATACAACTTTCTCTAAAGCTTGCTGAACCAGATCTGGACCTAATAATTGCACTTCGCCAAGTTCAAACCATCCAACTGGTGATCGACACCTGCGGCCATATAAGGCCTCATATGGCGCCTTCTATATACTCGACTGGTAGCTATTATTATAAGAAAATTCTGCCAAAGGCAACTGATCATCCCAATGACCACCAAAATCAATCGCACAAGCTCTAAGCATATCCTCCAAGATCTAAATAACTCGTCAGACTGTCCGTCAGTTTGGGGATTAAAAGTTGTACTCAAATCAACTTGTGAACCCAACGACTTCTGAAAAAACTGCCAAAACTCAGCAGTGAACTGCGCATCTCGATCTGATATTATTGAAATAGGCACCCCATGAAACCGAACTATTTCTCGAAGGTATATGTCTGCTAACTTCTTCACGGTATGAGTAACTCGAACTGGTATGAAATGGGAAGATTTACTGAGTCTGTCCACAATCACCCAAACTGAGTCATGTTTCTTGAAAGTATTCGGCAACCCAACTACAAAATCCATAGTAATCCTTTCCCACTTTCACTCTGGGATAATCAAGTTTTGCATTACTCCACCTAGTTTTTTATGTTCATATTTGACCTGTTGACAATTTAAGCAACTAGTCACATGTTTCAAAATATCAGCCTTCATACCTTTCCACCAATACTATCCACGCAGGTCTTGTTACATCTTTGTAGCACCTGGGTGGATGGAGTATCACAAGCTATGAGCCTCTTCAAGTATTAGCTACTTCACATCAACCACCATGGGAATGCACAATCTACCATGTCGACGTAGAACGCCCTCCCATCAATAGAGAATGACTTCACACCTCCATTCTACACTCGATCTCGTAGTCTAGCAAATTAGGGATCGTCATATTGGCAAGTCTTGGCTTCTCCAACTAAGGATGATTGCACCACCATATCTGCAAGCAATCTGCCAGGCAACGTATGATCAATTCGATAGACTTCCTACTTAAGGCATCTACCACCACGTTCGCCTTTCCAAGATGATACAAAATAGTAAGATCATAATCTTTAAGTAGCTCCAGCCACCGTCGTTGCCTCAAATTCAGATCTCTCTGCTTGAATATGTATTGTAAACTCTTTTGATCAGTATAGATTTTACACGGCTCACCATAAAGATAGTGACGCCAAATCTTGAGTGCAAATATGATTGCGGCCAATTCTAAGTCATGTGTTGGATCATTCTTCTCATGAATCATTAGCTGTCGAGAAGCATAAACCACCACCTTACTATTCTGCATTAAGACACAACCCAAACCGATTCTAGACGCATCACAATAAATGGTGAAACCACCCTCCGCTGTCAGTAAGGTCAAGACCAGAGCCGTAGTTAATGCAATCTTTAATTTCTGAAAACCCTCTTCACATCCATCTGACCATTGAAAGATCACACCTTTCTGAGTTAAACGTGTCAATAGAGCGACTATCTTTGAAAAACCCTCCACAAACCGCCTGTAATATCCAGCTAGTCCTAAGAAACTGTGTATCTCTGTAGGAGTATTAGGTCGAGGCCAATCGCGAACTGCTTCTATCTTCTTTGGATCAACTTGGATTCCATCTCGTGACACCACGTATCCTGAAAAGGAAATTGTGCTCAAACAGAACTCACATTTTGAGAACTTAGCATAAAGTTTTCATTCTCTAAGTGTCTGCAATACAACTCTCAAGTGGTATTCATGTTCGGCCTCACCCCGTGAGTACACCAAAATATCATCAATGAACACAATCACAAAATGGTCTAAGTATGGCTTGAATACCCTGTTCATGAGGTCCATAAATTATGCGAGTACATTAGTTAGTCAGAAAGACATCACCAAAAACTCAAAGTGTCCATATCTGGTCCAAAAGGCTATCTTGGAGATATCTTTGGTCTTAACTCTCAATTGATGATAACCTGATCTCAAGTCAATTTTGGAAAAATAAGTAACACTCTGTAGCTGATCAAATAGATCATCAATACGAGGCAATGGGTATTTATTCTTGAATGTTACCTTATTCAACTGCATGTAGTCAATACACATTCTCATCGTGCCATCCTTCTTCTTCATAACTGGTGCACCCCAAGGCGATACACTAGGCCTAATAAACCCCTTATCAAGTAGCTCTTGGAGTTGAACCTTCAATTCTCTCAACTCAGATGGAGCCATACGATATGGAGGAATAGAGATAGGTCGAGTCCCTGGCACTAAATCAATGATGAACTCAATTTCCCTCATCCGAGGTAACCCAGGTAAGTCATCCGGAAACACATCAACAAATTCCCGAACAACTGGAACACTATCAATAGTAACATCCTTCCCTCGAGTATCATGAACAATAGCAATAAAGTCCAAGCTCCCATGATTAATCATTCGACGTGCCTTTACATAAGATATTATATTTCCCTGCGTAAGAGGAGTCATGCCTTTCCACATTAAAGGTGGTTCTCCAAGAAAAAATCAAAACGTACCAGCTTAGCATAGCAATCAACCAAAGCATAACATGATGCTAACCAATCCATGCCCATAATCACATCAAAGTTAGACATCGGCAACTCTAGTAGGGCAACTATTTTATATCACACAATATCTATACACTATATCCACTGATAAAGCCTTCCCTACTAGGGTCATAACCATACATGGCACAATAAAAGTCTCAACTCTCCGTTCTAAAAATATAGCAAATGACGGAGAGACATATGAATACGTAGAACCAGGATCAAAAAGAGCATATGCCTCGTGAGAATTGATAGTGATAATACATATGACTACTGCATTAGGTGCCTTGATATCCTGTCTGGCTATAGCAAATAATCTTGGTGTTCCACCTGCTCCCTGAGCGACCTGTGCACCCTGTCGACCTTGTCCAAGAGCACCTTGTGGCACGGCCCTAGCTGGCTGAATCTGAGCATGTGCACCTGCAACATTCCTCTGCACCTGTGAAGTAGCTTGACTAATACCAGACTCTCCCTTAGGAAAAAATTTAGCAATATGTCCTCTTTCATCACAAGTATAACAAGGACCACCAATACTAAAGCAACGACCACTATGATTTCTACCACAAGTGGAACACCTTGGATGTTGTCCGGACTGGAAAGAACTATGACCCTTCTTCTGCATTTGTTGTTAACCCTGTCTAACCTGATGATCACTCCTAGAAGACTGCACAACCGACTCTGACTGAGTAGGCCTGGACTGCCCACAATGAAAACCACCTTTTCCCCAAGATAGAGCACCACTAAACCCTCCTGCATTACGTGCCTTTTTGCTTTCATGCTCAACTTTCTCCATTTCTAAATAGGACTCACAACGAAGAGAAGTGTCAACCACATCTGCATAGGTACCATTTCGCACATCCCGTATCACAGGACCACGATAACGATGCTCTAGTCCATCCACAAATCGTCTCACTTTCTCCCTCGGATCTGCAACTAAAAATGGGACATACCTGGACAAATCAGTGAACTTGGCCTCATACTCTGTGACTGTCATAGTGCCCTGTCGCAAGTCATCAAACTGACGTCTCATATCATCTTGTTTGCTCAATGAATAAACATGTCCTTAAACATTATTGAAAACTCTGACCAAGTGATAGGTGGTAATCTTGCTTGTCTAGCCCTCTGAATGGAAGTCCACGCCTTTGGAGACCCTGAGAAAAAGAAAGTGGTGAACTCCACACCACGAGTCTCCTTTAACCCCAATGTAGTAAGTATCTTCTCACAACAAACTATCAATGAACTTTTAAGGCTCAATAGAAGTTGGTGTCGCGTCGAACTCTGGTGGCTTAAGATCCATGAAATTCTTAAGATCCTTAGGTTATCCTGTAGCTGCAACGGAATGAGAACCCGATTGAGGATCCAAATAAGGTGTCTGAGTAGCTGTAACATTATCTTGAAATTGTTCTTGGGTTTGTGGAGTACTCTGGGGCACTTGAATTCCACCCTGATTAGGCACTAATGCCTCTAACACATTCAATAATCTCATCACGACATCAGCAGGCAAAGCAACAGTAGGCACAACAGCTGGCCCCAGTGATGGAGCATCCCGAACAACCTGTTCCTACACTCGCTCCTCGGGAACAACTCGGGATTGATCCCTATTCACATCTTCAGGCTGAGGAGTGGCATTTGCTCTAGTCCGAGCCCTAGTAGGATGAGACCTGCCCTGACTACCACTAGGGGTAATACCAAGTCCAGCACCACGTCCAATAGATGCATTAGATCGAACAGCAGAGGAAGAACCACATTTCTTAGCCATCTGCGAAATAATATTCAAGGGTTAGACTTGATTTAACTCAACGCACGAACAAGGAATGAAAAAAGGAAAATATCCTAAATGTTCAGTAGCCTCAAGGTCATAAGTATGGGCACCTACATACCCATAAACAAGACTCTACCAAACACTGCGCCATGACCCGGGACTTAAAGTCTAGGCTCTGATACCAACTTTTTCACATCCCAAACTACCCCCTAGATGTGATTGGCACCCGCTAACACCACCTGTCGGGCATACCAAATATCCATACACTTACCAAATCATTTAAGCACAAAGATAAAAGATGTTCAACTCTCAAACTCATCAAAACGAAGTCACTATCCAACCAAATTCGTACATCGATTTATGAAAAGAAAACATCACTTAACTAATATGTCTCTAGCCCAAATCCCACAATAAAACCATGGAGCATCTATTAGAGTTACATGAGTTCAATTGTCGAGCATGTAAACTCCAAGAAAAGAAGTCATAAACTGTAAATAGATAAGCTGAAATAGTAGCCTCCACGAACAATGCGAAGGCTCACCTCAGCAGCAGAATCCAAGCGAACGAGCTCGTCAGCCACTAGTCTCACCCTCTGTAATAGTATCTACATAGACATATAGGTAAGGAGTTAGCTATATGTAAATATAACCCAGTAAGATCCTCGACCCGCTACCTTAATACCCCTGGAACAAGTGTTAGAAAATACATCTATACCACAAACACTTAATGATATGCACAAGAATATATTCTATAGTATAATCATCAATGAGTTCAGATCAATGTTCAAAAAGGACACCAAAGGTCTCAAACTCAATCCACACTCGAAGCTTGTCATAAACGGCAGTGTAGGAGATCGGCCTAGCACCCCGACAAGTCCACAGCAACATATGTAATTCCCCAAAGTATACTACGGCAGCATGTACAAGGCTCCTAACATATTACGGCAGCATAGGTATGCCCTTAACATATTACGGTAGCTATGTATACTCCTAATAACTATATCACAATAATGAAGAAGGATATCCAATATCACACCACATATAACTTATAAAAGAATGTTTAGTATTCTATGAAGCACACGCTTGTCCCAACACATGGACCAGACAGATAAAACACATTTTCAAAGTAGGTTTGAAAAGCAAGCACTAAAGCTTAAAGTCTCACTTACCTCGTAAATGACAAGTTCCACAATCTTGCACGCGTAGAACACCAACCAAAACAGCCCCCCCCCCCCTGCCTCAATCTATGCAAAATATTGATTAACGATATCAATAATGCTAGTCAGGTCAAGTCTAAATATCCCAAACTTTTAAACTTAGGGCTAAACCTTAATATCTCACACCTTAAACCATGAATTAAAGGTAAAAAGAATATCTCTACATCACTAACCAAGCTTAAATTAGCAAAATATCTAAACCATGAGTTTGTACTCTATTCCCCAAATAGACCGACCATGCGTGCATAATCAAAGATGAAGAAAAGAAAATTTGCTGGCAGCAACAACATTGCTGTCCCAGACCACTGCCTACAATGGCTTTGAATTCTATTCTTTTTTTTTTAATTATTAGACCCAAGAGCCAAGGAAGAATCTCAATACCTTATCACTTGTGGACTATCTGTTGCGGTTCGTCTGTGAACTCCTCAAAGAGATCGCTTCTTTTCTTCCAGAAAGAAAGAACCAAAAGTCTGCCCTAATATTTTATTCTTTCTGTAACTGAGCGTGAGAAACAGAAAAAAAAATTAGGTTTAGCCCGCTTCTTTTTAATACTCTTAATAACAATAATAATTATTGGTGAAATTACCAATTAACCCTTCATTTAAAAAGGTTATTACAGTAAACTAGCTGCTAGCATCATTAAATCAGGTCCTGAAGCCGCCAAGTGCAAGAGACTTCCAATCAAACTTCTATAAAATGAAGCATCACACTTTTCGGCTCCATCTTCCTTAGAAAATTTGGTATTCAAAACCAATGGTGTAGGAACTGTTTCGCAACTTGCATGCTGCATTGTTTCAGAATCTCCTAGACATACTTTTGCTGATTGATATACTTCCAGCCCCAAAAAATACTTCATCCGAAGCAACTCTTACTCATCCCTGCCTGTAACAAGCAAGTTGTCAATATCTAAAGAAACAATTAGGGAGTGTCTTCACTTCACTTGGAGCCTGCTTCAACCCATATGAAGCTTTTTGAAGCTTATACACCTTGCCTTCACTTCTTTCAACCACTAAACATTCGGATTGAGCTATACATAAATCTCCTCTTTTGGAAAACCATTCAAGAAGATTTACTTGCAAGTGTATGTTAAGCTTAAACTTTTGACTGATACTGAAAAACAGGGAGATCAAATTCAAGTTTGAGTTTAAATTAAATGCACTTACGGTGTAAAAACTATTGAATTATTAGGATCTGGTCTTTCATTCACCTGCAAAACTCACCAAATCCAACTAAGAATTCCATTTATTAAATAGTTGAATATATCAATCGGAAGAAACTAATGAATCAAAAATATGAAGCAAAGACAAATAGAAAGTAAAATAGTGCAGCTAAACACTTATCCAAATTGAAACCAACAAGAATATCATAAGGACGCAATAACCACTGGAGTTATAATTTTTAGCAGAACCTCCTTAAGCTTTGATTGTTTTCCAGGATTATTGATAGCACAAGCAGGAACCTCCAATATATGCATTCCGCATAGACCTTTGTTCCCGAGAAATGATTGCAGAGTGAAATTTGCAAACACGCCAGCACTCGGTATTTCACCTTCTAAATTATTAAATGAAACATTAATGCTTTTAAGGTATGAGAGTTTTTCCAAAGACTTAGGAATACTACCTGACAATGCATTTGAAGACAAATTCAAGTATTCTAAGCTTATCAAGTTTGCAAAGGATAATGGAATTTGGCCAAAAAATGAATTGTTGGATAGGTCAAGAGACTGCAGGTTTTGGAGTTCCCCGAATCTGATTGGTATCATGCCTGAAAAGTGGTTACCGGAAAGATCTAGTGCAATAATGGCTTTCAGTTCTCCAATATCTGATGGAACATCTCCCTCTATTGAATTTCGTGACACATTTAGATAAAGAAGACGACTCATTTTCCAAAGGTTCAATGGAAATTTTGATGAAAATTTATTAGAACCCAAATAAAGATGTTGTAGCATGCTAAGATTTCCTAAGCATTCTGGAATTAATCCAGAGCGCTCATTACCATCCAGAAATAATTAGATAAATGGCATATCGCCTCTGGAATATGTCCCTGCAATTTATTGTTATATAGATCCCGCCCTTAGAGTTGTTTAAGCTTACCAATCTCAGGAGGAATACTTCCCGCCAAGTTGGTTTCTCTAAGGCTTAGGGCTGTAAGACCGCTCATGTTGCCTATACTTGTGGGGATGAGGCCATTGATGTATGCATCTGCTATATGAAAGTTTTCAATAGTAGATGAAAGATTCCCAATAGAATTTGACAGAATACCATTCAACGGATTTTTACCCACTTGTAGATATCGCAACATCCTACAGTCTGCCAAAGAATCACTCTCTTGGTTCATTGGTAAGTTGAATAGTATGTAGTAGCAGTTCTCGCAGCTCACGAAGATTTCCCAAGTTAGTTGGAATAGTTCCTGTGAGAAAGTTATCTTGTAGCGATAGTCCCTCAAGCTTGGAAGCATTTGTTATGAACAATGGAATTTTCCCTTCCAGCTGATTGACTACCAAGTGAAATCCTTTAAGGTTCGGAAGATGAAGACCTGTAGTGGTTGGAATTCTCCCCGAGAGGTTATTGAAACTGAAAGTAATCACTTCCAAAGAAGATATGTTGAAAATAGCCTCTGGAATTTGACCAATAAGATTAGAATTCTGATCAAAGGTTAATTGCCTCAAATTTGATAGCTTCCCTAATTCCGGAGGAATTTGCCCCACTATGCGATTGTTTCCACAATCAAGATATTGCAGAGTGGAAATATTTCCCAATGAAGTGGGAATAGTCCCTTTTATTAGATTATCGCCAATATAAAACTTCTCAAGTTTGGATAAACAATCAATATTTTTGGGTATGTATCCAGTTATGTTGTTGAAAGATATGGACAAAACTTTGAGCTCTGTGAGTTGGCATATGTTGGAGGGAATGCAACCAGAAATTTGGTTGTTAGATATACTTAAAAAGTTCAGATTTGACACAATATTCCCTTCATCAAGCAAGAGAGGACCGGAAAGGCTATTTTATCGCAGATGTATGGCAAGTAGCGATGAGATATTAAACAGTGCTGTGGGAATGGAACCTGTTAATTGATTATCAGTCAAGAACAACTCTGTAAGTTGGCTCAGATTAACGACCTCCTTAGGAATGTTCCCGCTGACTCGATTACCAGACAAACTGAAGTTCATCATTTTTGTGGCATTTCCAACAGAAAGAGGGATCATACACGTGAGGCTATTGTTGGTGAGATCCAAGACTCTGAGTTCAGGTACGTACCATGGACCTTTCCATATTTCACCACTGAGTTCATTGAAAGCCAATGAAACTACTTGAACTCTCCGCTGTTGAAATAGAGTTGCTGGTATACTTCCGTTGAGCTGATTGTTTTGAATACCAATCACTCGCAAGCGAGGCAAGTGGCCAAGTGCATAAGGGATGCCACCGTGGAAGCTGTTGTTCTCGAGATTGAGAACACTGAGAAAGGACAAATTGGCCAAAGACAGGGAAATTTTTCCTTGAAGTTGCAAATTAGGAAGAACCAAGGCCTCATCCCTTTGCCTTTTTGGAGTGCAAGTAACACCGAACCAAGAGCAAAAAGAAGTATTTTTGGTCCAATTATTGGCCAAAAAATAATTGGGACTTGTAACAAGATTTTGGAAAGCTAATAGAGTTGTTGGTGAGTCTCATTTGAGGAAGCAAGTGATATAGAAAATTGAATTAGAAAGAAAAGAATCAATAAGAAAATGTGCTTCTCCATATTAATTTGTGTTTGTGGTATTTCTAATGATCAAAGTTACTCCACAATATAAATAGCTCAAAAACAAATAAATTGTTGAAAAGTATAGACTATAATTTCCAAAATGTGAAAACAGATTCATATTGAGGAGGAAAATAAGTAACAAACAGACTAAAATGAAGACAGATTAAGTAGCAAAAAGAAAAAAGAATCTGTCAATTTTTCTTATTCATAATTGACACTAATTGGGTTGTGTTTCACAAAACGAAATTGAAGTCATAATAGAAAGAAGAAATGTTGCTATCAATTTTCATTATATTGTTAAGAGCCAACACGTAAAAGAAAATAAAACACAACACA
The DNA here is from genome assembly GCA_018342035.1 of Solanum appendiculatum. NCBI lineage: Eukaryota > Viridiplantae > Streptophyta > Magnoliopsida > Solanales > Solanaceae > Solanum > Solanum appendiculatum. The sequence goes on from JAGDQO010001323.1 coordinate 308,688, forward strand.
CATTCACTAACTAGCCAAAATGGAAGAAACTTTAAGGTTTTCTCTCAAAGAAAATAAAACGTGACACACACTACAAGTGTTGCATATATAATTTGACATATCTATCTTTTATTGTTATTTTTGTTTTCTTTTAATTCAAAAATATAGTACATTTAACGAAATTCAAATGAAAAGCGCAATTGTTATTATATGAAGTATGAACTTGAAAAAGAATTGAAGGCGTTATCGCTGGAAATTCAACTATAGATTGAGGGATATTTATGTCCTTTCCTAAAATATTATTCTTAGTTAAAATAAACAGAATATTCTCAAAATAAATATTTACAAGCGAATTAGATTTCTAATTCATAGATCCCTAAATTGTTAGAACATATCGTTTACTTTATCAAATAAAGCTAGGGGGTCTTGGTATTTGTTGTGTCAAGGTGCTATTCACTAAGATTTCCTATATTCACTAAGATTTCCTATATTCACTAAGATTTTATTTTTGGCAAAATGTATAGATAAATATTTAAATTTTGTCATTAGCATTGGTAGGTTTCTTGAAACAAACTCTTCAGTCACTTTATCATCCCAATTATATTGTCTTGCATGTGTCTTCTTTTTATTTTTATGAGAAAATGGTCAAATGACCCCCCGGTCTATTACCGGATTTTCAACTACACACCTATACTCCACGGGAGTCCTATTACCCCCCTGGACTACTTTAAAATGGAATAAATAACCCCTCAAGTGCTGGAGTTGGCATAGAGAGTGTATTTCACTCTCTTTGAGAGAGTGAGTTACCTATTTTTTTAATTTCCATATATTTTTCTCTTTTTCTTTTTTCTTTTTTCTTTCTCTTTCTTTCTTCTTATTTATCTAAACAACTATACCTTCTTCTCCATTATCATTGTTGAAGCTTTATCAATGGATGTTTGGTATAAAAATTATCAACAATTAATGCATTTTATGAATAAAAAAATTTTCAATATTAGACTTATTTAGAACATATCTAACAAATTAAATTCATTTTTAAAAAAAAACATACTCATTAATTGATTATTTTTTTCAAGTCATGAACTCAAGAGTGATGAAATTAAAGTAAAGTAATTGTTTTTTTTTTTAAATATTTTCAAACTTATTAGAAAGAACTTAAACAAAACAATTTCTTCTACATTTACTAAATGTTCTCTCAAAATCCATGAAGAATCAAAATCAAAAACTCAATTATAAATTAATCATGAAAATTTTAGAGGGTGAAAGATTATGGAAGAGAGAGATTTCTCAAATTGGTATTACAAATTGGTCTTCTCATCCGCAGTGGTTTTGAGCCATCGACGATATCATTGTGGGTTAAATCAGATATCGAATTTTCATGACCCATTCAATGTGTATCTAGAATTGTCTAATGAAGAAAACTGAATAAAAAATATGAAAAGATTGTTGAATTGGTTGAATGAAAGATTTGATTAGGACCGCTATATTCTAGGCTCTAGAGATTCGGAGTGGATGGAAAGTTTGCTTGAATTTTCATTCTTATAAATTGTTAGATGTAGAAATATATTGAGGTAAAAAATGGTGTTTATTATAGTTAGGGTTGAAGAAATGATTGAGGAAGAAAGGAGGAGGAGGACGAAGAGTTTTTAAAAAAAAAAAAATTATTAAATGGTGAAATACACGTGTCAAGTGCGTGCATTTCACCACAAAACACATGCTTGGTAATGACGTTTTAGGGAGGAAATAATTTCACTTTAAAATAGCTCAGGGGGTAATAGGACTCCCGTAAAGTATAAGTGTGTAGTTGGAAATCTGATAATAGGTTGGGGGCCCATTTGGTCGTTTTCTCTATTTTTATTGCTTCCACCTCTTTGTTGCCTGAGGTGAGATATCTCCCTTCCTAGCCACTTTATCAAAGCATATGTCTAACATGTTGTCTTCCTCATCTTCATCAAAAAAATCCTCACTCAAATCAATTGCACGTTAATTGGACTAAGTCCTGACACTGGACCTGACTCATTCTTCTTTGTAATTGTACTTTCTTGCTGTCCCAAATACCCTTGATCTGCTGCCTCAGTGAATTCATCAATTGTTGTCCAACTCTATTGATTGTCATTATACCATACCCTTTATGATGTTAATTGCTACAAATTGGATTATCCACCATAGTTGTAATTTTTTCACTACTCTTAGACATAAAAATTGGCCTCATAAATGCACTCATCCGAAAGGTCTAATTGAACTTGGCAATGATAAGGCAAAATAATAAATAAAAGAAGTTAATTTTATGAATAAGTTGTCATTTGAACACTTTTTAATAAGGGGTATTCAAGTTCATTATCATATGAACATGTTTTCATTAGAATTAAAAATTAATTTTAGATTATTATTACCCTGCTGAATGTGTATAAAACTTAAATTCTGTTCATTAGCCAAACTGATAAGTTCATGACATGTAAACCATTAACTATGCAATTGCATAGTGTTCGATTCAAATAAAAATATATTTCAAAACATGTTTGTAAGTCAAGAACATGTTATTATTTATATTATAATCCCTCTGCTCTCTCACTCTAATTTGTATGATGTAGTTTAATTCGATATGAAATTGACAACTTCAAAATTCACTGCCAAACCAGAGCTTATTTGAAGGAGATAAAAACCATAATTCATTGGCAGCAAATAAGGAAAAGATCTCAATGAAGTACTTCACACTATATAATTTATCAATTTAATAGTGCTTGAATAAATTATTTTCAGATATCATTTAAATGAGATGTAGACGAGCAACAATCGAATCGTCAACCGGAAAAAATGACGACCGAAACGATATCTCGCCGATATCACTTTGCCTCCTATAAATTCATATAAAATGACGAAACACACTAGAAAAATTGTTCATCATTCGATCAGAAGGAGGCATAAAATCATATATATGCAGATTACATATAATTATTCTGAAAAAAACACAAAAGATAGGTAAAAAAATAGCTTATGCATGAAATTAGAGAACAAAAACTGCCATTAATTGTTTAGATATCTGCTCAATAGAAGAGTGACGGAGATGGAAACAATGAAGGTCATTTATATAGATGGCCAAACCCTAGAAGAAAATTCATAACTGCATTACAGTATGGGCCTGGTTTAGGCCCATTTAGGGCTTTATGGGCTCTGGGTGTATCAATCAAGGGGCAAGTTTACGACGACGACTCCTATTTAAGGAATAACCGAAGTTTATAAGTTCAGCCGGTTCAAAATTAACTTACACATTTGAATTTGAATTTTGAAACTTCATAGTTTGAATTTGACAAAAAAGTTTACTAAAAGAGTAAATTGGCTTATTGTTTATGTGATTCAAACTTCAACTATTTATGTAGGAAATTAAATTTGAGAGTTGCACGATCAAGTCAATTTACTTACAATTGAAAGTGAAAGTAATTTATATAGTTTTATTTCGTGTTAATGATATTTGTTACCATCAATAGAATTGATTTCATGTATTAAATAATTTGTAAAGTAAAAGTAGGAAGAAATGATCATTTCATATGATGTTTGGTAATCTCAAATAACACAATGAAATGGCCATCACATACGTTTTTAGGTCTATCAACGGCATAAAACTACACATTGTATCTATCAACGGCAGAGAAACTGAAGTTATACACTAATATAACTTGTGAAATACTATGATACAAAAACAAAAGAGTTTTTGGCTAAAAATATCCTTTAACTATCCCCTCAACTTAAACTACATCCTTAAATTATCCTTCTTAACAAAAACATTCTCCAAGTATTTAAAACTTAACAACTTTCATCCCTCTATTAAAATTTGTCAAAAAATTAACAAATTCCACACAAAAACATATGCAGTTCATACTATTCTCATAAAAAAAAAATTATAATTTTAATACCTGTTGGAAAAAGCTTCCAAAAATATTTTTAAAAAAAACTGAGACCCTTGTTTGCTGTTAAAAAAACAATGTTAGGACGGTGTGAGTCTATGAGGAGACATGATCTGCTCTTCTCCTTTACCAATTGAATGGAGTTGGAGCTTAATTTCACACTATCTTCACCTTGTAAAGTAAATTGATAGTTAAGGTGATCAAGATTCAGCTGATTTTGATCTCTAGTACTCGAATTTCATTTTTCATTATTATAAGTAAAAGTCTCCGATCGACATCACTTTTTTGCAGATTCAATGAGAAGAAAATATTTCAACTGATAATTCTTTGATATCAAGTCAAATGAAAAGTAAATAAAAACAAAATTACTAATTAAAAGGAAGACAATGCAAAGCGTTGTTGCTAAAAAAAGTTCACAATATTATTGTAGATGTATGTAGAATGAACAGAATTGGTTTATTGAGTGATTTAGGGAGTTTTGTTTAGAGTAGTGTGAACCGTGCATGCTTTTGTGAAGAATTTATTAATTTGTGATAAATTTTAACAAAAGGATGAAAGTTGTCAAATTTTAAATAATTGAGGAATGTTCTCTGTTAAGAATGTTTAAGTTGGGAGTATAGTTTAAGGATGTTTTTGGTCAAAAATTTCAAAAATATGACGAGCCATACAAAATTAAAAAATCAGCCTAAAATAGGAACATAAGTGCAAATAACTCCTCAGCTGGCCCAACTGACCCCTTGTAGCCCAACCCCCCCACACCCACACCCCCAATCTCTGCCGGTAAAGTGAAGAGACGCCATCTCTCCTCCGTCGGAGTTTTCCATCATTTTGGGCTCTCAAATTTTCTGAATCAGTTGAACTCAAAAGTATTATCATCCTTCATTGAATTCCTCCGGTACGCTTTAATAAAACACCAGGTGATTTTTTTCTACCTTACTGCTGGTGGTAGTTAGTAGGTAGCCGTGAAATTAGTCTGAAGTGTGTCCAAGCTAGCCCGGAAATGTTTTTATTTTTAGAATTTGGTTTCAATGTGTTGTAAATCTTTTAATTGTTAGAATGGTTGATATTGAATTTGCTGCAATGTATTAAGTTATTGCTTCCTCTTTGGCCTTAGTCATTGGATGTCTAATGTCTTGTTCGAATGAAAAGCTTTATTAACTTGTTATAAAACAATTAAGAATCGAACACAGTGAAAACAAATGACAAATGCAATACTAATTAATTGGAATTAAAGTAGTTACTTTTTGTTGCTATTGTTGCTCCGTGTTTGACATTGATGTTGTAGCTATTTTGCAGATCTTTTGTAATTCGTTCATTGATATAGTGGAGCTTTAGTCCCGTAGTTTTTACTCTTCACACTAAAGAGGTTTTCCAGGTTAATTTGGTGTCTCGTGTGGTTGAATTTATTTTTGTCTTGCTATATTTATTTTGTTGGTGATTATAGCTGCTGCCTGGACCTATTTAAGCTTGTGTTTGAGGTGTCCTTTTGGTTAAAATAGAGTGAGAAGATTTAGACTTGGGTTTTCTTCCGTTGCAATCATGTCGTGCACTTTATTCGTGCTTGTTTTCTCCGACAGTTACCTGTGTACGGAGAAGTGTGAGATTTAAACGAAATTTCCGTTCTAGATGAATTATTTTGTATTTGAATGAAATAGGATTTAATGGTGCACGTCCTGTTTGCATGGTGCAGAGTTACATTGTTACTGCATTCTGATCTCTTTCTCTACCATAGTTGCATTCACATGTTCACGAATAGCCAAAGGCAAGAAGAACGCACTGGAAAATATGGAACTCCGAGGGTGGAATACCTTCAGGTTAGTCCTCCTTACTCGATATAGTTGATAGAAAGAAGATTGGAACAACAAAACTTTATCTGCTGAAGTTAAGCAAACATTACTTGTACATGAAATTTAGATTAGCAGAAAACTTGTTTGCGTATTTCACTTAATCAATACTTTCATTCTTGTTTCAGGAATTGGTAACTCAGTTTCAGAATGCATCTTCTGAAGGTATGCTTAGAGTTCTCTGCAAGTTTTTGTGAAAGTCCGAGCAATATAGGCTGTGCTGATATATTCTTGTTATTACAGAGACAAAAGAGAAGATTGTTGCTAATTTGGCCAACTTTGCATATGATCCTTACAACTTTACCTTCTTGCGTCAGGTTAAGAAACTTCCTAATGAGTGCTTTGAGTATTGTAATCACCAGATTTTCCTGGTTTCTTGCCTACACATATCTTGTGATGCTAAACAGCTTAATGTAATAGAACTTTTCCTCGACTGTTTAACTGAGCCTAATGAGAAGCTTGTGGAATTTGGGATCGGAGGAATCTGCAATGCGTGTGCTGGTAAGATAAAAGCTTTTTGTAATAAACTGCTACAAGAATTAACTCTTCTCCATGTCAGTTGATGCATTTTTGACTTGCAGATCCAGCAAATGCTGCTCTTGTCACTCAAAATGACAGTATCCCCCTCATTATCCAGTGTTTGTCAAGTCTTGTTAGGAGCACAGTAAGCACATTAACAACATTTTGTGGTGTTGCTAGTTTATTGAGTGCTTTGATCTTCACATGGTAAAATTTGCACATATACATAGTGCGAAACACTTCAAACTAGCTGTTGTAAATTGAATTCGTCGAGTTCCAATGATCTGTCAATCTTGTTAATAAATTTGAGTAGGGTTAGCTAGGCACAAGCTTATGGAGCTTATACAATGTGCTCATTGTTAAAAGTTGGTCTTGTGACTTTCTGCGACTTTAGGCAGCACGCGGAGTAAAATGGTGTTGTTTCATCATTCTGGAATTAGTTCCTCAGGAAGACTTGATCTTTTAGTATTTTTGGTCTAGTCTCGGACTGCTCTTTTTTGTGCTGGTCGTTTTTACTTCTCAAAGTCTAGTATTGGCGAGAAGCGATTAGATAGTGCATGACACACCTGCAACTTACCGGGGACATGACTCTAGATAAGTAGATATAGAGGTCGAGGATTAGGGTAGAATGTTAGTAGATAGTCCGACAGCTGCTTTATTTCTCTCATATTTCTTTAGTATCCTACTTTCTTAGAGTTCAATTTTATTATTACATGTTGTTTTCTTTCCTTTGGTTTTCATATTGATTGTTGTTGCTACTAGTATTCTTTAGTGTATTCCTTTTCCTACTTGTTTGATATGTTTACTTGAGCCGAAGGTCTATCAGAAACAATGTGGTCTCTCTACCCTTATAAGTAGTGGTAAGATTGCGTACACTCCGCCCTCCTTAGACCACACTTGTAATGATATGAAGTTTGATTTTGCAGGTAAATTATGCTCTAGGAGCTCTGTATTATCTTTGCAATGCATCAAACAAGGAAGAGATCTTAAAGCCAGAAGTAATTGATGCAATAAAGAGTTATGCAGCTGCAAGTGAAGTTAGTACAAGCTTCAGTTATTTGGCTCAGGCTTTCTTAGATAAACATGTTCCCCAAGCTTAATTGAAATGGAGGAAAATAAAATTACTGTTGAAAAATCATACTACTAACATCTTTAAAAGCATGGAAATGTAAAATTATTGGTCAAGTTTAGGGGATTGGAATATAACTTATTGTTAAACCTATTTTGATAGGCTCTTTCTTAAAATAGAAGGTTAATCAAAAACCACTTCTCTATCTTTATGTTTGTTGTACTTTTTAAATCTCACTCTTAAAATTATGTTTGTTGTACTTTTTAAATCTCACTCTTAAAATTATACTGAACGTTAACTTATTAACATTTATCACAAGAAACTTCACAATGTTTTCTTCCCCATTCTCACAAGTTAAACATTTAGCTTTTTGACAAAGACAAGTGTCCCACAAATGACAAACAAGAAACCAACAAAAATATATACAAGATGATAAACTTGAAATATAACAAAGTCTTACAATCATCTCTCATCCAACACTCTCAAAGAAAAGCCAACTCATACCTTAAGAAATCAAATAAATAAATCCAAAACAAAATACTATACAAATACAAAATAGACACATAAAAAAGTGAATCTAGAAATAAGCTCTTGTTTACAAAATAAGATATAAACTTTATAGTTTTTTTTTTCACTTTTGAGGATTGGCTTTCACAACAGTGACAGGACATGTTGCATTTTGCACCACATAATTACTCACACTTCCAAGTAACACCCTGCAAATATGAAACAGTTACAAATTAACCCCACTAATTGTTTTAAAAAAATTAAAACTTAATATGAGTTGACGTTCGTTATTCCATTTTTGACCTAACTCGTTTCAGCTCAAGTAATATTTACTCACATATTTTAATTTCATTATACTCAATTTATTTATTAACTCAATTCATTCTGATCCGTCCAAATTATACAGTATGAACACTTTGTGTTTACCTTTTAATAGCTCCTAAGCCTCTGCCTCCAATTACAAGTAAATCAAGTTTGAGACTTTCAGCAGCATCACAAAGTTTCTCTCTTGCATCTCCCCAATAAACCTTTGACACCACTGTCACCTGTTTTTTTTTTTTAAAAAAAAAACTCCCACGAATTAATTCACAAATTATTAATTAAACAATACTTATTTTTCTAAGTACAAACTCTTCAAAAGCAAAATGAAGGTGTTGTAAACATAACATATGTAAATAAAATAATAAAAAAAAAAAAATTTCAAGCTGCTTAAACTTTTTAGATGAGTTGTCACATACTTATGTAGTATCAGAACAAACAAATATCCTACCCCAAGCAAAATTTAAAAAATCACATGTTTGATTCATAAAAGAACAAATAAATAAAATATATTTTCTTGACGGTTTAAACTTTCAATGAAACAAACACATAGTTCAATAGAAGTCAAATTTCAATAACAAAATATGCACACAAAAAAAAAAGGATTTTTTTACTCCAAATTGTGAACACATCAGATCTGTCAGAATTTTTCTATTTTATTTTTTATTCGATATTCAATACCCATATTAGAGTCTGATTAATCTAGATCAGACACTGGAGGGTCCATTCTAAAGGTGATTCTCCCAATAAAAAATTTTCTATACCCATGCCCCACCAAAGTTATTATTCGAGTTCCTTAAATCAAAAAGGACACGTGTCGTTGATTAAATCATCACAAAAGAATTGGAAGAAGCAAAGTAGCAAGAGAAAACTACTACTCCCTCTGTCCGGTCCCACATTAACTGATCACTTTCTACGATTACTTTCTATTTTATACGGTACTAATACTTGTACAGTATAGTCACACTCCCTTTCTTTGTGTGAAGGCAAAATGTTTTATGCATTGAATTTGTCCCAAGAGCAAAGAGAAGAACAAGAACATAAGAAAAGTGAACTATCATTAGTTACCTTTTTGAGCTTGGAAACAGGATCAAGCATATCAATAACCTCTTTATCAGGATTTAATCCATAATACTTAGACACATTAATCTGTTTAAATTCATCCAAAGGTATCAAAGCTGCATTAAACAAAAAAATCATCAATAGATATGTTTATTTAATTAAAAAGAACAATATAACCCGTATAATCTCATAAATGAAATCTGAAAATAACACTGTATAGAGATTGACGAAAAGTAATTAATTACAACAACATAGGTGGAAACTGAGAAAGCTGTTTTCAATAAATCCTCGACTCAAAAAATAATTGATAAAATGAAATAAACAAAAACAAAAAAAAGGACTTACGTGATCCAGTGTCTTCAAAGAGTTGTTTGCTAGTTGGTTCAACTTTAGAAGAAACAACATGAATAATAATAATTGTATCACCTTCTTCAATTAAATTATCAATTGCCCATTTTAGAGCTATTTTGCTTGTTGCTGAATAATCCATTCCAATTCCTATTATACGAGCTTTCCCCATTATTTTTTTAAGAAAAAAAATTCTTAATTTTTTCTCTCTTTGTTTTTATTTTCTCTCTAATCTCTATGTGTATATGTTTGTTTTGTGGTGTTTCTGTATTTATGTTAATCTTTGGGTTTGGATTCTAATAATCCAAAAGAGAAGAAGTTCTTGAAGGACCTAGAAGGTGGAAGACCTTTATGTTTCTTAATTATTATAATAATTAAAAAGGAAAAAGAGTTAAATTTTGTCTTTGTTAATAAAGAATTGATTCGAAATTTGAATTTTACAATTCTGGAGGGGTTACTCCTGATTATTTATTTAATAAATAAGTTGTATATTAGTGGTTATGGAATGTAAAATTTGTACTAATAATAAGAAAGAGAGATTTAAGATTTAAATTTTAAAATATAAAATATTTTTAAATTTGGTGATTATTTAAGTTATTATTTTTTATATTTTAATTTATATGGTAGTTTTTTATTTTTTAAGAATCAAACATTTTAGGTTTGATCAGAAATTTAAATGAGATTTTAATTTTTTGAAATAAATTTATATATTTGTAAACTACGTAAAAAGTATTATAAGTCACAATTATTGACAATTCAAACTAATTAAAAGAAATATAAAAAATTTATAATCAAAATTAAATTTATTTAAATCTCAAAATATGAAAAATATCACATAAACTAAGACAAATAAAAAATATTATTAATTATTATTATTATTTTTTAAATTATTTTTTATTAAAAGTCTAACCGAAATAATCTTTCTACTTTTGAGTTCATACAATAGTTTACCCTTCTATGAGTATTTTGTTTTATAATTATTGTTAGACTTAATAAAATATTAATCAAAATGAGATATTTAAGAGAGTTAGATGATACTCCTAATTTGTGTAAAATACTTAATGTATAGCCATAGGTACTAGACTAGAGGTAGTATAAAGTCCAAGAAAAGAAATATTTTGATTTTGTTTTTCTCCATTTTTCACTCACTTTCTTAACTTTTTACTGATATTCAAAATTTATTTTAAAACTCATTAAAAAGCTAAGAAAATATTTTTATTTATCAAAAAGTTATTTATTAATAAATAAAACTCTCAAACCCAAATTTCTAATTAAATATAACAAATTATATTCATCTTACTATAATCACTCGATAATTATTTTATTTTATTAATTATTAAAGCAAGAAAAATGATGATTTGAAAAGAAAAAAAAAGCTAAGGAATATATACCGTGCTTTTATTATGACTTTTATGAGGATGCCAAGGGAATATTGCAAGGTGTCTTCTTTGATAAAATAAAGTTGTCCCAATCTTAATTAATATATGATTTAATGTCAGTTTCATCCTTTTTAAAGTTTTTAATTTCTTTTTTTGTAATTAATAAACTCCCACAATTTCTAAAATTAGTTTTGTGTGATGTCAAAAGATAATTAGAGAACTATTTCTGTTTTTTATGTTCTAAAAATAAATATAATCAGTAAATTATTTTGGTTATCTTAAAAGAATTAATGTAACATATGTATTTATGTTTAACCAAGAAAAGCCAGTTGGTGAATTCTCATCTAAACTTCTAACCTACTCATCTGTCTTTTGAATCATGACCTCATAATTTTTTTTATTTTCGATATTCATATTGAAGTTTTGATTAACTTATATTTCTATAGTAAAATATATAGTTAAAGGATAGCGATTTTTATTATTCGATTTTCTTTTTAATTCATATGACTCAATTACAGGGGTGTATCTAAGGGGGATCATCGAGTTCACGTGAATCCATGCTCCCCTCCTGAGATCATATATAATAGTGTTATATTTTTTTAAAAATATTAAAATATAGATGTGTGAACCCATACTCGGAATATCATATTATGTGACGATAATTGGGTTTGCCTCTCTAAGTGAGGTTAGAAATCTGAATCTTATATATGTATAGATATATCCGATCAAATTTACATCTTAGATCTACCTATAGTTGTGCACCCCTCATCTCGAAATCCTGGATACGCCTCTGCAGTCAATTAACTCAAAATCTTTAATTTTTAAAAAAAAACATATATATCTATTCTAACATCTTTTTTCTTGTTCCTCCATATGGATAAGAACAATATATACTAGTTTGACACACTAAACGAAAAAATATATATTTTAAATAATTATATATAATTTCGACAAATATTTTTGAGTGGCACAAAACCAACAAATATGTGATGGAGGGTAAGTACTTATGAAATCCGTTCTTCTTATTTCTAATAAAAAAGTCATTTTCTTTATTTTTTGAAATCTTTTTTCTCAAAAAATGATTTTTAAAATTTTTGATCAATTAAACTTAAAATTTTTACTTGTTTAAATAACAATTAAGGTGAAGTAGGGTTAAGAACGAATAAACAGATCGTTAATTCGCTATTAAAAATATTTCCTACAAAGGATCAAACTAATTATATATACAATATTTGAATTCTCGATATAGATACTACATAATTAATTCTTATCCTTCAGAGACTATGAGTATAATAAGAGTATTCATCGACAAAATAATCACCTTAAGATAATCATCTGATGGCTATTGAAAGCTAATGAAATCAGAAAAAAAAATATAAGTTCCTCCTTACCAAACACACGCTAATTCTACATCACATTTGATACTAATAATTCTTGTCTTCACAGAAGAGTAAGTTTCTGGAGACAGGATCACTACAAAATAGAAGTGCAAAACTTTCATGTTCCCTTATTTATATTCACAAATTAAGGGCCATAACACATATCATATATTTAAAAATAAAAATATATTATAATATTTTATATATATATATAAAAGTATATATTATATACTTCTTTTATTTTAATTATTTTGTTTGGTTTGACTCCGTATGAGAATCAAACTAATTAATATTCAATGTACATTTAAAGATATATTCTTTCAGTTTTTTAAAATAAAATTTATATATTTAGAAATTACATAAAAATTAGTATACACCGTGATAGTTAGCAATTCAAATATCTAATATATATATATATATATATATATATATATTTCGACTGTCTAAATAATAATTAAGACAAATAAATTAAAAATAGAAGGAGCATTTCTTAGTGAATAATTTCGCTAAAATTGAGCTGTCAAGCTTATCTTTTCTCTGAATTTTGTAAAGGCAAACACCATTAGAAATTCCAATGGTGTCACTTCTTAATTATACTAGACACAGGTGCCCGTGCTAGCATGAGCCTAATATTTTTTATTTTATTGTCTTAATTTATATTATATAAATAGAATTTAGAAAGTAAATTAAATTTTAATATGATTTTTAAATATTTTAAGTTGTTAATTATTGTGATTTATAGTATTTTTTACGTAATTTTTAAATAATATATGTTATTCCCTTTGTTCCAATTTATGTGATACTGATAAAAATTTTAGAATCAATTTAATTTTTATATGTCTTTTAATTTTTATTTTTTAAAATTGTGATCTATATTATTTTTACGTCATTTTAAAACAATATATGTTACTCATCTATCCCTATTTATGCGGCACTGATTCGAGGGTCAATCGAACTTGTTATACGTCTTTTAAATATTTTAAGTTGTTAATCATTGTGATTTATAGTATTTTTTATGTAATTTTCAAATAATATATACTACTCCCTTTGTCCCAATGTATGTAGCACAAAAATAATTTCAAGAGTCAATCAAATATTGTTAATTATTGAGATTTACAATACTTTTTACGTAATTTCCAAATTGAACAATACATGTTACTTCTTTTATCTCATTTTATGTGACACCGATAGACTAATTTAAATAATCAATCGAAAATTTTATATGCTTTTCTAAATATTTTAAGTTGTCAATTATCATGATTCATAGTAATTTTTACGTAATTTTGAAATATATAAAAAATAAGACAAATAAATTAAAACGGAACAACCATAAGAAAATTATAGAAATGCCCTAAAGGTGCTCAAGCAGGCATGTTGACGTGCTGCCTGCTTGAGGACCTATACATCCTCTTATTATATATAGTAACTAGTAAAGAAAGTTTCGTACTTTGTACGTGCCCAATATTTGTTCACAAATTTATTTTAAGTGATATTAATTAATGATGTTAAATCATCTCATAAAATGTAAAATAAACACCCGATAAATATTATTACTATTGATAAATATTAAGTGATACTGATTAAATGATTTTAAGTTTTTACTCTAAAATAAATTATTATATATATTCGCATGGTAGTAAATCATCTTCTTTTTTTGTCCATAATTAAAGAATTTTTTGTCATCGATTGTTGATTTCTTACTCAAAGTAGTTGCAAAATATACACAAATATTACCAACATTCAAAATAATAAAGTTATAACTAAAGGATATGAATTTAAAATTAAAAGTCATAACTAAAGCGGGTTTCATAATTTAAAAAAAAAAATACACCAATTAAATTAAGGTAGAACAAAAGAAACAAATTTTAATTTTTTTTTTCAAAAATGCTCTTGCTGAAGCAGTTACGTCAACGAAAACGTGTCTGCTTTAGCTTCAAACTCTCTCTTATATTTTTTCTGAAAATACCCTTGCTGAAGTAGACATGCCGACAGAAACGTGTCTGCTTCAACTTCAAACTCTCTCATATATTTTTCTGAAAATGTTCTTGCTGAAGCAGACACATCAACAAAGATGTGCCTACTTTAGCTTCAAACTCTCTCTTATTGTATAAGAGAAAATAAATAAAAGATATTACACTAAGAAATGGAATTTTTAATTCTTAAGTTTTTTTTCAAAAAAAAAATTATGTTGAACTTTATTGAAGAATAATAGACACATATAGAGCCTTCTAGATTAACAAGTTGGATAAAGAAACTTTTAAGTCATGATTTAAATCAAGTTAAGCATGGTAAACTTGTACAATTAATAATTAATCACTTTGTAGCTAGCTTTGTGGTAATTCAAGGCTTTAATTTCATTAGGAGCTAATTATACAAAAAGATGGTCCCATTTTTTTTTTTCAAAAAGAATGGTTCAATTCGTCAATATTTCAACATCTTTCTCTCTCTTTTTTCTTTTTGATTTATGGAATCTCGATTATTCTTAAGCATGGATGGCTATTCATTTAAATCTTCTGATAGACTTAGCGAGTGAAATAGATTTGATATTCCTTCTAGTTCTAGTTCTTTTTCCGCTTAATCTTTAGTATTGCTTTGAGATTTGAATCCTTAGAATCATGTATCTAAGAGGATGACGATTTTCATAGCTATAATTATTTCCCTTGTAATTATAAATTTTAAATTACTTTAAATTAGTCCATAATTTAACTTTTTATGGACTCTTTTCAATAAAGGTGAAATGAAATCTGAGGAATATATCAAAAAATAAAAACCAAAATTCATCATTTTTTTTTTTATGAAAACGGACATGAATATGCGTGGATCATACTTTAAAATAAGAAAAATCAATATTTCAACTTCTTATATGATAATCTCATATGATTCAAATGGCTAGCCAACATAAAAATCATATTTGGATCTTGCTCAATTTTCACTAAACCATTATATGCATGTGGCAACAAAAGTAAGTTAGAAGTAATGTTGAAGATCATATTTTTTCTGAATTATTTAGTAAAGGTCCATATGCCACCAGCACCTATAGTCCTCTCTCTGGCAAACCTTTGGAATAATTGCTTCAAATTACAATAAGATTTTTCAATATAATAACGATCATCCTTTATAACATATTTTATTATAATATATTTAATAAAATTGTTTGTAGACCTCCACAAGTGGGGTATAAGGAGAGTAATGTATATGTAGATCTTACTTTCATCTCGTGGATATTGATTTCGAAGCGACTCAAGTGTAATATTTTATTATGATAATCATGTTTTTCATGAAATCAATTTTTTATGTCAATTATGTTATATATTTTTTCTCTACAACAACATTTTATGATAACAATAATAAAAAAATATTAAAACAAGCGACGTTGTTAGTAAAGATGTTTAATCATACACGTACACGACCATTGCAACTTCATTTTTTTTTCATCCCCTTTTGCTTGGTACATACATGGATACAATTATTGGACCTTGTTCCATGTCTCATATAAGATAAGAAAATAAATAGTGGTATGGGATAAATTAGTTTCTCTCATTTTTTTCCCCCCCCAAAGTGAGGTATCTAGCTAATTTCTGAACAAAAAAACACATCTTTGTGTGAAGTGCATCCAAGAAAATGATCACCCCATGTGCTAGTAATCGTTAAAGATTGTGATAGAGTAATAAATATTTTTCATTTTTAATAAGAAGTTTGATAAAGAAAAAGATCTTGAATTAGGATAACCTCAAAAGCTATTTTATGAGATGAAAATTATTCAAGATCATAAAAAGAGATAATTTTATCCCTAGAAAGCTTATGTGATACTTAATACCACTCAAACTAGGCTTGCCAATTGGAGTGTGAACAATATGATATATGAAGATCAAACATCAGCTAAAATGAGAAATTGAATGAGTCTTAACTTTGATATCATGGTCAAGAAATGATTTTGGACATAACTCAACCTCGCTATATGATATGAGAATTGTTCAAAATCACATGAAAAAAAATCATCTCACCCCTAAACTCTAAAGAGCTGATGTAGGACTCAACAAAATTACGTGTTTGAATTTTGGGAATGCAATCGTTTTTAATAGAGAATTTTTTGTTTTTTTTTAAAGTGAAATTCTTGATGTGGATTAATCTGAATTAGTTGAACTATAATAATACTCGTTTTCAACTTTAACTCAAATACCTTTCTCTTTCAAATTTAACCAAATATTGTCCAACGCTTAAACAATTTGTCGATTTTTTTGCCACCCTTCGAATACTTTCAAAAAAGTTTACTTCAAATATCAATTTTTCTAACAGAAAATTAAGGTCACATTACAAAAAAGATGAAAGTTTCTTGTACTTGTTGATCTTAATGTTGAGAAGTTGGCAAATCAATTCACTAGCAAGGACAATAATTAATTGTATTGCTACCAAACCTAAGAGACCTAAAAGATGTAATATTTGACATTAACATGTGGGAAATCTAATCACAAATATTTGGACCAATTTCAATAGTTAATTGATCAAATTTTCATCAACCGGATGATTTAACAGAGCAATAGATAGTTAAAGTATGAAACTAACCAAAAATAATAATAATCATAGTTTGGGCATTTTTCTTTTATATATCATTTACTCTTTATTTATGTCTACTAGGATGACTGTTTTATGTGATAAATTGAGAAAACACATTTTTGAAAGTAGATGAAGTGGCGAAATGAATGAGATATCAACTTTAAAATTATTGAGAATTAAAAAAATCTTAATAAAGAACGGTTTTTGTTTAATAATTTTACGCGACACAATTTCGAACAATCGGATCCTACTAAGCAGGAAACCAAATTAATAGTGCCAATGAAATCAAATACAATGATTATTACCATAATTAAAAAGAAAATAGATGTAGTGATATGATGCATTGACAAAATTCCTTATCCTTAATTAGTTAGAGATTTCATGTTCAAGACTTCTACATAAAGAAATTACTAATTGAAAGCGAACTCGTTTTGATAATCTCACAACAACTCCAAATTAGTTGATGAATTATAGATGATCAGAGGCGGAGCTAGGTGGGGTTCATTGGTTCGAACGAATCCACTAGCTTTTTCATAAATCCTGTATTTGTATTAGAAAATTAAATAAATATATATGTACATTAATTAACTTGTGAACTCCTAAACAAATTGACAGCTTAGTAGTAAGAAAGGGCGGTGAAAATGTTTTTCACACTAGTGTTGTTGGTTCAAACACCACTATCAACCAAAATTTATCTTTTCCTTTGTAAAAGAAGCATGCTTTGCAATGTTTTTCTCTTCTATCCTAAAATTTAGAATTCCCAAACTCCTAACTTTGGCTCCGCCTCTGTTAAGGTGATGGGAATCCAAATTAATCCTATTGATCAATTCTTATTAAGACATATTAAAAACATGTCATTCTTAATAATTCAATTCAAAAAACATGTATATGAAATACATATACTTTATATTCATTGATTTAATGTATATAACGAGTAAATTTTAATCGTGACAAGGCAGATTTGGGACATTGAAAGGATAGTGAACTTGAAACCTCAATTCAGGTAAATTATCATTAATTTTCTAACTTAATTAGTGATATATACAAAATTATAAGAATTCAAAGCCTAAATTAAGTTAAATATTGTTCATTAACATGTTAGATTCAAAGTATGTTTCTTAAATGTATGTAATATATTCATAGAATGAGTTCCACGTTGTTTGTTTGCTGAGAATTTTTGGAAGAACTTTGAAACTTGTTTGACTATGTATTTTTTTCTTTAAAAAAATATTTATGAAAATTAATTCTAGCAAATTTTTTTTAAGGGGTGTTATTGAGCGATGGTAAAATTATCTTCGTATGATCTATAAGTCACAAATTCAAAACATGAAAGTCACTGGTCCATATTCGGTACAAAAAGGGTGCGGTCCTTCTAAAATTCTACTAGCGCGAAATTCTTTATGTTTAGGACTTTTTGTTTTAGAAAATTCCAGCAAAGTTTTCCTTTGGTACAAAAATTGTCCAAATGTTATCTTTTCAACTTGGAAAAAATAGAGAATTAAATTTTCTTCTTTTTCACAGAAACTCAAATTTTCTATAACTAAAATAAAACATAGCTGGATGAATATCCCTTTTTTAAACATAAAAATAAAAAAATTGGTATAAATTCTTGTATTTCATACTCATTATGCTAATTAATCTAAACTCAAATAGTATACAGTCATTAGAGGGGAAAACAATACCCATAAATTTTGAAATTTTATCTTCAAATATTTATTTTATGAAATTTGATTGGATTTTCAAAATTTAATCTTCAAAACTGGTCAGTTTTTAGGAGAAATTTCACTTTTATTCACCAAACTTCAATTTGTTTCTAAGTAAAATATATATTCAAATATATTTTTCTAGGTAAAATATATATTCAACAACAACATAACCGATGTAATCCCACAAGTGGCGTATGAGAAGGGTAGAATGTATGCATATCTTACTTCTATCTCAGGGACGTAGATAGTCTACTTCCGAAAAACCTTAGCGCAAATGCAAAATCAAAATATTCACGAAAAAGAAAATATGAATGCGAAAAAACACATGTCAAATAATAAAAAGGAAACTAGTACGAAGCATCCACAGAAAAGAAAAAAATGAAAAAAAGCCAAAAACACCCTTGGACTATTCGAAAAGATTTAAATATACTCTTCATTTACCTATTGGACTAAAAATACCCCTCCGTCCACCTTTTGGTATATTTTTACCCTTAAAACTAACATCGTTTTATTTTTAAATTATTATTATTATTTATTGTGTGGCATTTTGGATAAAATTAAATCCCAACCCATTAAATTTTCCTCTACCTGCTCCGGCCCATATCCAACACCCCATGACCCAACCCATTTAATTGAGTTTGGGTCATGGGGCTATGGATATGGGTCGGAGTGGGTATAGGAAAATTTAATGTTGGAATTCAATTTTATCCAATAGGAAGATGCCACACAATAAATAATAATAATAAAAATAATAATTAAAAAAGAAAAATGTGTTAGTTTTAAGGGCAGAAATAGACCAAAAAGGTAAACTGAAGGGTATTTTTAGCCCATAGGTGAATGAAAGGTATATTAAAACCTTTTTGGATATTTTTGGCCACTTTCCGAAGAAATAATAACAACACCAAAATAATACGAGACAAATATTACGACAAACATGGTGCTCCTAGGCTCTCACCAAGCCTAAACCTGCCAAAAAGCGAGTTAGAATTGAACTATCTACTAACCTTCAATCCTAATTTATAACCTTCATACCCTCCTATCTAACGTCATATTCTCGATAAACTGAAACAACATCATATCCAATCTAATCACGCTTTTTTTAATACTTCAAGTTTCGACTACGAGAGCTAAAATCAGATAAATTCCATTCATCATATATATAAATATAAAAATAATAAGTACATAAATAAAAATAGTCTTTTAAGTTGACGAGTCACGTTCTCCTTCCTAACATCCGTTCAAAAGTCGACGTTTTGTTTGAGCTTCACTCTCCACAAAAAGCGCGTGAGGTAAAACCCAACTCCCTCTCCTCTTCCATATCTATTTCCCCATTTCATTTCTCTGGGAGATCGAGATCTATGCTCACACCCCACGCCCCTCTTAACCCCCTACACCTACTCCCTCAAAATTCATATATACAACATTGATGTGCACAAAATTCGTGAAGGAAATGGAGAAGATGGCGTTGTACGTCGTCGTTTTGCTCATTGTCTGCTATGCATCGCCGGCGAGATCAGACGGTTCCGATCACAAGTACAAAGCAGGAGATCAGGTTCCACTTTATGCTAACAAAGTCGGTCCTTTCCATAATCCGAGGTAATTTGTTAACTAATTAATGTATCGCCGTTAGATCTCTTGCTTTTTTTTAATTGTGAAGCTGAATTGTACATTTTGTGTTTCTCTAGCTGGAAAAAACTATGTGATTTCTCGTGAAAATGTGGTTTTTTGTGCTTGGAAAGTTGTCGGTGGTTATGAAAATGAGAGATTTCTGTTGAACTATGTTGATTGCTGGTGTTTTGAGCTGACTTACTTGTTGTACAATGTGGAAAGAGTTAAAATTTGGTGAAATTGAGATCTTTTATTGCTTTGAATACAGTGTTGATAAGACTAAGAGTTCTTTTAGTCTAATTAGAGATTTGTATGTTCATGATATGGAATAAGTGTGAGATTTAGGGATTGTGAAAGTTTATGATGTTTGGAGTTGAGTTAATAGTGTATTCTATCTGGTATGATCAAGCTAGAAGCTGTGTGCTTTCTCGTTGAAATGTGGTGGTGTTGATTTCGTTGTGCTCAAAGAGTTGTCGGTAGATACAAAAATGAAAGATTTCTGTTGAAATACGTTGATGCTGGTGTTTGAGCTGATCTACTTATTGTACAATGTAGAAAGAGCTAAGATTTGGTGAAATTGAGATCTCTTATTGCTATGATTGCATTTTTGTGTGGGGAGTAAGAATTAGTTGGTGTTGATAATTGATATGCTTAAATTAAGTTTTTTTACGGGAGTTCTTTTAGTTTAATTGAGCTTTACGAATAGGGGTGTTGTGCACATTTACGATGTGTGTGTAGCTGAGTTAACACTGTATTCTATCTGGCATGATTAGCTAGGAGTTATGTGCTTTTATTTTCCGATTTGCAAGGCCTAGCTCTTGTTACTCTCTTATAAGTGCCATACTCACCTACAGCCCGGTAAATAGGCTAGTTGATGCAAATCTAATGCGCAAATGTTGAGGCTTAGATGGTATAATATCCATGTGTGTAGCAAGCTCTTGTTATAAAAATTCGAGTGTACATGTTGATGCATATGAATGTGTATGCCTAGCGACTCTTCTGAAGATTGTTAGAAAGATCAAATAAAAGGACAGTGCCTCCTCTCGCTCTTTACTTCTTTCAGAGTTTGATCCTTGATAAAATTAATTTTATTTGGTCTATCTACCATTCTAATAGAGGTGAGTAAGTTATATAAGTTATCATATGACTTATAAACATCTCTCATGAGGATATTTGTGCTATGGAGGAACAATTTTGTGATGAGATTAATAAACAAAAGAGTCAGTTCCATCCTTGGCATGTTACAGCAAATTTAACTAGAGTATTAAAGCCAAACTTGATGTAAATTGTAGATGTTGTACTTACCAAAACAGGAAAAGAAATTGTTTTCTTCTGAAAAAAACAGGAAAAGAAAAGATTATAAAATGTACAGGTATATTCTCATAGTAACTTTCTCCACCACATAATTTGTACAAGTAGTTGATACTGAATCCCCTAAACAGTCACTACTTCTTATGCCCTGTAACAAATGGGTGATAGAAAAAGTATAGTCAGGAAACATTAATTGCCATGTCTTTTTTCCCCACAAGCTTTGATGTTAAAATTCGTTAGAAACAAATAGTTACCTATGGCTCTGCATGTATCATATATCAACATGTCTATGTTCTGTATTTTTAAAAATTATCTGGGTAATAACTGATGGCTTGTTATGTTTTGGATTATCCTTTCAGTGAAACATACCGGTTCTTTGACCTTCCTTTCTGTACTCCAGGTATGTAACTATTGTTCGTAAGTTTCCTTTCTTAAGTTACCCTGCAGATTTTAAGTTTTGATTTACTGAGGGATGTTCTTGCAGATCATGTAAAAGAGAAAAAGGAAGCTCTTGGTGAGGTCTTGAATGGTGACCGATTGGTCAGTGCCCCTTACAAGCTCGACTTTTTGTACGACAAGGACTCAGAAATAGTTTGCAAGAAGAAGTTGTCCAAGGAAGAAGTTTCTCAATTCCGCAGCGCTGTTGCTAAAGACTACTACTTCCAAATGTATTACGATGACTTGCCCATTTGGGGTTTCTTAGGGAAAGTTGACAAGGAAGGAAAATCTGACCCCAGCGAGTACAAATATTACCTGTTTAAACATCTTCATTTTGAGATCTTTTACAACGATGATCGTGTAATTGAGATCAATGCACGAACTGATCCTAATGCCCTGGTAGATATTACAGAGGATAAGGGGGTTGATGTTGATTTCATGTACTCAGTAAAATGGAAAGAGACAAAAACACCTTTTGATAAGAGGATGGAGAAGTACTCACAGTCTTCATCGTTGCCGCATCACTTGGAAATCCATTGGTTCTCAATTATCAATTCCTGTGTGACAGTTCTTCTCTTAACTGGTTTTCTTGCCACAATTCTTATGCGGGTCCTTAAGAATGACTTTGTCAAGTAATGTAGTAATTTAGTTATTTTGCTTGTTTATGTACTTTTGTTGGTCTTTTGGTACAAAATTTTGTCTTAGTCTTTGGCTCAAATATTATTCATATTTTTTCTATTAAGGTATGCACACGATGAGGAGACGGCTGATGACCAAGAAGAAACTGGGTGGAAATATATCCATGGTGATGTGTTTAGGTACCCAAGTCACAAATCCTTGATGGCTGCAGCACTTGGTAGTGGCACCCAGTTATTCACACTGTAAGTATTTTCTGAATAGTTTGCTCTGAAAAATAAAGTTTTTAGTAGAATATTCAAAAAGTCCGTTCAATGGGGATTTTTATTCAACAGCTCCCTGCTTGGTAATTAGGAAATTTGTTGTCTCAAGCATGGCTTTGTTAACACTCTTTTCTTTTCAATTTGTAGGACCATCTTTATTTTCCTCCTCTCACTTGTTGGTGTTTTCTATCCATACAACCGCGGAGCTTTATTCACGGCACTGGTCGTCATATATGCTCTCACATCTGGTATTGCAGGCTATACTGCTGCCTCTTTCTATTGCCAGCTAGAAGGGACAAATTGGGTTTGTTTTCTTGTCTCTATTATATTGCTTTTCCATTTGTATATAGTTTGAGGATTTTTTCTTCTGTACTAACTTTAAATCCTTCTGAATATTTGCTTACTATCAATCCCAAAACAAGGGTAAAGGCTTTGATTATTTTTTTCCACAATCACAAGCTTCCGTGGAATATTTTTCTCTATCGTTTTCTTAGGACACTGAAAAATTGAAGGTTTGTAAATAGCAAGTCAAGTCATTTGTTTGCTGAAAGGCACATACTCTAATGGCATAACTTTGACCCTCTATATTAAGGGTTTAGACGATTCATTTTCTATCCCATTGCTTTTTGCTAATCAAAGGAAAAATCAGAACTTGGTTACTCAAAAATTCAAGCAGGCAAAACGAGCTGCACATAGAGTTCTGTTCTTTTTCTTTGATATAGGTGTGTGATGTTTTGTAAGGTAGATGATTTGTTACTTATTCCTTCTGGACAGAACATTAAGGAAGCCGAGTTGGTCTTTAGAGAAGCAGTTTATCTTCATTCTGTCATACAATTAACTTCATTTTTTATGGGTTACACTTGGTCAAGGCCAAGATATATTACATGCTTCATTCTTTTTTGGTTTGTCTATGCCATCAAATAACTGTCTCTGTGTTTGTTTAGTTCATTGTTGCCTTGGCTAATGAAACAAAAAGTTGAAAATGGAAGCATACTGCGAACTTAATCATTAGATTTCATTTCTTCCCTGCAGGTCAGGAATTTGATATTGACAGGAGCCTTGTTTTGTGGACCCCTGTTTCTCACGTTCTGTTTCCTTAACAGCGTAGCAATTGCATACAGTGCCACTGCTGCACTGCCTTTTGGAACCATTGTGGTCATCTTTCTCATATGGGCTCTTGTGACATCACCTTTGCTTGTGTTGGGAGGGATAGCCGGAAAGAACAGCAGGGCTGAGTTCCAAGCGCCTTGTCGAACCACTAAATACCCAAGAGAGATCCCACCATTACCTTGGTACCGCGGAACACTACCTCAGATGGCAATGGCTGGGTTTTTGCCTTTCAGTGCCATATATATCGAACTTTACTATATATTTGCAAGTGTTTGGGGTCACAGGATTTACACCATATACAGCATCTTATTTATTGTCTTCATCATTCTTATAATTGTCACTGCTTTTATAACTGTGGCCTTGACATACTTTCAACTCGCTGCTGAAGATCATGAATGGTGGTGGAGGTAAGTCTTATCATTTTACTCGTGTGACTGTTCCTTGATCTTTTTTGTGAATAATCTATGCATTTAAGCAATTTGAGGAACTCTTTGCATTATGTTGAACTTGATATACATTTACCAGTTCATAACACATTCCTAACTTGTATATGTTTGATCTGAATAGGGCTTTCCTCTGTGGTGGATCGACTGGACTGTTCATCTACGGCTACTGCTTGTATTACTATTATGCCCGTTCCGATATGTCTGGCTTCATGCAAACCTCATTCTTCTTTGGATACATGGCTTGCATCTGCTATGGTTTCTTCCTCATGCTCGGAACTGTTGGTTTCCGTGCAGCCCTATTTTTTGTCCGTCATATATACCGGTCAATCAAGTGCGAGTAGGAAGCTGGTATGACGGTCTTCCGTCTCGTACAGAATGCTTTACAGATGTGGTAGGGCAATGTGGTATCCAAGAAGACCTTGTAGGATCTTAGGATCTCTTGAGATGATGAAGTATGTATTATCTTACACCGGAAAGTCAAGAACTTATTTTTGCCATTTTTCATTTACAGCTCAGCAATTTAATAGATATATTAGAGTTTCTGTTCCATATTTTAATCCTTTGCGACACAATTATCCTAGTCTTGCCTAGTATTATTCATTTTACTGCATTGGACAAACTTTGAGCTATAAATTGTACTGGTCCCAAGTTTCAGAAGATTGTATCAAAAATGTGTCATTCACTGATTGAGCAATGTCCAATATGTTTTAAATCTTGATTTCAACTTCAACTTATTATCTTGCTCCTAAAAGCTTCTCTTGCTCCAAAAAGCTTCTCACACAACTGAGGTAAGGTTAATTTACCTTATTTCATCCATCTCGATCCTGGCATTTGATATCAGAACTTTTGAAGTACTAATGAAGAATATTGATTTCTGACTTCCAAGCCATTGACTTGACAAAGAGGATTATTTTATAGAAACGTAACAACTTGAGTGGGTGTTGGTTAATACTCTCCTCCTTTTGTGTGAGTGTGTTTGGGAGAAGAGAGGCTAGTGAATAGTGGAAACTCAGTAAATCAATATCCCCTAATACAAACTGACAGTTTATATCTGCCAAAAGAGGGAAGAGAAAATGAACCAGAACTGACCAAAAAAAGGGAGGAAAATGAAGAGATAATAAGCAACTCGCCAATTCCATAAAGTACTTGTCTATCAATCTATCAGTTGCAGGACATCACACTAGAGAATAAGCAAAGCATATAAGAGAGAAAATCCTGCAATGATGAGTCTTATAAGTTTGTCAATTGCTTTAAGTAGTAGTAATGTTTTAACAAACAAAAGGACATTTGAGATCCATCCAATATTGTAACACAAGTCTAAAATAGTAGTAAAGGAAATCCAGTTTACACGCAGCTCTGCCCAACTGCACAAACATGAAACAGTATGTCCTCGCTGCAGCTATCAGTTGCATATTCCCCTTTGACAAAAGGCTAGCCAATAATGTGCTCTTCTGGGAAGGTGTGAGTATCCAAACGACTCTTACAAAACGTAAATGTGACCAACTACCTCCATGTAGAACCACCAAGTCTGATAACCTCCTCAGTACTTGTATCCCTATTTGGAGCCCTGTCGTCACCTACATTCTCCTTTCTATGGCCGAAGTCGCCATATAGATCTTTAAGCTTGGCCAGATTGCTAGATGCAGCCTTCTTCTCCTTGTTCTCATCCCTAGGTGGAGTTCGCTGCTGATCAAGACTTGTACCTTGATCATGCAAGCTTCGGCTGTGGCTTCTACTCCTACTACGGCTCCTGCTCCTCTCATAGTCTCTTCTGCTTCTCTCAATTGACCTTCGATCATAATCATACCTCCTGTCTCTATCCCTTCCCCGGTCTCTGTCATAATCATGCCTCCTGTCTCTGTCCCTTTCACGATCTCTATCGTGATCATATCTTCTATCTCTGTCGCGATCCCTGCCCCTCTCCCTTTCTCTTTCCTGGTCCCTATACCTATCCCTATCCCTATCACGTTCTCTGTCCCTAGTTCTTTCCTTGTCCCTGTCTCTGTCCCGGACCCTGTCCCTTTCAGAATTTTCTCGGTCAGATAAATCACGGCTTTGACTCCGGCGCATGCTGGGGGAACGTCTTGAACCATTTGCACCATCCTTATCATAGGGTGGTGGTGCAACTGTTCGCCGGATGGGAGATGAATCTCTAGTTGATGCACGATGAGGTGCCCGCTGACCAAAGGACACTGAAAGGGAAGCTTTGACAGAAGGTGGCCGGCGAGAAGTTTCCTCAGATCCACGACTAGAGTCCCCGATCGACCCAGAGAGTTTGGTCGGCAGATTCATTTTTCCGAGACTGGCAACTGCTGTCCGCACGACAGGAACAGGAATGCGGGGCAGTAGTGTGTCAAAATAATACTGCAATAAAGAAAAATGTTCAAGTAAATCATGGGAACAGGTATGAAATACAATTAATAGCATTATCCAAGAAAGTCTCAGGTAGCAATTGATGCATATGAATGGAAATTGAAGACCCCGATCCACCAACGCATAAGTCTTGCCTCCTCCCTCCGGTAGAGGCTCCCTTACTAGCAAGTCAATGACATAAATGATACATGTGAAGTACCCATACAAGCTCGTATGTGCGGCGACAAATGATAGATCTTCCAATGAAGGGTCAGGCCGAGCATGAGTTACACTCGTCAGTTCAAAATGTAGTAATCATCATAATTGGAAGATGTAGACTGCGCAATTCGAGATTAAGGAAACAATAACATGAAAGAAAGACTCGGATGTTTTTATCAAGCACTAGTCTCCGGGCTCGCGCGTGGACCCTTACGTCAATAAGTAAAAACTCTTATAAAATCACATAAATATTATTTTAAAATGTGATACCAACTTAATCTCGATCAATTCATCTTTCTATTTTCTTACTTTAAAAATAGGGGTGAAATTATATCATTATAATCTTAAATCATGTGCACATATAACTTTAAAGTAACGAACCAAATTAACCTTCCAAAGATAATTTATAAGAAACCACGAAAATCTCGAATCAAATGAATTTTGTTAATATAAATATAAGGTAATCAAACTTCGTCATTGTCATACAATTGTAGAAGTCATACATGATATTTATAACATTATGAATTCATCTTCCTCAAAATTCTTTTCGGTGTTGCTAAATAAAGTAAAGACGTCAAACTTGCTACACGTTCTGTTGTTACTCTCAGATCATAGCCTAATGAAGTTGAAAGACCAAACAAATGCCTCAACAAATATAGAAATATCAAATGTCATTCAGATTAAAATATAGGTTTTGTATTCTGTAATTTCGAAGAAGAATATCATATCGAATATAGAAATTATATGCAAAGAAATATCGTTATCGATTTAAAGCATAATAATCATTGACATGAATAGAATAAAGCAATTCAGAGTACTTGAAAGATTAAAAACAGTATTTTTTTAATTCACCCAACAATTTCATAGCATTGGGGGAGGTTTAAGTAGTTGTTCCTAAAACAAAGAGATGGTGATGTGAAAAGTAAAAAATCACTTACAATTCCATATTTGAAGATAATTTCCATTTTTGTAACCATGACAATTCACATATTTCTCAACAAAAAGAAGATAATTATGAAATAAATGAATAATCATAATAATTGAATTAGCCACGATTCTTACTATTGCAAACTGATAAAGAATTAACAATTTCTTGTTCTTTATGCTATATATCTAATTCACTCCTCCTTTGAAAATGAAATATAGCACATTGAGTTTTTTGATTGAAAATTAACTAATCAAGATTCCATATTTATAGCAAAATTCTGATGACTTCATATTTAATAGCGTATAATAAATAGGATAATGTTTATATTCTCACAAAGCAACATTACATTTTCAAAATGCATGCAAGAATTATTTTAATTAAAAGTTATTAAATGAAGGCAAACTAAACCTTTTTTTTTAATATATAATTGAGCTGTTTCTAAGAAGGTAAAGGAACTGCTTTTTATTTAAAAGGAGGGCCAGTTTTTTTCCTTTCCTTTTAATTAATTGACAATTAAATGACGAATAAGAGACATAAATTGTACATTTGAAATAACTACAAAAAGACAAAAGTAAATAGAAGAAAATGAATCATCTCAAGTAATACTCCCTCTGTTCCTATTTATATGTCGTCATTTTAGATTTCACGTCCCTTGAGAAACTAGGTAAGTAAGTTTACAATTGTAAACTTACTTAGTGTTCTCTTGAAGTCAAGTTTTCAATAAATGAATATAAATTAATTTATTTTGATTAATTAATTTGACCAATGAACATGAATAAATTATTTAGCTTTCCTATGTTGGTCAAATTCATATTTTCAAGGCTAATAACTCCCAAGGGTAAAATAGAAAGAATAGTGTTATTTATGCATTGATTTTGTGAAATGACAAGTATTAAGGAACATCTATTTTTAGTAAGGACGACATATAAATAGGAATGGAGGGAGTAACTTGCAGTAAATGCTAGGTAGATAAAGAAATTTCACTCTAATAACATCTTATTTAATCGCTTTATTTATCATGTAAAATTTACTATTTAGTCCAAAAATATCGTCATCATAATAATAATGTTCAGATGAGGGGTATATGATATGATAAAGTATTAGTATAATACGATTATTATTTAATATTTAATTAATTAGATGTTTTTTAATTTAGCGTAGGGGCAAAAGGGTAACCCAACTTTGTACTTTAGAACTTCCTACTTTTAATAAAATATGATGATGATAAGCACATATTTATAATTGCAGTCACAGAAACAGTTGGGCAAAACTATCACACAATTGTCTTTTTCATTCAGCTGTTTTTTATTCCAGAGCAAGAGTTCAAAGAATTATCTACTGTCCAGCTCCTTTGGATGAACTGCTTCACTATTGAGTGTTGACTAAGCTACAGTCATATTCTACATTGTAAAGTTAGCAAACATAGAGGCAAAATAGAAACCTCAGAGATGAGCATGCATTAGAAACATCACAAGTGTATATTTATTGCATCACTGCTAAATATTCTCTAAAAGGTGGGTTTTAGAGGTGGCACCTTACCTGCCCGAGAAATAAGTCACGCACATATACACCCATTGTGGTCATTTGGCCACTGGATCCAGGAGAGAATTCCTGAAATAAATGGTTAATAATCAGAATGAGCCCCTCTGACCATGAAGAATAAACATTGTAGGTGAACACACTAAAGACATAACGGTTCAGTTTTCTGAGATGCTGCTAAAACTACTGAAAAGGCTCCCACTGCTTCAAAACCCCGGTTCACAGAAAAAGAAGGAATAGAAGACGGAAACTGTAGAAAAATAAAGAGCAAAAGGTAAAATATCAGAAGTATACCACCATACAAATAT
This sequence comes from Solanum appendiculatum, assembly GCA_018342035.1. NCBI lineage: Eukaryota > Viridiplantae > Streptophyta > Magnoliopsida > Solanales > Solanaceae > Solanum > Solanum appendiculatum. The sequence continues at coordinate 338,412 of JAGDQO010001323.1, forward strand.
TAAAATCAGTTCACCTGCAAAAAAAATCATGTCCATGCACCTTCAAGCAAGAGTGGTCCTTGCATCCTAAGGCATAAGGCGTGAGAATCATAGCATAAAGTATGCACAGATCATGTAATACTTACGGCACACATGATACCAGTTTCGAAAAATAATGTAATACTTACGGCACACAATCAAGATCAATATCACAGAAGCAGAGCTGAGACCAACATGGTTCTATGCATACTTATAACCTGTTTGGCCAAGCTTCTAGAAAGTCAAAAGTGCTTATTTTAGAAATTTGAAGTGTTTGTCCAAGCTTCTAGGGATAAAAAATGCTTTTGAGTAGTGGCAGAAGATGTTTTTTAAAAGCTAAAACAAGTAGCTTTCTCCAAAAGCACTTTTGGAACATTGGCCAAGCACAAAGTACAGCTATAATAATGGCAAAAGTGCTTTCGAAATCGATTAGCCAAACACAAAATGCTACTCTTCAAAAGTACTTTTCCGAGAATCACTTCTCAAAATAAGCAGATTCAGGACGCTTTGGCCAAACAGGCTATAAAAAAGAGAAAGAAAGACAATTCTACCACTGAAACTATTGGAAAGTGAGTTCTTGCAGTAGAAACTGTTAAGTGGTGATTCAAAGGAGGCCATTAAGATTTTAAAAAAAAAAACTGATTTAAAACAGATCAGCTAGATTAAAAAGAACGAAAGCAGAGAGGAAAAACATTATCGTTTCAGGAGGGCCAGGAAATTAATTATAGAGGCAATATTTTGAGCAGATTCACGAGACAAGAGAACAGTAACAAATGATTTCACCTCTCCTTCAAACACTATATTCCACGAAACTGATGAAAATAGTCAAAGTTGCAAACAAATCTATAGTGTGGAAATGATCAGAATTGACAGACATGTTGTTTGTATGCAAAATGCCAAAATCCTAATGGAATGCACCAATGTATCATCTGAATCCAGAATAACAAAATAGAATGATCTAGTTCAGGTAGAGAATTTCATTTTTACCTCATCATCTTTGAGGTAAGGCTCATACCAACCCCATAATGTCTTAAAATCACCAAGATATCTCAGATAAAGGAATCCAATCTGCAAAAGAAAAATAAAATCATTAAATCCATAGCAAGAGGCTCAAGAATGTAAGTACAACAACGTAAGAAAACAAAAGCCCATGAATTTGAGGAAGAAGGGACATGGTTTGATTGGGAATGCAACTGAATTCTCTATTCATACATGTGCTATTTTCAATGGATCATGAAAGAAACTGCTGCACATTAGATGGAATTCCAAAAGCCACATTTGATTCATTACTTGGTAAAACAGTGAGGGTGATGACAAGAAAGTAGAGGAGTTGGTTCCAGTTTGCTTAACATCTAAGCATCAGCAAGAACAAAAGGTAATTGTGTTCGCTTTCTGCAGCATTTAGCAGAGAAGAATAGAGAGAGGAAAAAGTACAACATAACATAGCTGGTAAAGAGAAGACTGAACTCGGTACGCCTCATTACTCAATATCACCTAAAGGATGAAGTGCATCAATTCTCTCTAAAAACTTTCTTGTAATGTAAAATGTAACTTCTGATTGTCTATCAACAATTATTGGACGAGTACAAGTAATATTTTATTTTCCCTTCTGCTTTTGGAAACACATGACAAACTGGATGACTTCCACTCCTTCACTTCCAAATAGAAACCTTTTAATAGAAAATACTGTTAGAGGTGGTTAAAGCTGTGGGTTAGGGTTCTCATTATCCAACTCCATTTATCATTTTTGACTCTATTATGGCACCTCTAACACAATAGCATCACATATTGGACCAACTTCCAAGCCAACCAACAGCACCGGAAACTCTCAACTTTCATTAATGGTCCTAGGTCTTTACCAATCAAAACTTAAAAAGGAACAAAGGCTTTTAAGGGGAGAATATGGGCACGACTAGTCTACTACTAAAAAGGCATGATCATCAGCTGAAAATAAAACCAACATCTCCTAAATATCTACACGAAATTCCTAGGGAATCACAGCTAGTATATTGCAAAAAAGAAATGATTCACAGCTAAGAAAACAACAAATCTAATAGAGAAAGGGTAAGATACAGAACACCACTTACAGCTCTAATGTAAGGAGAATCTGGATGCTTTAACAGGCCATGCATTTGCTTGACAGTAAGTTTCATTGTAAAGAACTTGTAGAGAAGGCAGAAGGCTGTTGAAGGACCACGACAGTTGCCAGTCATCCATGGTTCCACATGGTCAACTTGATTATAGATTTCATCAATCACTTCATGATAAGTTTTCAGGCGCAATAGGTCTCTGAAGTAATCGGAAGATAGAATATTCATGCAGAGAACCTTCTCCAACAATTGGTCAATAGGTCTCCCAGAAGTCTTAAGCTCAGCCATGCCCTTAGTGACGTGGACACCAGCGTGTTATCTTTCCTCCCTTGTGTGGCCAACAATAAAAATGATATAGGAAAAGGTTTAGGTTCAGATTCTGAATTACCTGTCACAAGAAAAAGTGAATAAATTATACCCATAACAGCATTGATTGAATGGAAACAACAACAACAACAGTGTGATCCCACAAAGTGGTTCGGGATTGATTAAATTAAAACTTGTAAGAAATGTTCACTGATATAACCAAGTTTGAGCTAAGACAACCATCCCATGTCTGAACAGCTAAATGATCATTATTGCTTGGCACATTCATACAACCAATCAACTAAGTGTCAATCCAACTTAACTGTGATTGGCTATATGAATCGTCTTTATTCATTCAGCTCTATTTCTGTCCAGTTCATCTCAATAGTAAAACAATTATCTTTCAAGGCAAATAGTGAGTTAACTAAAAGGCCTCTAAAACCAACACTTACAAGCATGCAACTACAAGTCTCTTTCCAAAATAAAAAAGACTCTTGACAAACATCAGACCAAATGTAAGTATACCGGTGCAGTGCTTCCCACAAACATAGACAAAATTATTACTTTATTGCTGTTATGGATCACCTACTTCTTCATTCAGAGGGAACGAGGGAGACTAACCTTATAGCTTTCCATTGGGTAATAGCCATAGGTGCACCTAACCCACCTATCGACTCATCTATATGATGTTCAACTAACTTGCACTAGTAGACTCCTATTGTATTGGAATTAAGTACCTATCTTTTTACTGTTGTCAATGATTTCTTCCACGTTTGATTTTTCTACATTAAAACATTTCTTCAAACCATCTCTGATGCTATTGAGGGGCAACAGAAGGCTACAAAAATCACAAAAAAGAAGCTAACACATTCCTCATCAAATAATTTCTTTCATTTCAGATGCAAAAATTGAAAAGGAACAAAAAAAACAGTTAACTGGAATCAAGAAGCTGTTTTCACTCCTATTTTCTCACAAAAATTCAAAAACAACTCCAATTCCAATTCGTATTCATGGCGAAATACAACTCCAATTTTTCAAATATCATTTTTTCACTTTGAAAACACAAACTCAAATCAAGAAACGCTATAAAGGAACTAACTTTCAAAACTAACCTCTATATGAACATTTAGAAACCCTAGATTCCAATTAAAACTCAAATTAAGAAGATTTTAATGATTTCAAGCCCAAAATACCAAAATATAAATGGAAAATTGGAGTTGCTTTTACCTTTTTCCGGTTTGTCGCCGGAGAATCGATGACGGAAAATGGAAAATTGACGAGCAAGAGAAGAGGAAAAAGAGAAGATCCGGAGATCGAGGGGTACAAAAGCTACTGATAAAGTTAGTATTGGGCTTTGAGAGATCCAATTGAAATTAATTTGGGCAGAAAGTTAATGGGCTTCTCATGAACAAAAAAGTTGATGGGCTTCTTGTTAAGTAGAGCCCAATTTATAGAAGATGTTCAATGTCATGATAAATACTTGAGTTCGATTTCAAGTTACTACATTTCTTTTTTATATATTTTATGAAAAAATCGACAGAGTCGATTGGGTTCTTTTCTATACTTTTGTAATGATTTTCAATAAATTCGATATTTATAAATTTAAGGAAACTTACAGACATTCCTCAGTTTTAGTAAGGGATGGATAGGTAGGATTATTTGTTATTTTCGAAAGTCTCGAGTTCAAGCTTTGAGTATGAAAAATATTCAGTTATATAGAAAGTGCTCTTCCTCCTTTAACGAGTCTTACACGTTAAAAATGTAAATTAATCGAGTCATTATACATTTATTGAATACAGAATTGAAACAAAAAAAAGTCATTTCATTTAGGTAAAGGAGCTATACATGATTGCATTTCTTTATTCAACAACAACGATGGCAAAGATTTAAAGTACACCCAATTAAGTAGATATCCTAACTCCTTAGCTAGAATCTAAAATAACCTAACCAAACTTACAAAAATCTTATATCACAAAACAAACCCTTTAAGTTTTATTCAACAATGAAAAATTGAAGATGTCAAAAAAAAAAAAAAACTAGTTGTACAAAGCATATATATCTACAATAGACAATTATGAAACTAGCTTCATTTTGCCTTCATGATTATTCACTTGACTTGCTTCATAGTGTTGAAAATTGAGAAGTTCATGTAGCTAGAACATTTGCCATTCAACATGAAACTTGGTTCTTTTGGAATAGTCAATGGCCTTGTTGATCTGATGTAAAAAGAACATGAATTCTTATTTAGACGCAAAGTCTGAAATTTTACCAAGGGCTATATATGTATGTATAGATAATCTATTTAGAACCTAGTAAACAAAATCGATTATGGTTCACTACAATTCATAAAGTAAAAATTCTAGATCACCTCTTACTCGCCCTTTGGCTCAATTTCATTATTATTTTTTCTAATGAATTTTTAATTATATATCATACCTTTGTGGAAGGAATGGCTTATCAAAAAATGGCATCAATTGAGCTCTTGGTATCATTTCTTTTCTTAGCAAACGAACTTCTTCTTCTTCTATCATCTGTCCAAATAAAATATTTGTTTTTTACACAATTTTTTTTAAAAAATAAAAATAAATTGTAATATATAATATAATAAGAATGTGAATGTTATAAAATAATTAATGATCTTACCTTTTGTACCTTCTCTACTGTTTTCTTCTGTTGCTCTATGAAGTAAGATTTGGTTTCCATCTGTGAATTTAATTTCTTTTGTTTGAGTAGTATTCAAGGTTTTCATTTATTTTTTTCTTGTAAGTGAAATTAGAGAAATGTATAAAAGGATTTTCTTCAAAACAACTAATTACATAATATTTAATATAATTCTTGAATAATCACTATAAATATTTAAGGTCATTTTAATCGTATATGAATAATATACGACTTAAACTATCAAAAAGTATCTTCTTTGATCAAGTGTCACACTTTTTGATCAAATTATGATAGAGTGACCTTCTTGCTAAGGCAATGATTTTCAAGAGGCAAAAGTACAGTTTACAAAAAAGTGTTGCCTTTTCACCAAAACCTAGCTTATACGTATCCAATATACCTACGTCTTTCCTATTGTGCAGTAGCGGAGAGTCAGAATTTTTATTAAAGGAGTTCAAAATATCTACTATATATAAAAATTATTTTAATCATATATAAATAGTATAACTTTCCGTGAAAATAACTCCACCCCTACTACATAGTACACACTTTCATGCACGTGTGATATTTTGAATAAAAATAATATACATTTTTTTGTGTGTGCATATATATCTCATAATAGTGACGTTTACTATCAAATCAATTTTCAAGAGGCATATCGTTTGTTACCTTAGCTACAATCACATTTATTATATATTCAATTAAAAATAATAGTGAGTAGTAAAATGTTTCGAAATTCATGATTAATAATGACATGAATAAACACTAATTATAATTAATTAAACACTTACTGAGTAATTGAATAAAGCACGTCTTCTTGCTCTTTGTTGAGTATGAAGTTTGATTTCCACTGGTCTTGTATTATCCTTAGCTAATGACTTTTGTTGAGCCTAATACATAATTAAGTTTAATTTTATTTAATTAGCTCTCAAATTAAATTTTAAATGGAACTAATTAATTCATTCATTCATCTTACACAATATTATTGTACCTTGTTTTTGTCAACTGATTTCTCTTTTGGCTCATCTCTCAACTGTAAAAAATCATTTTAAAGTTATATAAATTTGATCATTAAAGTTCAATTACATAAGAAAATTGACATCAATGTATCTTTTTATAGTCTCTAGTAAATGTCACTACTTAAAAAAAAAAAACTGACGTTTTCATCGAAATATCCTCAGAAATTTGTATTTTTTTAATTAGGGTGTGGATTAGAGTTTAAATCATGTTAATTACCACATTATAATTTTTCATCAATTGATATTGAGGAGAACTTGATCTCACTGTTCTTCCAGGAGATTGGATTGGAGATTGTGAACTGCTCCTCACAAGCTGAAATTTAAACAATCAAAAAGAGAAAAAAAGTTGAATTATAAATCAAATAGTAAATGAGTTTAATTAATATACATCGAAATTACTGTAAAGAAATTTTACACTATCGTCATTTAGCGGGTCATCTAAAAAATATCTATACGTAACTCTCTATGAAAAGTAGAATTTATATAATCTTGATAATAAGACAACTTAACGTTACAATATATACAAATGACATGATAGGGTAATTCTTTTTAAAAACTTTAGTGTAGGTAAGTTTAACTCATAAATAAGAGTATCACCAAGGTACGAAATGGTGGAATAAATAAGATTCTTCCATCCTTAATTAGAGGTGTTAAATTCGAGCTCTGAATATAAAAAAAATATGGTTCGGAGTGTTTTCCCTTTTATTGAAACCTCACATGCAATTCTGAATTAGTCGAAACCTTAAAACGGATACTAAACATCGAGTGAATTTTTTTTTTAAATCTCAGAGTAAAAATTAAAATAGATTATGCAAATATGAATTAATCAAAATATCAATATGGGTACTGAATTTTGAATTGAAAACTTCATACTAAAGAGTAAAACATGTGTGAAAAACAGGTAAAATCATAATTCTCACCTTTTGAAAAGATTTGGTGTTTGGGCTCTCCATGTGGTTTAGCTAAAGGGGATATGACTAATTCTAACTAAACCCTATATTTATATAATACACAAACACACACACCATGTGATAAAAAATAAAAAATTTAAAAATGGTTTGGAGATTTGCATTTGTCTTTGGATCAGAATCACTTCTTGTTGCTCAATCACAAGAACTTTTTTCAGAAATTTGTGATTTCTCTTTTCTACCAAACTTTCAGATTAAATATCCCTCTCATATCATAATTTAAACTTTAATTTGTAATTGCACATATATAGTTCATTCTTAATTCTTCATATGATGAATATTCACTTAATTATGATTATTCATGCATACATATCTTATAGCTTAAGTTTAATGATAAGTTCCTTTAACATTAATAATAAATAATTAATAGATTACACTCTTCAAGTCTGGTCATGATGACAATATAATTCACAAAAGATGACTACAACAAATACCACCAAGCATCTTGATTGGATGGATATAACTCTTTCACACTTAATTAGAAGTCTTGAGTTAGAATCTTATGTAAAAAATTTAATAGGAAGCGTTTCCCGCTTTAGTGAGTCTTACGCAACTCATATTCGAATTTGTTAGGGCACCAATACTGATACCAAACACCGAGTGTGAAATCATTTTTTTTTGGACTCACATTATATGATATATGTACTTTGTCTAATTATTTCATATTCATTGTGTTTTTTTTTTTCTTTTTGGTTTCACCTGATCTTCGGTATTCTCTTGAGAATCGACTAATAGGACACTTGCTCAGATGTCCCAATATACAGGCAAAGATCTCCCCAAAAGTCGACTCCATTCTTAATGCTCGAATCCGAAATTTCTAATTGAAGAATACTCAACCACAACCTTTATCCGTCTTGTTCCTCGTGCTGAAATTATTTAAAAATTATTTTCCCATACTCAAAAGCAAGAATCGTGTATTACAAGAATATATTGTTTTTTTTAATAAAAAGTCAAAATCCATGTTCTAATTAAGCATACTAACTGTTTAACAAACTTGATGGTGTTATGCGTTTGTGGAATTGTAATTATGAAAAGGGATCAACGTAGGGATTAAGATTTTGTTTAGACTAATTGTAGTCAACTATTCAATTAGTAAAACAGCAACAACACAACTCCAGTGTAATCCACAAGTGGGATATGAGATCAGAGGGTAAGACGTAACCAATATAATTATCTCTATCCTTCTGGGGTAGAGAAAGAGAGTACTGTTTTCGATTGATCACCCTCGATAACTCTCCGCATTTATTTGAATTTGGGATCGATAATATGAACAAGCTCATACCAGCGGAGTTCTATTTAATTAGTAAAACAGTTAAAGAAAACAAAGATGGAAGGTAGTCTTTCATTTCTTGGGCAGTTTGTTGGTATCTTATCAAAGGGGATAAATTAAATTGAACATGTCATATAGTTAGGTTATGAAATCGAAAATCAACCAAACTAATTTTTTAAATGCTTATGTTTCAAGTTTGTTACTACTTATTACAACTTTATTCATTGATAACATAGTGTTCATGATCATGATTTGGGCAAAAGGGACTAGAAATAAATTTTATTTTAAAATAAGAATTGTATTGTAAGTGCAATAATATTGACTACTAAAATATGAACGAATTTTGGACGAAATTTTTCGATGAAATTCGTTGAAAATTGATTTATCGGAAACATTTCCAACGGAATATCTATTAGAAGTCTCTTATTTCCGATGGCAAATGCCTATCATAAATTCACGACAGTGTTTTCAAAAATGTTTTTGAGGTGAGTCTGGGGGCGAGGCGTACCAGAAACGTTCCGCGGCGCAAACTGAAGGCGTAGATCCATAGGGCGTAACTCGTAAGTCTTAAAATTTGGAGAGTAAGCCTTGAGTGTAAAAATGTAAGTCCAGGGCGTAAAAAGTACACCCTGAGCGGATTTTTTTTTTTGTTTTAAAACAATTTTTGGTTTAAGTCATATTTTGTATTATTGGTGTAATGATATTTATATTTTATGCTATAATATATATTTTTTTAGGTTGTAGTGATTTTTTTAAAAATGTATAAATAAAAACTCATAGAAAATGTCATTGCTTTAAATAATAATTTAAATAATCGTGTATGAAATTGGTAAGATAGATCTTTCATAACACTATGTTCCTGAGACAGCTTTATTCACTTTATGTCACAACTCTTACATGTTTTATTCTTCTTTTTCTTTAAAATATATAAACAATAATTAGTGCAAATATTACTTGAGGCCTAAGGGTGGTGGGAAGGACTAGTACATGCGAAGATGGATAATGATTTCATTTTAAAGATTATTTTGGCTATTATCATTTTTTTGTGTTGTTAGTTATTACATTTCTCAAATAATAATTATAATATTTTTGTCTATATTATTGGTCAAAAAATAATTACAATGTTTTTCTATATTATTGGTTATTTATTAAAATTTATTTGTAAAATTATTGAAAGTTTTACTTTTGCTTATTTTATTAGTAATAAAATTACAAAATTGAATATACATGAGATGTACGACCCATAAATCCATTGGACTTACGCCTCGCCTCACTCCTCTGCCTTTTAAAATACTGACGCACACATGATAATAAATTAAAGAATAAGAAAGAAATAAATTAAACAACAAAAATAAGAATAGAAGGCATCATATTTTGAGACTAGACTTTATGGGCTATATGTCACGATTTTTTGCGGAAAGACTCTTCTAGAATCACATAATATCTCTTTATAACTTTTTTGGGCACCTTGGGCCAGTTGCTAGGCTCTCATTTTGAGATCATGGCCAAAACACTTTTAGATTTCAATCGAATCGTTATACTTCATCTGTCCCATAATAATTGCTCACTTTCTATTTTAGACGATACTTAAGAAATCATAAATAAGATGATCAATTTGACAAATTTACCCTTTATTCATATTGATGGATATCAAGATAATTTATGATGACATATGGTATACAAAAAGTATCATTGGAACTTATGCACATTTATAATATTAATTATAGGAGTAAAATGGGAAAATTTTAATTAATTTTATCTTGATTTAATAAGTGATCAAGTAATTTGGGACAAATATTTTTAGAAAGGTAATCAGTTAATATGGGACTGAGGGAGTATATTTCTTGAAGTTAGATTAGAATTTCTTGCCCCTTTCCCTATTTTACAACTATTTTTGTTCCCAAAGTGTTCCCTTTCAACGCCAAATTGAAGGAAATAAAATTACCCAAGGTAATAATATATGCACAAGTGAAAGACCCAACACAATGATTTTGTAAGAGGCTTTTATTCAATAACTCAATGACTCTTGTATTTTTGTACAATGAATGTATCTCTCACTACATTAAAAATATGTAATAATGCACCCCTATTTATAGGACTAACAATCAAAGTAAACTAGGATTAGGAAACTATAAAATTAACAAATCCTAATTAAACATAAATAAATAAATACCATAAATAAGAAATCCTAAACTAGTAAGGAATTCTAAACTACTTAGGAATTCGATTCTTGGTTTATTTCCTACATAGCCTCCCTTAAACCAAGATCTTCAAATGTGACCATGCCCAGCATCTTCTTCAACTTTCTGAAATATGTAGCATCAACAAAATCACCAGTTCCATCTTTAGTCAACTTCAATTTCTCTTCAGCAGAATTCAAGATCAATTTGACTTTCTTCATATTTAATATTTTAACAATATCATCATCATGTTTTTTTCTTTTCTTGTATTCTTGAATTACCATTCTTGCCTTAAAATCGTCTGCTTCTCCAATTGATTTGTATTTGATCTTGCATGTCCATTCAACACCAGTTGATTGTGTATATGGTAGAGTAGGATCCTTAACAAATAATTTTTCATCCTCTTCAAAACTTATAATTTTAAATAATGATTCAGAGTTGATTGTATCTTCACTATTCATAATCATGCACTTTAATTGCGGATCTAGAACTTCAATTGTTTTTGCTTCAATTTTGGGTAGATCATCAAAAACTTGCTCTTGATGAACACTTTTGCTTCTTTTATTACCAGCTTCATCTTCAAAAGCTTCAACTAATTTTTCTTGTGAGACAATAGTGAGTATTTCAATTTCTTTTTCAATAGCTTCACTTTGTATAGAACAATCGTGTCTACTACATGTCTCATTGGTTAAATTACTAACCTCTATCGAAGCAACATCAGTTTTCACCAAATTTTTCTGTTTAGTTGTTTCAGAAATTATTGATTTATTAGATTGACCACTATTGAAGTCTTCTTTGCAATTAAAAGCATCTATACCGCAATGAAAATTACCTCTATCTTCCTTTCCTTTTTCCATAATTTTTAAACTTTGATCTTCTTCATATATTTCTATCAGATTTGATGATTCTTCTTCTTCTTCTTTTAATTGATCATCCTTTCTTTGGTCTTCTTCATTTATTTCTATCAAACTCAATATCTCTTCTTTATCATCCTTTCTTTGGTCTTCATCCTCCACTATCACATCTCTATTTTCTCGTCCTCTACCTATGAAATTTTGACATCTTTGATTTGTCTTAACCCAGTTTGATATCTCTTCTCTTGGATTAAGTTGACTCACCTTTTCTGGCAACGCTTCATTAAGTGTTTTTGTCATCTGTTGATTCAGGGACATCTCATATGTCACCAATTCACCTTCTAGATCATCAAGCTTCAAGGTATTCAAATTTCAAATAGACTCAATATCTTTTTTCTTGATTAGAAACTCTAAACGTAGATAATTTAATATTTTTTCAACAACTTTAACTTCTTCTAATATTTCTCCATTGATCCTTATACCATTGACAATTTCTTTAATTCTTGTAAAAAAATCTTTGATTGTTTATGTTGGTTTCATCTGAGCCAACTCAAACTGTTCCCAAAGTTCTTGAAGTTTTTCTCTCTTCACGTCTGAAACACGTCGATATGTTTTTGTTAAAATTGTCCAAGCCTCCTTTGCTGACGTAGCATATAAAATTTTATTATATATACACAATCCGACCGTTCTATCAAGGTAAAACCATGCCTTATAATTCAATTTTCTATTTTTCTCCAATTGTTTTGCAGCTTCACCAGTCAATGTTGTGCCCTCTGGGGCATCCACGAATCCAATATCAATAATGGACCATAGTCCAACAGTTTTGAAAAAATTCTTCATCTGTTGATGCCAACTCTCAAAATTATTTTTGCCATCAAACACAAAAACAGGATATTCGGGTAAATATGGAATATCCATATTCTTTTGTATATGTTGGATCTCACACACGACTATTATAAGGATCTCACACAAGCTTTTATAAAGATCCCACACAAGCTTTTATAAAGATCTCACACAAGCTCTGATACAAATTTGAAGGAAATAAAATTACTCAAGGTAATAATATATGCACAAGTGAAAGACCCAACACAATGATTTTGTAAGAGGCTTTTATTCAATAACTCAATGACTCTTGTATTTTTGTACAATGAATGTATCTCTCACTACATTAAAAATATGTAATAAGGCACCCATATTTATAGGACTAACAATCAAAGTAAACTAGGACTAGGAAACTATAAAATTAACAAATCCTAATTAAACATAAATAAATAAATACCATAAATAACAAATCCTAAACTACTTAGAAATTCGATTCTTGGTTTATTTCCTACACAAATTAAGCACTTCTATTTTTATTTCCAACCTCCACCCAAAATATTTTTCCTCCACAAACACCTTTTAATAATTAAACTTAAGTTTACTTATACTATTCCTGCTATTTACATCAAATCACATTAATTTTCAACCATTAAATGTAAAAAAAATGTGTTAGTTAATCATAGCTAAGTAGTAGAAATTTATGTAGAAGACAAGTTTCATATTATCATTGATTTTCTTCTTGGGTATTTACTTTTTGTTGCGTTCTTTTTGAAGTCGAGAGAGCAGGCCCAACAGAGTGGGCCTGAAGTAGATGTGAAATAGTTTAGGCTTAACAGGCTGATGGGTCGGCCTACTGGGTCGATGCAGTGGCGGAGCGTAGAGTAGAGTGAAAGGGTTCAATTGGATTATTTATCGGAAAATTGTATATGTAAAAAAAATATTCTTATGTGTATGTATATCTTATTGAATTTCATTTATAATACCAAGGAGTATAGCATCTACCACTTTACTCCCTATTTTCTAGGCTTTTTTTATTTTTATTTTTAATATATATATATATATATATAAACATTCTAGTGTTACTTTTTTGAGTCCCCCTATTTGCACTTCCGACTCTAGCTCGATTTACCGGATTGAGAACAATAAGAAATGGACCATTTCTTGATTTGTACACGTTATTCTTACACAAAAATCATGCTAATCTTCTCGAGTTGTGTGCACATTATGCTACTCATTAATCAAAGTAAGTAGAACTTGCAGTATACATAAACTGTCAGAACATTAGTACAAACACTAGACTTTGTTTCTCTATTAGAATTTAACATCACAGAATTATAATCATTACCCTACTTAAAAACAACAGCAAATTTTGTGAAAGTAGATACTAAAATCATACCATTGTTACAAGTTCATAATCAATACATTTACATTGTACAACAATTGACAAAAAGGTTAGTCTGGTGCACTAAGCTCTCGCTATGCACAGGATCTAGGAAAATACTATTACAAGGGTCTATTGTACAACAATCAACTAACATTCCCAATACACTGATCTGACGATCCCTTATTGTCTGTTAAGTGATATATATATATATATATATATATATATATTCCAAAATGCACACATTTTCGTCTTCCAATATATCTCGCGGTAATGAGGAAGTAAGAGAGCCAAATATTGAAGCGATTCGCTATTCAAGTACTACTGCTCAAAGCCTCAGTGTGAGATCTGGTGTCAAATCGTCTTTTTCAACAGACGGAGTCCACTCTACAGAATTCACATTCGAACATCCAGCAAAAGTAAGAGTAGGATGACGAGAGATGTCAACGTTAGTTACTTGACGAAAACTGCCAGGCCATAATAAGTGATCAACCTCATCGATATCCTCAACGTATAAAGGCGGACTCTGATGGTGTACGTATTCAAATCTCGCGCTTGTCCTGAAATCAAGTGATCCCATTGCTTGTGGAAACCCCTGGTGCATTGAAGAATGTGCTTTGATTCCCAAGGACCGTGCATTAGACCCGTGCAATGGCAGAGCAGCCAAATTACCATACCTTTTCGCAAAGATCCCCATTCTCATAGCTCGTTTTGCTAACGTTCTCTCACGTTTATGAGCATTCTGGTGACCACCAAGTGCCTGTGAACTATAGAATTTACGCTTGCAGAAAGTGCAAGTGAAAACTCTTCTAACTACTGCTTCCCCTGAAGTTTGTGATGCTGCAAGTTCATTGCTGCTTTCATCACACGTGCTTGATACTGAAAATCCTATCGAATCTTGGCTGGCAAATTCATCGGTACCAGAATTAAACCCGAGAGACAAGTCAAGTGACACGGGTTCAGGACTTAACTGAGAAAACTCAATGTTAGAAGCAACCTGGCTAGTGATATCAGAATCATTTCCAGATGATGCTTCCATCTTAATTCGCTTATAATCCGTTACAACGGAGGGATCAATTTGCAAAATATAGTGATCAATAACAAGATCTAACAGTACCAATGGACTACATCTGCATTACTAACGCCGTCCTGCACGTGGTACGAAAATCAACATATTATTTTCTGAATAAATACTTTTGCACTCGTGTCAGTTCCTCCAAACATGCACTACTTTTGCAGGATCCGATATAGCAATATGACATGGGGAAAAATCCGGTCAATGCAACAACCAAATCTTGAAAACACAGTATTGACAGTCATACATAAACTTCAAATCTGTGTCTAAAAGTATCTCTTTTAAAGTGTCTGGCTACATAGCAAAATAACAGACTGCTGAAAATCATTTATTGTCAAAAATTCTTGAGTTAATGATCAAAAACACACATAAAGTATCCTAGTTTTTAGAGTTTCATACCTGAACTATCACCAACTCTCTATCAAAACACACCACATCTATCAGTTGATCCCTTTTCCTACCTGAAATATCACCATCGTTCGAGTAGGAAAAGAGAATAGTTAATAGTTGAGGTGTGTTTTGGTAAACAGCTGGTCATCGTTCGGGTAGAAAACAGCTCGCACACCTAATAGTTCAGATATAAAACTCGAAAAACCAGGATACTTTAGGTGTGTTTAAGACCCTTATTCACTCAAAATTCTTTGTACCCTTTTCCCTAAATTTATTACTAAAACTTCCGTGACGACGATTAGACTCCAAATATACACGAAATACCATTTACACATAGTACACATACTAAATTGGATTCGAATAGGGTTATAGTTATGTGAAAGCACTCCAGAGTGTAAGGATTTAAAAAAAGAACTATAGAAGTATGATGTAGTTTATATATGAAAATATGAATATGAAGACTTAAAAAAATAAGAACAAATGTTTCTATTGATGAGACAAGACAAGTTATTGAGGTTTTTTCTTTCTTTCTTTGTTGTACCTATACTTATGGTCTATGGATTTGTGAGAGGGGAAGAAAAGAGAGAAACCTTTTCTTTTATAACCATCAAGTATTCGGAAATTAAAGCCATGAATAATCTAATTCACGTCACATAGGTCCATTCAAGATCAAAACACTTTCTACTAGGTTTTTCCCCCTTCATTTTCAGGGCTAGAACGTAACGAAACCTCTGGTTAAGGGTGAAGGGATCCTATTCGACTACACTCCTTTGTTGGTGGTGACTTCTATCCCACAATAATAACTACTACTACACACAAATAATTAACCACATAAGACATGGTTATTGAGGAAGATTAATCCAATTTAGGTATCACAAATGTTACAAAAAGGATCTCTATCACTTGAAACTAAATACACAATTTTGTAAACCTTAAGTCTATACTTGAAAAAGAACACATTCTATAGCTTCAAATTTGCAACAAGACATGATAAATTCTTGCACAAAATCTAGCCCCCCCCCCCCACCCCACCCCACCAAATCTCTATGATCAAAGTTCAAGATTGATGGAAAAAGAAGAAGAAGCACAAGAATTAATGAAGAAGTAGTAGATGGTAGTTATTATACTTGTTTAATTTCAACCAAAATCCAAGCCCAAAAAAATAAAAAATAGCAACAAACACAAAAAAGATTAAATTGAAGAAATTAAAAGAACTAATCAAAAAACAAGAAGAAAATAAAATACCTGTGGTAGCATACATATTTTTGTTGAAGAGGAAGGGGGAAGTTGTTGTTAATTGTGGTACCAAACAGTACTTTTCATCAAAGGACAAAATATGGTGCTGTATGAAATAGGCCCACAACTTTGATCAAAGTGTTACAAGAAAAAGGAACTTTAGGAGTGGGGATATATGGAGGTGTTCTTTCATGTTCAATTATGAGAAACCCAAGGTCAGTTTGTGGGATGGGTGGGGGAATAATGGTATATATTTATCAAGTCACTCATCGCGTGTTTCCACCAAATCAAGTAATTTAATCTTTATAAAAATACAATGGAGATACAATAGCTTATGCATAATTTTTCATACAAAGTTTCACAAAGTGGTGTTTCGTGACATTGTTTGGGCTAAGGTTTATATACTGGTCCCTATTGAATGTATAAAGTATCACGTATTCAGGTAGGTTTCAAAAAAAAGATAGTCACATCCTAAAGAAGATAATCTAGCTAGTTTATTTTGACGTAAGTATCAACGGTTAATTCTACGACTTATAAAGTCACGCAAAAATAGCTTTACTATTGCTCCAATGTTCACTTCAAAACTTTAGTTATGTAGTCCACACAACTCTACAAGCTAGGATATCGTAAAGAGTTCATTCAAATTTTCTCAGTAAAAAATTATACTATATATATATATAGTAGATATTGAATTTCTTTAACTTTTTCCTATATTTTATAGTTATATTTTTAATTTTATTAATGAAAATTCTGATTCCCAACTATCGAGGACCTCGAACACTTTAATTGTACCATCTCTTTTGGTTATAAAGTAGAAGACGACAGAGAATCTTTGGTGGGTCTAACGACATGAATGACTATATAGTTTAACTGTTTTCTATGATCTATTCTGGATTTTCTTGAAACTCCAAATATCTTTTCTATGACATCTCCCACAATTGTTCCTCTAATAATTTTTCAATAAAAAACAATATTGTATCAGATATTTAAATCAAATTTATATAAATATATAAATATATATATATATTCGAGATGATATATATAATTCAATTTGAGTGGATACCGTGTATTTTATTTATTTAATTATATATAAATTTAAGTGTCTATTTGTGCACATTCAAAATTAGAGATTATAGATGTCAGTCAATATTAAGTTAAATGACATATTTATATATTAGACCTAATTGAATTTTTACTTACTTATCGAATACCAAAAAATAAATAAGAAAATCACTTATTTTTTTATAAAACATATTTTTTATTAAAATATCTTTTTAAAAGAAGAGATATTTTTTCTTTTTAAAAAATAAAAAATTAATAATAAAAAATAAGAATTAAAATTATATCAAATTTAAATCGTGAATCTAAAAGGAGAAGATGGCCTTTCATCGTGATGAATCCATATAAAGTCACTTACCGACTTTTTTCCAAGGGGTGGCATGTCCACCATGTCTTTCATAATACAATATATTATTTTCATTCAATTTTATTTGTTTCATTAATTCACCATGCAGTATTGCAGACTGAATACATTGTTTAATAAGGTTTTTTTTTGTTTTTTGTTTCCTTATAATTATACAGTCTGCTTCCTTAATTATTACCAAAACACACACAGGCCACATGCCTGGTGCAGTTTGTTCACTTATACTATTAAATTATTTATAGAGAGAGTCGGATTTAGAATTTAAAGTTTAGTTATACGTATCATTTTTGTGAATTGGAATCGCGATGAGATTTTACGGCTTATATTGAAACTAATTTGTGTAACAAAAGGAGGTCGTGACATATTTTAAGTAGAGCTGTCAAAATGGACTTGGCCCGTTAGGTCGGCCCAACCCAACCCTTGAATTAAGTGGGGTTGGGCTTAATTTTTTCAGCCCATTTAGAAACGAGACTTTTTGGCCCAGCCTCATTTGACCCACTAGCCTCATAGGCCCAACCCGCGAGCCTCAAAGGCCAGCCCGCGGGCTGTGAATTTTAAAAATATTCAATATATATATATATATATTATTGAAGTAATTATAACTATGAATTTTTGACATCTTCTACTTTTATTTTTATGCCTAATTTTTCATTTCTCCTTTGTTGTCTACTTGTCTTGTTTATGAAAAAAGTGATCATATAATGTTTTTTGCTCGGATGAATCTTATGAATGTTGTATCTAGATTATTATGTTGTTTTGTAAGTATTCACTGAAGTGTGTGTAATTCATGAATGAATTTATGTATGTATTAATGTCGTGTTCATCAAAACATCAATGTTGTCCATTTTTTGGTTAAAGGGTCAACCCGTCCCAACCCGTGGCCCGCTTAGGGCTGGGTTGGGCCGCTATTTTATAGGCCTTTTAATTAAAAGGGTCAGCCTGTCCTAACCCATTTAACTCTCTAGCCCGTTAGGATTGGGTTGGGCCAGCCCATTTTGACAGCTCTAATTTTAAGTGAATGACTATCTTTGAGAATATGCGCAAAAATAATTTTAAAATTTGAATCGTAAAGTAGAACATGATATCATGTTGTTAGAGCTCAATTGGAACAAGCTGAGATAATTCAAGTATTTAAATAAAATTTACGGATAAATTTAAAGAAATATCGATATATTAAGCCTTTTATTAATCAACCAAATTTAACTGCAATTTCCTTTCTATATTTGTTTTCCCATGATCATATCATTTCCTTTATCGTAATCCATAATTAATTGTCTTTTCTTCAATTAATTATCATAATCTTTGAGGAAGCCCATAACACTATTTCATTTTCACCAATCTCTAGGACCCAACCAACACTTGGTACTCTTTAGTAAATGTCCTTCTCTTAATTAACACCATTATCCTAGGTTAGTATTAAACTTTAATTTTATATATATGTTAAACACATGACAAACATTTAGATTGTATTTACGAAACAAAGCTACAGTTTCAAAAAATTTATCACATGTAGAGCTACATTTCAGGTTTTGTAGCAAATACACAACATACACACGCTTTGATACAATATGCATTGATATAAGTCTTCCGCACGCGGATTTCAATTGATACAATATGCATTGTTATAACTAATATTCGTCTGATATAGCTGACACTTACCCTATGAATACAATTCTTTTGCTGATACACATTAGATACACCAATTATAGCCATACTTAGTAAAAACGTAACTACAACTATAACTATTTATGAAATTTTCTATATTTATTTTCACTTTATTCTAAAAGAAATTTAATAATTTGTCCCCCAAGTCCATCACACATTTTGCACGTGACTCCCTTAGATCCAACATAAACCATAGATTAAAATATAATTTTGGCTTAATCCCAAAATTAACCGACAAATGCACGTTAGCGCCGCTTAAAACGAGGCTCAAGAACCCTTTAACCTTAAACTAATCTTCAATTAAGTACCCATTAAGGATTAATTAATCTTATTGAAGCTTTTGTCAACTAGTATTAATTTTATTTTAGTATACACTCATTGGTTCTCCACCAACCTAAAAAAGCACCCACTAATTAGCTTTATTTTCCTTTTTTTAAGATTAAAAAATTGGTAATGATCCAAAATTTATAATACTAGGTAAACAATTAAGACAAGGTACTATAATTAGAGGCCATTGATAATATTAATTAATTGAGTATACATACTTAATTCCACCAAGTTAAGGTAGTGCATTTGCTTTTGTATATTCACATGCTTTGCTTTTTATTAGTTGTCCTTTAGGTTAATTGTTTATGTATAAACATGTGGAATATTTTTCTTCTTCTATGTGGTATATGCCTTTCAAGAAGTTATTGATAGATCTTTTCTTTGGTATTAGATTCTCCAATTTGGTAGGATGAGGGGGGAAATTGAAAATTAGTTATATATTATCAAAGTTGTTGAGTTGTCCATATCAAAATCAAATTTAATACAACATAGAATTGAATTTATAGACGAATGGTTGCATGTATATATACTCCCTCCGTCTCAATTTAAATTATTTTTAATCATAGAACTGTGTTATTCTTCTTAGGATAAACTAAAATAGAGAGCGTGCCACATAAATTGAGACATAAAAAATATCATTTAGGTGCAGAGTTCAAACACTAGGGAAATATCGGTCATGAAAGCTATGGATGATTTGTACAAATAGGATCTTTCGATGTTATCGCTAAATTTTATTCCCGTTAAAAAAATCATTGAGAAAATAACCTCCAGCTAGAAACTATATATATATATATATATATTTATCGGTTGTTGTATATAAGTGTCAATATCCCGAAAAGTCGAAAACTAGGCCGTGGATCCAAGCGTGAGGCCCATCATCATCCCATGTCCAACTTATATGGATTTTTAGTGAAAACGGTAAATTCTCTTCAAACGCCCAAATATAGGCCCACCACCCAATCATAAGCTCTTATCTTCTCATGGACTTTGAAATGGGCTGGTAGACTATAATCAAGCCCAGTCCAGATTGTCCCTCGGCCTTGATCCAATTTCGCAGTGTGTTGTTCTTTAGAGGAACTTTCACATATAGCCACTCAAAATATTTTAATCATGCTTCATAGCTATAGTTTGTTAATTACGATTCGTAGCTACATGTTATAGGAGGAGAGTGGAGAGCAAAATTGGGAGAGAGAGGAAGAGGTGAGCGAGAGAGGGAAGAGAGTGGAGAGAGACGAATTGTAAGTGTATATCTGCCAAATAATTGTATATAGGTAACTAATATACATATGCATTTGTATATCTGGCGAGCGAGAGTGAGAGAGGGAGGGAGGAGAGAGGAGAGAGGCGAGCGATAGAGGGAAGAGAGTGGAGAGAGGCGAACTGTATATATATATCTGTCAAATAATTGTATATATGTAACTAATATACGTATGTATTTGTATATCTGGCAAGCGAGAGTCAGACAGGGAGGAGAGAGGCGAGCGAGATTGGTAGAGGGAGGAGAGAGGCGAGCGAGAGAGGGCAGAGAGGCTAATTGTATTTGTATATTTGTTATATAATTGTATATATACATATGTATAATTTATATTTGTATATGTATAAGTGATGTAATTACAGTTAAAAGTAAGCCGAGAGCCGTAATTAATTCAAACAATAGCTATGTTAGCTAATTAACTAGTATATGTTCGTTTATCCGTGTAATTTTTCCTTCTTTTTTTTTTTATGTATATACAATAGTTGAATTTTCTTGACTATTTTGATATTAAATCATTTCTTTATATTTTGAATTGCTTTAGTGAAAAATTCTAACTCAACAAATAATAATTTTTTGTCTAATTTTCGACTTACATACGCTATTACAAGTATTGAATAACCTTTTAACTTTTACAACTTGCAATAAAGTGTGATACATGCAAGTTTTGTCAATCCAATGGAACCCTTGAACAGTCTAACAAGATAGATAAAACAAAAATATTACTAAATCTAGTCAGTCCAGAAAAATGTATATATAAAAACTTGAACTAGACACAAATTTTGTTAATCCTATAGAACATGTGAACAATATAACAAGATATATAGAAAGATAATATCAAGTCTTATTAGTGTGGCAAAACTTATGAACAATTGAACAACACAAATAAGTTTTGTCAATCGATAAAGCCAAAAACCTGTGAATACTTAAATAACACATAGTCGGCTATGCGGATGCGGGGCGTGACGGGTTAATAAATGTTTTCTACCATACAAAGATGTGGATACATATCAACTATGAAAATGACAAAAATTAAGTAGAGGGGACCTTTAAATTTCAGTTTCTCAACTTGCTGAGTTGAGTATTCTTTGGGACATATTTAAAATTTAATGTGCACATCAACTTATCTATCAAAATTCGAAGTTCGTACACAACTGTTGTTTTCCACTGCACATGGCTTGACTCTTATAATACTCAAGTCCACAATGTTGTCATTTTTTCTTCGTATTACGAGTTCGAATAGTAGAAATAGTCGATAATACATATTATTAGATTAATAGATCATGTATAACTGTATATCACATCCCTTGGGATAAACCCTTTGGCCCTTCCTCAAACCCTGCAAATGTAGAATATTTGTGTTTTGAGTTATCCTTTTTAGTTTTTTGGGTAAAAATATCCAAGCAGAGTTTCATTTTTTAATATGTTATAAAAAAATAAAAAAATCTGGTGATTTAGTTATATCAACAAATATACTTGAAAAGTTTTTAATTGCAATATACGATTGACACGTTAAACAAAAGGACCAATATACATTCATACTTTTAAAAGTTCAAGGGATTTTTTTATTTATTTTTTAAGAGCAGAATGAGGTTTTGTAATTTTAATTAAAGGAACTTAAAGAATTGAAAAAGGTATGAAATCTATCGAAAAAGGATTAATTCGATTAAAATGAATTTTCATTTTAGGTGTCTATTATTTGTAACGCCCATGACATGACAGAAGGCGGGCTGATGAGAGACATGGATAATAAAGAAAAACTATCAAGTTTTTAGGTTGACGAATTTCTAAAAAAAGATACACGTAATACTTTAGACAAATATTATATCAAAAATCAAAATGAGATTAGCAAATAAAAGGCTTTATAGAACAATATTACAAGTTCATGACATGATACACGCGCTTCTGATTTTAGTGGGTAACATATCTCAAGAGACAAATTTGTGATATCTATTATGAAATAAGTTTGAATCGCAACAAATGTGATATCATCGAATAGTTTCTCAATACGATTTTGGAGGAGACCTCAAAAAGAGATTTCGAGTCTCTAAGGGAGATGTATATTGCGTATAACATCTGGACTTTGTCGTTTACCGTCGGCTCATACCTCATCAACTTTTCTTTTGGGGATTTAAAACCATTGAAAAGTATATAATTGTGGATATTCTTTTTTATTCTTTGGTACTTATATAAATATATGTGGATATTCATTTATTATAACTTGTTAGCTTTTGTTGGACATTTTCAAACAACTTCATTCAAAACACAAAATAATGTGTGTGCAACATTTTCAAATTCATGACCATTCATAATTATAGGGGATGAATAAATTTTTTTTATCCTTGAATAGAAATTTCAAGTTCGAAATTTGAATATGAAATAAATATGAGAAGGAGTGCTTCCCCTTTAAATAGGCGTCACACGAATTCAAATTAATTAGGATTTTAATACAAATATTAAATGAAATAAAAAAAAAGTTTGAATTCATAAAAGAAGAATACAATATATATTTATTTTCTTATAATTTGTTTTATTATCAAACAAAACTAACAAGCAAAATTTTCACTTAATTATGACTATAATAACATGTCAAACAATATATTTTTTGATAAAAAATTTCATGAATCTATATGGGAATACATATTAGATTCAAATTAGTCTAATTTCTAGATGAACAAAATTGAACGGATCATAACTGATTGAATTAATAAATAGTCAAATTCATCAACCACATTAAGGTTAAACGAGTTAGTCAGGATCATAATTTTTATGAGCTAATTTTGTCATCCTACGTCACATGCCCTCTATTCCCCTATGACCACGCTAACGTACAGGAGCGTTGGAAGAAATAATTGTAAACCCCAATAGAGGAATATTATTAGATTAAAAAAAATAGAAGAAGAATTATGCCAAATTTTTAATTTTTTTGTTTCAATTTTGCCTGCACAAAATTATAATATTTTTCTTGAACGACGACCATAAAGATTTTCAGTATATATATTTTCTCTACAAAGATTCTTTTTTAAAAAAAATAAAAATACTTCAATCATTATAAAAGACCCATTCATATTGTTTTTAAAAAGCCTTAGAAATATAGGCAGCGTGCACTTGTAGATTATACTTATTAATATTTTTTCTTGAAGAAAGATCAATTATATACATATAAAATAAAATTGGGTATACACTTTGGTTAATTTCCTCTAATTATATCAAATTGGAATATTAATTAATGGTATTAAATTAAGGTCAAAATTGTTGATAAGATTATAATTATTAATTCGTACAAGATGTCCCAACGCATGACTCGCGGACCAACCATGGAAATGTCAAAGAAGCACAATGATATATACTTTAGAAAACGAAGAAACATAAAATAAATAAATAAAATAAAATAAAATAGTACAGATGAATAAATTTATGGCCCCATCGCGAGAATGACACAGACGAATCAAATTATTAGAAAATATGGTGGGATGGATGAGATTTGACCATCCTTAATAAAAAGTTTTGAGTTCGAACTTTGATAATTAAGAAATTATTCGCGAGAAACGATGTAAAAAAGTCGACCTAGATCGGATGAAAAAGGGATGTTGAACTAGTTTTGGGGTGGAGTTATGCAAAATATTATTCATTTACATGATATCACAACAAGAACCCTCTCAGTTCTTGTTCATGATGTTGAGCCCTCATATTAAATTGTTTGCGCTTTGTCTAGTCTAGATCATGAGGTGTGTTGTTGAAGAATTTCACTTCAGATGAAAAAAAAAAAAACTTATAATCTCCTTATATAATCTTAGAAATTAAAACTCTTCCTTTTGAGATAATTTTTGAGGGTTTAGTTAAGTTCAAATTTCATTTTTTTACAAACGATTTCCTTTTTAATGGGGACATGGACAATAAAATCCGAATTAATTTAGCTAATGTTGTTGATCATGTATTCCTAAGATACTTAGAACAAAACCTTTGAAGAATTTGGTAAGAAACAACAAAGTTTAAAGATTATTTTCAAAACTAGAAAATTAAAACTTGTAGAGAAAATTGAAATAGAAACAGATTAGAAACAATATACAAAATTTTTTTCTCAAAGAAGAAAATCGAGCCCATTGAATGCACAGTGTCCCCATAAGGAAATTATTCCCCTCAAGTACCCGAGGTTAATGGAATATATTCTCCCAGGATAGAACGATCTTACTCACCGGTGTATCGGTACCTAAAATCACGGTGTCAGCGAACCACTCAACGGCAGTAAAGTATACTTAGAATACTAAATTTAGTAGTAGAGGAAGAAGTTTTAGAAAAATTAGTTCTTTCATTGTTGAAAAAACCCTCTATTTATAGATAACAAAGGATCGTGTGAACATATGTTTATTGTGCCTTATCAGAAATGACACAATCTTTCGGAAAGGTCACAATCTCTCGGAAAGGTCACAACCTTTCATAAAAGTCACAACTCGTCATAGAAGTCACAACTCCTCATAAAAGTCACAACTCTTCATTTTCCATTCACACATTTTAAAACCCAAAAGCTAATAAGTACAACTAAATATCATATGACTACACAAGAGAGTATGAAATGTTTACGATACACAACAGCTCAACAAAATCCAAAAAAAAAAAAAACTTTAATCTTTGTTTATTTACATTTTTTGACTAGTATAACCATTGTTATGCACTGAGTAATGAGTATAAATCAAGGAGACTATAATCTATTTTAATTAGGATACAAAATATTCTTAGTTGCCTGGCTAAAAATATTTAAAATGAGGTTTAGAAGGTAAGTAACAAAATATTAAATTAAACATTAATCAAGTAACTCAATAAAAATGATAACTATTCCATTATCACATGTTAGATTGTATTGATAGCGTAAATTTTTTTAAACATTATTATAAATTATATTTATTATGAAACATAATTTAATATAATATAACTTAATATTCACGGGAACATTAAGACAAAAAACAAAAGAAAAAAAGGACACGTCACTGTTTTACAGCCTGTAAAGGAGGAAACTCGACAAGAAAGAAATATATAGAGTTATCTTGAATTCTTGATAGAGAAATAAACATGTAAACTGATTGGTAATCTTTTAGTTTTATCAATTTTTAAATTAGAAATATTTTTAAAAGGTATAATATGATTTTAACTTAGAACATTTTAAACAAGAAATTTAGTCCTAATTAAATGATGAAATTCGAGAAAAATATGAAATTCAGTCACTATATTAAGGGGTTGGAGTCGTCTCAGATATGTAATGAGATGTCAGATTTGTCCCTTAAAATTATTACTCCATTTTTTTTGTTGATAGAATTCACCTTTCTCTTAATGGATGCAACACAAATTCAATCAGTGGGGTCAGTGGTTCCTTATAAGTCATGGAGGGATGTTCACAGTTTGGATAAAAATCGAATCGAACCGATTAAATAAATCGATTTTATTTGGCTTTGATTTGGTTTGATTTTAGATTTTTTAAAATTGATAGTATTTGGGTTGATTATTATTTTGTTTGAAAAAATTTGAAGAAATAATCGAACCGAATCGACAAATTATATACATATATTTTATTATTGTACATACATAATATATTATTTAATTTTATAAACAATTTTAAAGATTTTATATATTCATTAAAATTTATTTATAATTTACTAATGAAAGCAAAGATGCCCACGGTGAGAACATTTATCTTAATAGTTTCATGTATATGAGTGTCTATGACAATTCACTGTGGGATTGAAAATGTCACTGTCTCTTCCTTCTAGGCCAAAATAATGAATTTTGAAGTTTTATTCATAGTAAATTCAATTACCAAAAGTTATGTAATGTCAGTCATTCTAAAAAATTTTCGTTTTAAATGGATTGTTGTCACTTTTTTCACATTTTGAATGAATTGTTTCTTTTATTTTTGTTTATGGTTAATAACCAAACCGAAATCGATAACAACCAAATCGATAAATATATATTATATTTGGTTTGGTTTGATTTTGATAATTTTCAAAACCGATTAAGTTGGTTTGGTTTTGATTTTGATCAATACCCGATCCAAACCGGCCGACCCGTGAACACACATAACCACATGGGTATACAAAAGAGAGGGAAAAAAATAATCATATTTTACATTAACAAGGATGTGGTGGAGTTAAAATGATCCTTCATCTCTAACTAGAGATCTTGAATACTAAAAATACACGAATTTTCGACAAAAAATGGCTCATCCAAAGCTTTCCCAACGGGCATTTCATATGGCGAATCCCACATTTCCGACGTGCATCTGGTTGAAATTCATGCGTTTAGATCGTGTAATAATACTAAATATGAACAAATGAAGCATTTCCCTCTCTAATAAGCTCCAAATTAATCAGATCAGTGAATTTTGAACGCGAAATAATTATACACATAGTGGCATGAAAACAAAAAAGAAGCAATTTTTACAAACAAGTAGAATAATTATTCTAAGATGAAGTGCTCATCAAAAGTTCATCTAACAATTCAACACCCAAATCTTCAAAAATCAAAACATTATTTCCCCTCTTTCTCTTCTTCCTATTTCTCTTATGTTTCACACATCTCATTTTATTTGTTGCCTTTAAAACAGCAGCTGGTGAAATTCCATCTTCACAAATATACTTAATATTTTCAAGTGATTCTCTTACTTTGTCCATTGGAAAATTTAGAAGTGCCAATGGACCTCTCATTGTGAGTGCAGCTTGATCATATGCTAAAGCAGCTTCTTCGGCAGTATTAAATGTCCCTAACCAAACTCTAATTCCATTTCTTGTTGAATCCCTTATTTCTGCTGCATATTTTCCCCATGGTCTCTTTCTAACTCCTATGTAGTGTTTTTTCTCTTCTAGTTTGGTGGGGTTATTGTTATCATGATGATTATTACTTTCTTTAGAGGAATTAGTGTCTTTTGAGAATGAACAACTTTTTGGTAGTTGATGATTGATGGTGTCAACTTCCGATGGATAATTAGTCAAATATTCATCTAAGAGAAGTTGATCATTCCATGGTAATGGTGATTGATCATGGAAGAAATTGAAATTTGGAAATAGAATTTTAGGGGATGGAGATTCCATTTCTATTATAAGAAATTGGATAAATATTTTTCATGACATTTTTCTTGGAGTTGGATTGGACAAGTGTCTCAGAAACTCTTGGATAGCTAAGATTTATATAGAAGGTACATAGAATATGTTAATTTTTGTGAGAACTTATGAAACTTATTTATTGATGGACAATTATATATATATGTGGACATGAGACTTTCAATATTGTTTCAAAGACTTTTCCCACTTCCTATCTTGACTTGACTTGATCCAAAACACCTCAAGTCCTCCTCATAAAGAAATATAATTACTTATAATAATGGACAAGGAACTAGAAAGGTGTCATATTCATCCTTTTGTAAAAGCATAAAAAATTAGGATTTAACTTCTCCACACCGATAATATTGTAAATATTTTTTTTACAGCAAATAATAATATATTCAAGTAATTTCACAAATTGAATTGGAGAAGGCAATTTTATACATAGCCTTACTCCTATCTTATAAAAATAAGGAGGTTGTCTTCAATAGAACCTCAACTCAAGTACAAATATTCTTTTACAACATCGATAAATTTTAACTAGTGATAATAATTAATTATCATTTTTATCATATAACATATTTATGTTTATCAAGAAATCCATTTATAATTAACTAATAAATAAATGCATAAATATTTTTAATATAGTCAATATATATTAAATTTTAAATTCTAAAAATAAGTATAAGGTAGGGGCCAGGTGTAAACCCTAGGAGAAGCATTACACCTAATTGGCAAGAATTTAGTGTATGATTGTACTAAATTGACATATTGTCCAAGTGGCAACAGTTAAATGTTCATCTTTAAGATGAAAATCTCATGAAATATCTAAAAGGTAGGCTTTATTAATTTATTTGTCAATATTTATATCGAATCAATTGATATATGATACATGTCTTCACATCTATTATTATTAAATATATCACTAAATTACAATTAAATTATACACATTCTCACAAAAAATTATAATTTAATTATAGCAAATTAATATATTTTAACAAAAATATCACTTTATTAGTTATATAAATGCAATTTGTTTCTTTTTAAGAAAGATATGCCAAAACAAAAAAGGTCTCTTTCATTCTAACGAAGATATTTGAAGCAAATCGAGTGTGTTTTTCCATTTATTAAGCAAGTAAATTAAGCTACTGCCACCTTTCATGAAAAAAAAAAAAGAGACTATATAATAGGCAAAGAATTAGAAGGTTACCTATCCACCAATTGAATACAATAACTTCAAACTCAATTATTAACATTTTAAATTGCTTTTTTAAAATTAAAACTTCTAAAATTTAAATTCTGAGTTCGTTTGTTTTTTCAATCCATAAAGTTTGAAAAATTTAATTACAGGAGAGGCATACCAACTCATACTTGTGTGAGGGCATTCTTTTACTGACAAGTGGATTCTAATGGGTCCTATTTTTCAGGCAAATTAATATTTGTCCTTTCTTCTACCACATTTAATTACTTTTAGCCTTTTATCTTTTTCTGTTCCCTCTTCTCCCAAATTATTTTGTTTCTTTACTTTATTGAATGTTTTTTTAACAGAATTTCTACAGAGAATGTTTGTTTACATCTCTATTTTATTCAAATAAGGAGAAATCTCGTGGTAACTAAAAAAAAATCCATTTTAAAAAAATTTAAAGAATAAAATAATTTTAAAGGAGTCGCCACCTAATTTTAGGAAAATCAGGAAACCAATTAATTAACAAAATAAAAATATCTATGAAACCAATAGATTCTAGGTAAGGGGTTCAAGTGATTCCGAAGGGAAGGTGTTAGGCATCCTTCAAAATTCACAACTTTGGGTCCCGACTGAATTCATTTTTTTTCAAATTGAGAAGATAAAACATAATGTACAAGTATAATAAACATGTAATATACACAAATAATAAAGCAAAACAATAATAGGATAAACAACCTAAGTTTTGCCTAACGTGAATAATATACATATTAGCAGTGGCGGAACCACCTTATACTTAGGGGGTTCATCCGAACCCCATTCGGAGAAAAATTATATTATTTATACATAGTTAAAATAATTTTTTAGGTATATATAGTAGATGTCGAACCCCCTTCGGCTACTTCATGTGTCTATTTTTGAACCCCCTTATTGAAAATCCTGGCTCCGCCACTGCATATTAGTGAATATAAAATATCATTCGAACTCCATTGGAATAGCAGTGTCTATTTCAGATTTATTGATTACTAATACTTTTACTAAGTTTGGAGATCTATAAATTGAAGATCCCTATTCTCATAGCATAACACAATAGCATCCACAATGTAGACGTTTAAGAGTTTAGTTTATGGGGAGATTTTTTCTCTACAGTTTATATGTTTTTATTAGTTTTTAATTATGTAGGCCGATTGGTCATATCATATAATAATATTATGTCTTTTTAATGTGTCGTCTAATTTATCGTCATATGATTTGCAATTGTAAGCTTTCGCATGACGTCCTAATCACTTTCGAACCCAACAAGTGGTATCAAAGCACATTGTTCAATGATCCAATGGAACGAGGTTGAAGACAGGTTCAAAGCGGTTTCAAATCAATTTGCAACTAATTAATTTGTTGATAAAGAAGATTTTTGTCTAGCTATATGTGGACAAGAGATTTAAACCATATTTTCAACATTCCTGTTAATGCATCTTTGAAAATAAAAATAAAATATTTTAAAACCATTTTTAACTTATATATTTTAAACTTTATTTTTAACCATGACAAGCAGCAGTGATGAAGACTATGTGAAGAGCAAAGATTATCATGCACTTGAAGAAGACGGATCAAGTTTTGTCAAGAAAATCCAGTCAAAATGGGAGATTTGTTAGGGTTTTGCCCTGATTTTCTTACCTTATTTGAATTTTATTTTTTACTAAAAGAAAAGACAAAGTATTACCATAAATGCTTTAACTTAAACAATATTTTCTTTATATAATAATATTATGCCTTTTAATGTGTCTTCTAATTTATCGTCATATGATTTGCAATTGTAAGCTTTCGCATGAGCCCTAATCATTTTCGAACCCAACAGTTTGGTGGTGGAGGAATGGTGGTTGTTTGTTGATGGTTCTTTCCGCCGAGTTGCGGTAGTTTGGGGGCTGTTGGGTTCGATATTGATTGTTGGTTCGTCGGGAAAAGAGGTCGTTTCAGTGTTGTTTGGGTCTGATTTCGGTGGGTATGGTGAGGTTGGTTTTTTCGCAGGAGGACAGCGGGTGGGGCTGGTTGGAGGTTTTGGAGTTGCTTCTCCGGTGGATTGGTTCGTTTCCTGGCAGAAAAGGGTGTTTTGGTGGATTTTTGGTTGGGAAAGGAAGGAAAACGTTGGCTGCTCACCGGAAAAGAGAAAAAATGGAGGCGGCTTGGGTGGAGGTCTGGGTGAGCTGGGAAAGAAAGCCCGAAATTTTTTTTTTGAACTTGATTGGGGTTTTTTTGGTGGTGGACTCGCCAGATTCAGGCGGAACTCCGGTGAACTTGTAACCGGAAAATATGAACACTTACCGAATTTATTAAACACTAAAAATCTGAAAATTACCCCTAAAACTTTATCCACCACCACTAACTTAATGAACAAGCTATTGCTTAAATAGAAAATCGAAAATCACCCATAGTACAATATCATTATCTTAAAACCGTGGGCCAAAACCACCAATTAATAAAATATATGTGTATGAAATCTTATCCAGTTAATAAAATATCTGTGTATGCAAATCTTATCCATATTTGAATGAATTTCTAGACTGCGTAAAATATCAAAATGAAAAGTAACAAATAAAAATGAATATTAACAAATGTCACGAATAAAATCAATGCATGCAAAAATAGCAATTCAACATAAAATTGTAATTTAATAAAACTGACACAATATTCACAACATATTCAATTGATTGTGATAAAAATAATATAATCAAAATTAACTAAAATTCAAAATAAACTAATAAAATCTTCATATTTTGAAAAAATAAGAATAACTATTGATAGATTTATTTAAAATTATAAAAATTTATTTTGAACAATTTAATAAATAAAATATAAAAGTTATGAATTTTGAAAAATGTTAGGCCAAAATTGGGTGTCAACAATGTTCATATATTATTTTTGTTACATAATTTAGAATGTTTGGGGATTCAAAAGTTTGATTTTAGAGAATATAGTTTTTGAGGGTATTGATTAGCCGATCTAATTAGTTGTAGATTTTTTTCATGCACATTGAATTTTGATCAATCTTTTGTGTAATTAATATATGATTTTTGAGTAGAATCGGTTAAAGTTTTGTTTGGATCGATTTTGTGATTAAAATTAAAATCAAATCAATGTAGTCAATTTTTAATTATTTAAACTAATTCAAAATAAATATAGTACACATTTATCAATTTGGTTTTTTAATTTTTAATAATAACACTTATAAGAAATATATATAAAAATAAGTTAGGTGACAATCTCATAATTATTTTTACATAAATTAATTTTGATTCATTTCTTTCTTTTAAAAATTTGTTTAAGCCTAAATCTTTCAGCCTATTAGATAAAAAAATACTCATGAAAAATTATATAAAATGTATTATATAAAGTAACCAATTGCAGCACGCATTAAAAATTAATTAAAGTCTTTATAAATAAATAAAAATCAATCAAAATGTATCAATTTTGTCAATTTCAATTATTTATAAATACATTAATTATTCAATCAAAATATATTAATGTAATAATTAAAAATAAATCAAAGTACAAAATTATGAATGATTCTATTCAAAACTATATATATATTGATTACACAAAAGATTGATCTGTGCAAAAAAAAAAGTCTACAACTAATTGAATCTACTAAACAATACCCTCAAATACTATTCTCCAAAATCAAACTTTTGAATCACAAAATATTCTAAATTATGCAACAAAAATAATAATATAAACACTCTCCATAGAATTTCTTTTAAAAACAATTACTAAAAAATAGAGAAACAAAAACATTTTTTGGAAGAACAGTGAAAAAAAAAGAAGAAGGAGCAGAAAAACATAAAGGATAAAAGTTGATAAAGTTTGGCAGGACAAAACTTTAATAAGTAGGAACCCATTAGAGTCCATTTGTCAATAAAAGAAAGCCTCACACAAGTATGAGTTGATATGCCTCTCCCCTAGTAAAAAATTTCATTAAGTTTCTTTGAGTTTTTTTTTATCCTATTGGTAATTTGATTACGTGTTAAGTGAAGCATTTGTAATTAGTTGTTCTCCATCGTTAAATGCATATATATCATTTTCATATGTCTAGTCAATCAATAGTGAATAAATTTTTGTCTTTTTCTTTTTCAATAAACATAATTGTCATGTCATAGTTGTACGCTTAATTGTTTTATTTGATAAGTTTAAAAAATAAAAATAGTTGATGATTTTATTGTTTTTAATTATTAAGATGAGCATATAATTTAAATGGATCTCAATCATAAATTATTGTATAGTACACATGGCATGAAACTATAAGGCCATTGAACATTACTTGACCTAATTATACTTGACCGGATCTTTATCCAAAACTTTCGTACGTAAATCTAAATAATTTAATTGAGTCCTAATATAGATACTAAATATCAAATAGGAAAAAAAAGGTTAGGAAAATTCTAACCCTATTAAAAGAACCTCATGAACTTTTTAATTTTTCTGCTACTTTTGTTCTAGGATTATCATTTCCTAACTTCCCATCTATTTTTTTAAAAAAAATTATTTTTATGAATCAAATAATTTTTTATAGTCGCTGGTGCACGATTTGAAATTCTATGATTAATAATAAGTCTACCTTTACTCTTTTCCATCCTACTTTTTTGTGGTAGTTCAAAAGTAAGAAAATATAAGGAAAGAGAGAGACTATGGCTAGTCGCAAAAAATTACTCGCATCAGATATTTATATACAAATTCAGTAAATGCATGATATTTATTTGTGTAGATAAAAATAATAAAAAAGGTTCTTTATATTAGAGGATAAATTTAAAATAGTTTTTAAAATATATTTTTGAACAATTTTAATCTTTTGAATTTATCAAAAATAAGTATTTTTAGTATTCGCTAAATATTTAACTAACATTGCCGGTTGAATTTAGCGTGAATCTAAAAGAAAAAATTGATAAGAAACTAAATAAGTAAATATGAGTTTTTGTTAAATCTTAATAGGCAAACAGGCAAAGTTTGATAATATTAAGGGAGACCAAAAACTCATTTTTAATAAACTTTAAGAACCAAAACTATCCAAAGTCTATATTTAAGGTACTATTTTAAATCTACCACCAATCATAAGAAATTATTTCTCACATATATACTTTTTTTTCATTTAACTATGATTACTTATTTTATATGTAATATGTTATTCACGAATTATTAAATCACTTAACTATAATAGGTTGATATGATTTATTACTTTGATGTGTATATTGACATCCAATACGAGTAAATTTTTAATTGGTTTAAATCCTAATCTATTTTTAACCCCTCTATAATTCAAAATTAGAAGAAATAGAGCAACATCATTCGGTGAGACGAGGTGGAGCACGTGCAAGAATCAAGTAACGTGTAATTCTATATTTGGGAAAATGCACAAGTACCCCCCTAGATTATGACCGAAATCCCAGAGACACACCTAAACTTAACTAGAGTCCTATTACCCCCCTAAACTCATTTTTTCGTATTTTTGTGCACCTTTTGTGCTGACGTGGCACCTTCAACCACACCAAGTTGGTTGTGTTTGTACACACGCACCTGCCACGTGTGTAAATATATATATTTTTTAATATTTTTTATTTCTTCTTTAAAATTATTTTAATTATTTTTAAAAAAATATTCTTATTTTCTTTATCGTGTATTTAAGTTAAGTTAATACACATTTTTTTTGCCTTGTATCTAAACTTTCTTTTTTACCTTCATTCATTGAAAACTCTTCTATTATTCTATTGATTTTATTTACTCCTTTTATTTTTTTCCTTTTGATTTGATTTCAAATGTCTTGTATTTAAAATAAATTAATTTTGAACGGATATCAAAATAAGTGAAGAAAATCAAATAAAAAATTAAAAAATTAAAACGTTAATTATTTTTTAACGTTTAAAAACATAATAACATAAAAAAAGGTTAAAACTTTTTAATTATTTTTTTAAAAAATACACATAATTTTTTAAAAATAATTAAAAGTGAAAAGATAAGAAATTAATGAAAGAAAAAAAAACAAAAAAGTTTAAAGTGAGAAAGAAAAATAAATATTTTACAAAGAAAGAAATGAAAATAATTAAATATATATAAGTTTAAATATCAATAATTATGTGTACTAACTAATTATAAAGTTACCAATTAAAAAAGGACATGAGTCAAATTTGTTCACCCATCACATGCTTTCAAGAGAGTATGCACACTCTCTATGCCACGTCAGCGTTTATGGTGTATTTATTCTATTTTAAATTAATTTAGGGAGGTAATAGGACCCTAGTTAAGTTTAGATGTGTCTTTGAGATTTCTGTCATAGTCTAGGGGGGTACTTGTGCATTTTTCTTATAAAATTTGATGAGAAGGCACTAATTTGTTGACTTTAAATGTACTTAATTACTAATTAAATTGAATTAAATAGTGATTAGCCTCGTGTAAAGTTAAAGATATCAATCTATCCTAGTCATTGAGATACGAATGAATTTCTCTAGTCTAAATTAGATACGCAAGCACTTAGCTCCAAAAAAAAAAAGGTCGGTAATTCTTTCAAATTAGTTCCCTTTTGTTAAGTCTAGATTAGATATGCAAACAAATTTGAATTTAATCGATTAATGTACGGATTAAATTCCCTAAATTTTGAAAAGTATGAAAGTGAATAAGGATCCGTTCACTAGTCATGAGATATGTTAAATAGATGCATCAATAAGATGATCATACGTGTGTTTATTGTCAACCTACAATTTGATATTAAAGAAATTGCTTGTGCATGTAGAATTCTCATGTTAGGAATTAGGAGAATCAAGGGTTGTATACTTGTATTGATGAATAAATTGTTGAGTTACATGCTCCTTATATAGGAGAAGAGTCCTATACTAGTTATACTAGGAATCCTATTATACTAGGAATTCTACTACAATACAAATATATTATTTACATACTAAAATATCTTATCCTAGTCGACTTTAACCCTATACACGTCATATTAGCTTAGTCGTACATAATTTATAATTTAGTAGTCTAGTCCTAGTATGACTCTAACTCGTCAGCCAGCTTCATTGGACCTGTTCCAATCATCAGCTTCCTTCATCTTCAACACTTCCCCTCAAGCTAGTGAGTGGAGGAACTGTAACTCTTAGCTTGCTGCGAAATCCAGCAAAGACTTGTTTTGTCAATGCTTGGTATGAATGTCAGCTAGTTGATCCTTAGACCTCACAAACTGAGTAACAAGTTGTCCTCTAGCCACCTTCTCACGAACAAAATGATAGTCAATTTCAACATGTTTGGTTCTAGCATACCTAACTGGATTAACTGTCATGTACAAGGCACTCAAGTTATCACAATACAATGTAGGAACAGATCGAAGGAACACCCCAAGATCATGAAGTAGGTACATTATCCAAGTAATCTCTGCTGTAGTGGAGGCTAGTGCCCTATACTCAGCCTCAGCACTTGATCGGGCTACTGTAGTCTGTTTCTTGGAAACCCAAGAAATACAATTTTCACCTAGATAGATGCTATAACATGTAGTTGATCTCCTAGTGGTGGTACAACCTCCCTAATCAGCATCTGAGTATCTATACAATCTGCATGGTGATTATGAAATAAGTCTGAGTCCAAAGTGTAGAGTACCTTTGATGTAGCTGAGAATCCTTTTTACCTCTTGAAGGTGTTCAATGTTTGGACTTTGCATAAACTGGCTTGCTAAATTCACAGCATGAGTGATATCAGGTCTAATGAGAGTCAAGTACTGATGACTCCCAACTATCATTCTGTATAAGGAGGCATCTACAAGACTTCCCATAGCTTTATTCAAACCATGCTTTTGAGCCAAAGCAGTGGCAACGGCCTTTGCCAAAGTCATGTCTGTCTTGTCCAGCAGCTCAGCAGCATACTTACTCTAACTTAAGTGAATTCCCCCTTCAAATTACTTAACCTCTATTCCAAGAAAGAAGTGTAAAGGACCAAGATCCTTCATAGCAAACTCTTTCCCAAGTTGTAGAACCAACTCTGAGACATATGAAGGATTACTTCCTGTGACAATAATATCATCCACATATAACAGGAGAAATATGGTGCCTTTGTGAGTATGCAAAGTAAATAAGGAAGGATCACCCTAACTACAAATTAATACCTGGGATCAATAAATCCAGGAGGTTGACTCATGTACACCTCCTCTCGTAGAAAACCATGGAGAAAGGTATTTTTGACATCTAGTTGTCTAACTTCCCACTTTGAGCTGATAGCAATGGATAGAACCACCCTAATAGTTGTGGCTTTAACCACAGGGCTAAATGTTTCTTCAAAATCTACCCCTTCAAGCTGCGAGAATCCCTTGGCCACAAGCCTGGCCTTGTATCTATCTACTGTTTCATCAGCCTTTAATTTTATCTTAAACACCCATTTTGATCCGACCAGATTTATACCAAGAGATTTGGGCACCAATATCCACGTCTTGTTAGCATGTAAAGCATTGATTTCCTCCTGCATTGCTGCAAGCCAATGAGGTGACCTTAGTGCTTCCTTGATAGTATTTGGTTCCCTCAAGATTTATTTGCTACTGCGAGCAACAAGGGATAAGTGATGTTCCTTCGCTTTGTGTCTGGTGAGCATATGATCCCTTGTGGGGCAGAAAGTACCTCAACTAAAGTAGTTGATTGAAGTGTAGTGTCGTCAGGTGGATGATCAACTGGTACATCAACTAAATTAGTTGATTGAAGTGTAGCATCTGTTGACACCAAATTTTGACCCACCTTTCTTCTAATTTATTATTTTCGAGCTTCTAATTTAATAACGTATCAAATTACCCTTTTTCACAACTATTTTTTTACTACTACGACTATTTATTTACTAAAATTATATACTTTATTATCGAAATTACTATTATAACTTTTTACACCTCTTTTTCTTAAATAATCGATTGTCATAATTTTATTTCAAGTTTCATATTTTATTAAAATTATAAGTTCATATTTTTGTATCTATATTTTATATTAGCATAAAGTCGAAATATAGATATTTTTTTTATGTAAACTAGTAATTGTCATCTTATAACATATATTGCATTAGTTATTAAGTTAGAAGTTCAAAATAATTTAAGGGAAGAAAGGAAAAAATTAAATAAATTCGGCCCAAAAACTTTAAATTAGACCAAACTTTCCAGCCCATACCTTATATCAAAATTTGGAATAAATGGCACATCATGTCATGTCTTTTTATTAATTGGCAACATATAACCACTTTTATTTTTATAACAAAAAAAGGATTTTTAAAATTTAAATTTGCATATTGTAGCCCACGTTTTTATTGGGAAGTTTTATTTATTTAAATTAATTATTTTCAAGTTTGTGGAAGCATGTTGTCTTTTTTATTGGGAAGTGGTCTTGGTTCCTTTTTTTTCCTCCTCTTTTCCCATATGCACGTTACCTTTTCATTGGTGAATATTTATGGAAAAATTACTAAAGTACACACTTTTAAATATATTATTTTCCATTTGTCACTATATCTTTTAAAAAGAACTAAAATCCCTTATTTTAATAATGTATCCGTATTAATGTATTAATGTATCCGTGCTTGTATTAATGTATCCGCGCTTTCATTAATGTATCCGGATTGAGTTAATTTTTATTTTAATAATGTATTTGTATTAATGTATCCGTGCTTGTATTAGTGTATCCATACTTTCATTAATGTATCCGGATTGTGTTAATTTTAAGGGATTATTGTAATTAGATAAAAAGTAGGGATAGATAGTAATTTCATCTTTACACTGTGATTTATGTAACTTACCCAATATTTATTGATAATGCAAACACTCCATTTATACCATTCTTCTTAAATCTTTTAAAATAAAAGTTGATGTTCTATTTTCTGCAATATGTAAAAATATGTGATACAGTGTCCTCTTTTTTTCTTCACTTTAAATTCTTAATGGTATGTTTGATATCTAGCCATGAATTCCTCTATATGTTAGCCGATGCTTAATCCTTTTTTATTTTTTTGTTAAATTTTTCTTGGATTTTCAATTTCAAGTTGAAGGTTTATATAATTAGGCTAAAATTTAGGAGATAGTAATTGTTTATGGGTATCAATTGCCATGGTTAAGAATCTGGAATGTATACAAATTTTTAGTGAATGAATACACGAATATGTATAAATGAATGCATTGTATACAAGATTGTTTATTCACGTTATTAAAAGCTATTTATACAATAAAAAACAATTCAATTCAGTGTTTACATGTTATAAGTGATTGGATACATAAATTATACCATTTTTGAATAGGTATACATTGTGGTGGATAGCATAGATTTATATGGATACTTATACTAATTGAAAAATATCTTGATGCACTTGATCTGTACACTTTAAACTGAAACTTCTTTCGAATTGCATAATTTTCAACGACAGACTTCAAAATCTTATTTTCTTTGTATAGTTGACCTTCCTGCTGGTATGTTTGCAGCAACACTTTCAATAATATTGCATTGTTGAAAATATGCAGTCTCCCGAGCAACCATGCCGTTATATATTCAATTACATTCAAATTGCTCGTATTGGTGTTACCATGAGGTATTATTTGGCTATTGATCTCCCCATATTTTTCTCCATTAATTGAAAGTGTATGATGAATATCGATAGCTTTCCAAGTTATGCACAATGGATAGTCTTTGAAGTTTCCTGACCCTTTTCTTCAATTCGATGTATACTCGTAATCCCATAGTATTTTGTATCAACATCGGCATTGAATTGTCATCAATTTTATAGTGAAGATCAAACGAATTCAAGGAAGTATCGACATTTAGATGAGTTGAAATCGAGTGAATGAATCCATTGAAATCAATGTCTATTGTAATAACCACCCCCTCCATGGAATAATGTACAAAATTATTTGCACTATCCCATTCTCCACTATGATGAATCAAACTATCAAAGATGCCATCTATTTGTTGATGCATGTAGTAGAACCTCGTTGATTTTTTTATATTGGATGCATGAATATTTTTGAATTGGTGGAATTGGTGGAGTTCATGATACTGAATTGCTAATTATCTATTGGGTGTTAATTATATAGTTTAAAGAAGTACCCACGTTCCATTTTTAATGTTGTGAGTGGCGGTTCGTTACACGAGAATAATTTTTTAAAAAACCCTATTACTATGGCGTTAGTGAATATGGGCTAATTTGTGTTATTTTTTTGGTCTATTAAATGCTATTTAATTATGGGCCATTTGTTGCTAATTTTCCAGAAAAATTGACACAGCATGACAACTTATAAATTTAATTGGCAATAAATAACCCTTTTTAAATTTTTTGGCAAAAAGGGTTTTTCTTAATATTTATTTGACATTAAATAGCCATATTTCTTTTACTTTAAAAGTGGTTTTTTTTCTAATTTTCTCTCTCTATTTCCTAGACACGTCTATTATTATTCTTTTTTTCTCTCTCTCCTTATTATTTGTTAACTGTTTTTGCCATAATCCGACCCAAAACAGTTGCACAAAATTAGAGGAATACTATTTTATATTAAAAAAAGTCGCATATTTTTTCAACTCCCATCTTTTTCTCTTTCTTTTGTTTTTTTCTCCTTCTTTCAAGTTTCTGTCTTCTTCACTATCAATTACAATAGTAACTCTTCACAATATCAAATCTTTTTTTATATTGATTGTCTCAGTTTTTTTTTAAAAATTGAGGATTTCTACATTTTTTATGTTGTAGTTGGATGCACAGTTTTTTAACAATTTTTTGTGTTTACTATTATATTTTAATTGGTAAGATTAGTTCATTCTCAAAAGAGAAGATATATAATAAGTGACGGAGTTTGCAAGGACAGTGTGAAACCTTTGGAGGAAATGGGTGAACTGAAAAACGACGACGAGTTTGAAATTGTCAATTGTAGGTACTAATTAATGGATAATAGTTTCGATTTGAAGGTTTTCTACCCTACAAAATCGATTTCAACACATGCAAACTCACTTCGATATTCAAGTATACTTATTTAATGTGAAAATATGCATTCGTATACATTGAGGTAGGACTCTATAACAATCTAATGTATGCATCTTCAAATTGAATGTATACGCAGTTGAAAGTATGTATTTATTTTTAACTAAATTTGCATATGTATACATATGCTAATAAATTCACCTAGCAAATTTGTATACATATGTTAGCATTAATATTCATTGATTTGTATTCACCTAATAAATTGAGAATCCCTAGTTTTAAGGGTATCCAGTAACTAAATAAGAAAAAAATATAATAATTGAATTTATTATTATAAGAATATCTAGCAACAATATAAGAAAAAAATGGATCCTTAATTTTAGGGATATAATAACGTCAAAAAGGGAGAAAAAATAACGAATATCTAGCAACAATATAAGAAAAAAATGGATCCCTAATTTTAGGGATATAGTAACGTCAAAAAAGGAGAAATTTTTTTTCTCTTCCCTATATTTTTTTCAAGCAAAATAAACGGATAGAAAGTTTGGCTAGATAGTGCCAATTTTTTTTAGGCTTAAAATTTGCTAAATATTTTTGGGCTAAAAACTACTAATTTTATACTAGACTTGTACCTTTGTGTCAATTCCTCAATTTTCCATAACAGTTGTATAGATATGTCATTTACTCCAAAATTTGTCCAAAAAATAGCCCAATTTTCGGCCCAATAGGTGATTTCGCCCTCCTTTTTTTCTCTCTATTTGTTTCTGTGATGCTACTTGCACTCTAACTAACAGACTGATTTTCGCTTAGTTTAGCTTAATGAATGTAATTTTAAAGATGTGGTTTTGTTCTGTTTGACATTTAAAGCCATTTTTTTTCGTTATGTTTTAAGCATTAAGAATAAAAATTTGTTGCGCTTTAGTTAGTTCATACGCGTCAGTTTTTGCCCCCCCAAGTTACTGATTCTTTGGTATCTATATGGATTCCTATAAAAAATGTTTAGAGGATTTGTTTTTTCTTTTATTTTTTTTTACTCAATGAAAATACTATGTATATTATCATTATGTGTGCACCTATAAAATTTAACCTGTAGCTTTCCTCAATTTTTTTTATATATACAAAGCATGAGCTTTAAGTTTTCTCTCCTAGTCTGTTAGCATATTTATATATATATGTATATACATTTGTCTTTTATTTATTTATTTTTTTTGCTTGAATTTATATATATATATATATATATATATATATATATATGGTAGGTATAAATATCTAAATATCTTGTTTTAAAAAAAAAAAAGAGTTTTCAAGTTTCTTTTCTATTCTGTTAGCATATACAGTATATGTGCTCGAGTCTTTCCGCTATGTTTTAAATAATTGACTAGTTTTAATTCTCCTCACGCCTTAAAATGTAACTTCGTTATAGCTCAAGTTGGATGAGCTTGAGATTTAGTTTTGTTTGGTGGCTTGGTTGCTTTGAGTTTGATCGATAATTTGTCAATCGTATCTAGTCTAATATTTGCATATTTCGTGTTCAAGATGGTATCTTTGTGGTGTGATTTTACTTGGGTTTATATTTAATTTAGTCGATATCGTTTAAACTTGAATTGTCTTGCTAATCTCTTTACCCTCTCTTTACTTGCATGAACCTTGGCAGCAAAAATGGAGTCTCGATTAAGGACTCTCGCAAATTAGAGTCTCTTGGACTCGATACTATCATACCCGCACATGGAGCTTTTACTACATCCTAGACAATCCGAATAGCAACAAAAGCAAGCGGAACTCGTTTGGGGTCGTTTAAATGACTACTCATATTATTTTATATTTTTTAGCATTTATTTGTTCTAACTTGCTTATGTGTTTTGGATATATGTTAATTTTTATTTATAAATAACTAACATAATATAGATGCTTGGGTTTGGGTACCTTTAGTTAGAAACAAACCATTATAGTTGCGGTATCTTTTCTTTTCTTTTTTTTTATAAAAAAAGGGCATCACCGTCTTATTTAAGGTCAACTTACTTATAAAAAATGTTTTTCTAAGCATGCACTCATTCCATGTACATGGATCATATTTTAATATATTTCGTGCAAAAATTTTTGTACAACAATCTTGTTTTTTTTTTAAAATAAGTGATTTTTTAAAATTATTTCTTTTTTAAAAGCACAAGTTAATTCTTTCTAAATACAAAAGAGTTTTCAAATGT
The DNA here is from genome assembly GCA_018342035.1 of Solanum appendiculatum. Classification (NCBI taxonomy): domain Eukaryota; kingdom Viridiplantae; phylum Streptophyta; class Magnoliopsida; order Solanales; family Solanaceae; genus Solanum; species Solanum appendiculatum. The sequence continues at coordinate 381,764 of JAGDQO010001323.1, forward strand.
TAAATATTTTCCAACTTATGACTTTTCAAGTCTTTTAGCACTCATTTCTCTTAAAATTAATTAACCTAAGTTTGGCCGGTTAACCGTTTTAGCGGATCTTAATTGATGCCTTACCCCTTCCCTTTAGCATAAATTAGAATCCTTACCTAGAATTAGATAAGGTTAAGTAGACCTTAATTTAGAGTTAACTTAGCATAACTTTAGCAAAATAGGTGTCCTAATTAATCTTTAAAATAATTAGGTGGCGACTCTTAAAAAATAGCATTAAGATTCACCAATATGTTGTACACCGTTTGGACCTTGAGTTAAAATGGGGTATAACAACATCTGCAGGTGGATTTTCAGTAACTGGACCTGTAAGTGCAACCTGCTCCTTACGGCTACTTGCAGATCAAAAATCTGCAGCTGGAGTCTCAATATGACTGCATGGATCATCATTATCAACCTGTTCGTCATGCTCATCATGTGATACTGCACCTAATGGGTCAATAGCGTATGGATCAGCACTTTCAACCTGTTCCTCATCATGAAGGAGTATAGGAATTGTTGCAGTAGCATTGTCACCAAGACCTTGCGTAATAACAACTTGTTCTTCCCCTGAATTGTAATTATCATGTGCCTGCGGTTTGGAGAAAAATTCAACAAAAGTAGCAAGATAAGGTGAGATATCAATGTTAGTTTGAGATTGACTTGGAGACACATAGGGTAATGTGTTTTCATCAAACACAACATGTCTGGATATGTATACTCTCCTTGTAGGGGGATGATATCATCTATATCCTTTGTGTAAGCTATTGTACCCTATGAACACACAAGGGTAAGACTTTGGACTGAACTTGTTGCTACCCTTGATGTGTGGAAAACATCTACACCCAAACACCTTTAGACTGTTGTAATCAGGTTGCTCTCCATACAACTTAACAAATGGAGTCACCATCTTTAGGACTGAGGAGGGCAGTCTATTAATTAGAAACACTGCAGTGAGGAAAGCCTCAACCCATAGAAACAAAGGTAGGTTAGCATGAAGTAGTAAGGTTAAACCAGTTTCCACAATAGGCCTATGTTTTCTTTCTGAAACCCAATTTTGTATTAGGACATGAAGTATGTCTCACATTACCACACTCTTCCAAATGCTTGATGAAGTTTGCTTTGATAAACTCACCCCCTCCATCACACTGAAATATCTTAATTTCTTTAGAAAATTGTTTTTCCACCATTTTCTAAAATTTTACAAAGACTTCAAAAAATTTAGATTTCTTTTTCCGTGGATAAATTCAGGTATATCTCGTGTGATCATCTACAAAAATAACATAATATTTCATATGTTGAGAAGATTCAACAGGAGCAGGTCCCTACAAGTCACAATGAATTCTCAATAAAGGTTCCTTCTCAATTTTATTTCTCAAACCAAATGGAAGTTTACAACTTTTGCCTAACTGACAACTAGAACAAACAGTAGGCATTTTATTCCAACTACTAACATTGATACAACTATTACTACTCAAAATTTGTAAAGACTTCAAACTAGGGTGTCTTAATCTAACATGCCACATGTTGTCTGATTTGTTCCAGTCGTGTGCAACAGTTATAGCATAAAGATTGTTATCTTCCAAAGCATATAGTCTATTCCTTTTAGATCCCTTGGCCAGCAGTGTCCTTGTCTTCTTGTCCTTTACAACAAAGTTAGTTTCATCAAATTCAAGAGTGCAACAATTATCCTTTGCAAGTTTACTAACTGAAAGTACATTTTTATTAATCTTAGGCACTATATGAACTTCTCTTAACTTTAGGCCTGATCCTGATATGTTCCCAACATGTGTTATATCTAACTTTGATCCATTCCCAATAATAATTTTATATGGTCCATTGTAATGTTTAAGATCAGTTAGAATACCTGAGTTAGGTATCATATGACTACCTTCTCCTGAGTCCACATACAAGGTGTTATCAGTAGTGTTTTGTAGATTAGTAGCAGCCAATGCTTGTGATAGTTCATCTGCAGCTTGGTAAGAGTAATCCCACCTGAATTAACACTTAAGAGTAGTATGATTATTCCTACCATAAATTTAACACGCATCATTGATGTTCCTCTGCTGACTTCTACTTGAAGGACTGTTATGAGGACCAGGTCCATACGAACCTGTTCCTTGACCAGCAAGCTTGAAGCCTCTTCCTCTGGAATTGAAGTTATTGTTTCCTCTTCTTTGAGAGTGATTTCATCTTCCCCTGCCTCACTGGACAGAGAACGCCATGTTATGGTTTTGTTGTGGCACTTCTTCTTCATCCTCCCTCATATCAAAACCCCTTAGAGGATTAATAAATTGATTAAGAGTGGGATATGGTGCCTTACCTAGCATGACCATCCTGAAGGTCTTGTACTTGAGACCTAGACCTCTAGCAAAATTAATTACTTTGCTATCTTCATCAGCAGGTTTGTGTATGGCTGCAAGGCCATCACATATGCCTTTGAATTCCTTAATAAATTCATCCATTTTTTGGTTCCTAGCCTAACACTTTGTAGTTGTTGTTTTAGCTGGAACTCTTTATCTTTCGTTGCTTGAAGATAAGTTTCTTCCAAGCATTTCCACATCTCCTTGGTAGTCGAGCATCGTATGATCAGCTACATGATTTCTTCTCTCAAGGTGCTTGAGATCCAACTCCTTAGCAACACATCCTTCTCCTCCCAATCATCAATACTACTATTGTCTTTTGCATCCTTTTCAGCCGTTGCAGTTTTCTCAGCAGTTTGTCCAGAGGAATATGTACTTTTAGTTGGTTCATTCTCTGTGATGAGGTAGGTTAATCTCATCATTTGAATCAACTGAGACATTTGTGTCCTCCATATAAGATAGTTTGTTTGCTTGAGTTTAATGGAGCAGGACGCAATAAGATGGTGAAGGGAGGAGGTTGATAGAGTGTTGGTAGATGCGGCCATTGCAATTTGATGTTGTGGTTATTTTGATTTTTGGATCTAATACGTTAAAAGAGCAAAAAAACTTCAATGCTCTGATACCATGTAGAATTCTCACGTTAGGAATTAGGAGAATCAAAGTTTGTATTGATGAATAAATTGTTGAGTTACATGCTCCTTATATAGGAGAAGAGTCCTATACTAGTTATACTAGGAATCCTACTACGATACAAATATATTATTTCCATACTAAAATACCTTATCCTAATTGATTTTATCCCTATACACGTCATATTAGCTTAGTCGTACATAATTTAAGATTTAGTAGTCTAGTCCTAGTATGACTCTAACTCTAACTTGTCAGTCAACTTCATTAGACATGTTTCTTTGACATGTTCCAATAATCAGCTTCCTTCATCTTCAACAGTGCAAAGCATATGATTGATTTTAGAGCACAATTTTCAAATTATGTAATCAAGACAATTCATCTTGATGATCTTGTGATTAATATCCAAGTTGATTTGGCGTTAAGTGCTATAGACAAATAGATGAATCATTGCTTATGAGAACAAAGCTTGATGTGTTTGTCTCAAATAAATATATTGCATACAAAAGTAGTTGTATGCATTAGATCAATAAAATATAATTATTTTCTCCATCTCAATCGATTCAGGGTCAGAAATCAATATTTTTCATCTAATAGCTTTTGATGTGGGGTATATGATTAAAGGATATATTATGATGCACAAAGATGGATATTATAAAGTAGATTGAGATATAAATGTTAGTTTTCCTAACATAAAGGATAGATAATAAGCAACTAAGAAATATGTTGTGAATTATTATCAATATGATCCTCATTCAAAAGATAATTCAGTAAAATGCTAGGAGCATTTGCTAACCCAAAATTGATTTCAAATTTAGCTGCAGATGCTCTTATCAAATGTCCCTAGAGGAAAGAGTCTACGACATGCATAAAGCATGATAGATCAATTGATTTCAAATAAAATAATCCTTAAAAAAAGAAAAGGAGTAAATGATCAAAATAATCATAATAAGGAGGTAATGTGCTTTTGAAGAGCCTACAACATAACACTTGACGAAACATCATGAGAGAGGTAGGTACATGAAAATAATAAAGTGATGAGATCTCAAAAGTTAGGTCACATTGTGAACCGATATAAAATGATATTGTTACACCCGAAAAATTTCTAAGTTAAGATCCGAACTATTCTTCTTTTATGTATAAGGCCGTGTCGGGTGATTCTTAAATTATGCTTAGGTGTTAAGGTCAATTCTTTAGTGTGAGAATATATTTGGACATGATTTAAGGTCACAAGAATCTCCTAGCACAAAGTTGAGTTGAAAGCTTTCTTACCGATTAAGTTTTGACATAAGATTCTACTTAGGTCAACTTCAAACGTTCATATCTCTTAGAACATAAAGAATTAGGTGGCCCATGATCTATCAAATTTAAGGTCTTTGAGTCCTCTTTCCAACGTCACCAAGTTTTCTTTTATTTCGAGTTCGGAGTAAGAAGATATGCTCATTTCAGTGAGCCTTCTTATCTAGGCACCTCATCAGTTTTTCTAGAGGGATAGTTTGGTATTTTCCCACCCTTTCTAAGCCTAAGCCACATTTTTCTTCACCTAATTAAGGGTCTAAACAGTTTTAAAACATCTTTTCACGATCTTTAACACTTAGAAGAATTAGAGCAAGGTTCCAAGAGGAAAAAAAGCTAGGGTTCAAGCATTCTTTAAGTTCCATCGATTTCGCCAAGAACCTTTGTTCTTCCCAGGTATGTAAAACTTCTCACATTGTTGGACTTGTTCGTCCTCACGCCCTACATCTCAATTTAGTCAAAAAATCGTTATATCTAAAAGATCCATGCGTAGTTCTTGATATTGAGTTCAATTCTTTAACAATGAAGGTTTTGATTCTTGTGCTTTTTGAATCTTTGGTAAAGTTATGTTTCCAAGGGAATTATATGAAAGTTCTCGTGTAATTGTGTTGGATTTGAGAATCAAGAAGAGTTTAGGAGAAATTTCCCAATTCTAAACTAATTTGGGGTCCTAATTTAAGCTCGAAAATTCATCGGGGTGCTGGGTAGGGGCTTGGGGTGGCGCATCAATAGTGCGCCCCAATTTTACTTCTGAAGTTTGGGACCTGGTGCCCCGCGCCAGCAGTGCGTCAAGGGTCGCCAGTGCCCATTTCTTCCTTTTTCATCTAAGCACGTTCCTTTAAGTTGTGGCTATGCTTTACCTCTCTGTATTAGCTCCTATAGGCTTCATTTACCTTTGAAAAGTCATGTATTATCCTACTCATATGTCCTAGTACATTTTCAAAACTAAAGTGAGTTTAAGAGAAAAATTCAAGGGCTTTTATAGAGTTATTATTGAGAATTCTTTTTAATCAACAACGATTTTAAACAGATTCTCTGAGAAAGCAAAGAGGAGTTTGGATAAGGAGTTTTAACCAAGATTTGAGTAAGAGTATAAGGGAACTAAGTATTTTCCAAATATTTCAATTTTTACATGAAAAAAGAGAGTATTATTTTGAGAAAAGTAAAAGAGTTTTCAGAAAGATTGATTACAGAGGCGTTACCTCTTAAAGAGGCATTTTTGAGTAATTATCTCAATCAGAGAAAATATTTTTACACTGAGCAAAGAGAAACTTTGATTTTTTAAAAGAGTTTATGAGTTCAGGATATTTTAAAGCAGTTACCTCTTTTAAGAGGTTATTTTGAGAAATTACTTTAAAATAGAGAAAGAGTATGTGTTTACACATTTGAGCATGAGTATATATTATTGGGAGTAGTATTGAGCAACGATATGAGGATGTGTTCAGACAACTCAAATTACTCATAAACCATGTATGTCAACATGGGTAAAGGATCATACTTTTTAGATGAATCCTTAGTGCATTCGGGCAGAGCTTAGTGGATTCATTTAGTTGAGGTGTTCTATACCCCGGCAAGGTATAAGATAGTTCTGGCAGCGTGGGTGAGACGTTGTATCATCACATAGCTCAGAGTGATGGTTGTCAGTTAGTGAATCTCCCAAATAAGAGTAAAGAGTAATTTATTGTATTTTTATATACATCCTTGAGTTAGTATCTTTTATTTATGAAGCTTTAAATATTTCATATCTTATTATTGCTTTGTATTGAGTTGAGTTGAGGTGAGTATTCTTCCAGCCTTATCAGTTCAGTTCTTATTTTATTCTGCCATATTACATACTCGTGCATTCAATATACTAATGTCATTTGACCTGCATCTTTTTTTATGCAGATACATGTACTTAGGATTCTCAACAACAGTCCGTTAAGATCACTTCATCTGCTCTTTAGCTTTCGAGTGAGGTCTCCTTGATTTCGGAGGACTCTAGTTTTATGAGTTGTTGGTATTAGTAGCACTTCGAGTAGTTATGGGTCTTGTCCCGACACTCGTCTATATATAGTAGACGCTTCATAGATAGACAGTTATGGAGAGTCTTTCAGTCTCAGAGGTTTTCTTTAAAACTTATGTTTCATACTCAGTATATTCAGAGAGTTTTAAAATTTAATACACAGTTGATTTAGCATTTCTTAGGATAAGGGTTCACTTGAGGACCAACAATAGTTCTCGAGTGCCGGCCACGTCTAGGGTGTAGGCTCGAATCGTGACAGATATCTTGTTGACGATATTTTTGATACAATATAACACAATATTATAAAAATTATGAGGATCTGAATTCTACGATCTATTAAAGCATGCTGACGTAGAAATATTTATCAAGTGGAATGATGCATCTTGATAAGCGTAAAGTCTATTTGACTTGCAGTCTAGACACTAGAAGATATTGTGCATTTAATATTGAATGTAGTCACTTGACAAAATTGATATGAAAATCTTTGAATGATTCAAAATCTAAAGTGTATGCAAGTTTTTGAAAGGCTTGTTATATATAATCCTCATATGGATTAAATCAATAAAGAATCTTTTATATTGTTATGCAAGTTAATGACTTGAATTGGACTCTTTTTCAAAAGGCAATAGATTATTTGCTTAAAGAAGTTGAAGTGAGGAACTTGTAGAATTTTTTGGTCTTGAAGGAAGGATTCATAAAGGAGATAGACTGAAGCCACATTTTGCCATACACATATGAGCTCCAAAAGAATGATGATATCAACGTGCCACAGATTCGTTCAAGTGATAATCTAAATGATTTATTCACCAAATCTATATCAACTACAACTTTTGAGAAGGTGGGCACAAGCTTGGAATGTGAAGATTTAAGTCCTTGGATTAATGTTCTCATTAGAGGGTGTTAATACGTGATGTACTCTTTTTCCTCATAAGGTTTTGTACCATTGGATTTTCCTTGTAAGATTTTAATGAGGCATCCAAAATGATATTATTAGATATGTGTACCCTTTTTTCTTCATTAGAATTGTTTTCCATTGAGTTTTTTCTAGTAAGGTTTTAATGAGGCATATAATCTATATATCAAATAGACATTCAAGGAGAAGCGTTATAAACATATTTGTATTATAGTGAATGTCTATCATGTATGTTCTTTTGGAGAGAAGCTAGGAATCCTAGTTAGTAGTTAGGAATGAGGTTATTCGAGAAAAGGTGTGAATGGCCTCTGTGGCAGACAAGATGAGAGAAGCGAGACTGGGATGGTTTGAACATGTGGAAAGGAGGTGCGGGAGGCTAATTGTAGGGGATACACGAGGGGTCGAGGTAGACCAACAAAATATTGGGGAGAGGTGATTAAACATGACATATGATCTTCATATTACCGAGGACATGACTCTAGATAGGAAGTAGTGGAGGTCGCGTATTAGGGTAATGGGATAGAAAAGGTGGAGGGTTGTCTTGCCTTGCAAAGGTTTAGGCTTGTTAGTATTTGTTAGAACTAGTCATACCCTTGTAGTTCTTGCTATATTTTGTTTATTGTGTTTTCGATTATCATACTATTTTATTGTTATTAATGTTTTTTCTTGTAAACTTTGGACTATTTTTCTTATTAATGACTATGCTTTCTTCTTCTTTTACTTGAGAAAAAAATCCTATCACATCCACCATATGCAGTCCTCCTCTAAACATAAAAACAAACCACAACAATATTGAACTGATCAATCCCCATCTAATTACATGAGTGAATAGAACACGCCAAACCAGAATATACATATAGCTTTATTTTTCTAACCCCCCCACCCCCCCAACACACACACACATACAAGAGACAAGACATTCCAATAGTACTTCTAATTATTCACCCTTGTTTCCATTTCAAGAAACCTCTTTTGCTAACCATTGGTGACAAGTCTTTTCTTCTGAACTTCAACATCCTCCAAATCCTCATCCTCAAATTTGTTTATTAAAGAGAAGTACTCAACATTTTCTTTAAAAAACTTGACAAGAACCAAATATAGGGAGATAGTAAAAACAGTAGTCCCAACCAAATACCAACTAAATTGTATATTTGCTAATGCCTTTGCTCTTTCAAGTGCTTCCTTGTTATGACATCTAACCACTTGACGCCCTTCTTCCCATGTCAAAAAGCAATCTTTTGGGACAAAATCTGGAGTCCAAAGCATGATACCCATGACCATAAACCAAATTCCTTGAAACATAATGGTATAAGATCTCACAAAACTATTCAAGAAACTTTTAGGGAAAGGAATACCTAAAAGAGTAGTTGCGAACGACGAAAAAATAACAATTTGGAGAAGCCAATGGTATTGTCCTTCAACACCCTTATGGTCAGTAGAATGTAGATGGAATAGAAGGAGTTCTTGACCAAAAGCAAGAGATGCAAGTAATAATGTAAGTCCATTTTGAACTAGGGTTGAAGGGACCATGATTTTATCGAATATTATCGAAAAGATTGCATAGACAAAGAAATTAAGGGAAATAGTTGCATGTTCAAAATTATGGAGATGATATGAAGGTATAGTTCCATCAGTGTCAAGAGGCTGATGTTTTGATGGACTAATAAAGAGTTCCATTAATATAGAGGCTATGGTGCCAAACATAATCACAAAAAGCTCTAAATATCTTATTCTTGGAGATGGGAACCATAACAAAGAAGTGTAGGATTTTGGATGGAGACAATGTAATTTTATGTGGTTAAGCAAATGCCAAATACCAATAACAAAGAAACCAAATCCTGGTGCTACATGACCTACTAATGTGCCCATTTTTTATTTTGTTTGTTTTAGTGGAATGAGAATATGAAATGATTGAATATTGAGAGGGTTATATATAGGAGATACCTAAGGCACTATGCATTTATATTTTTACCCTCATAATGTATTAGGATTTGAATAATTATTTGATAACTTCCTAAGTTAGCATTGTACATATTCTATCTATTTTACTTCCTCCGTTCATTTTTATTTGTCATTATTTGAGTTGGCACACCAATTAAGAAAACAATTATTGATAAATGTATTTTACTAAAGTATTCTATTAAATGATGTTTAGTATTATGTCTTGAAAAATGATTTGGAGAATAAGTATTAAATGCTGAGGGTAAAACATGAAAAATAATAATTGTCTTTTCTTGATATGTCAAAAAGTGACTGGTAAAAATAAAAATCTATTTTAGAAATAAGTGACAAGTAAAAGTGAATGGAAGAAGTTATTTATTTGGAGTAATTTGGTTTGCACGGAATATAAGAAAAAAACTTTAAAAATTTTGAATTTATATTGTCATTACTTGTGTGGTTATAAAACTTTTATAACTTATCGATTCAAATCATATATTACTAAAAGTGAAAAGATTCAAATTAAAAAGTTAGATTACTATTTTAGTATTCCTAGACTAAACATTAAATAATAATCATTTTAGATTATTTATATCATCATCATATCTCATCATATCTCATATAATCATATTAAATATTGAATGACTTTTTTTTTCCAACAAACAAATAATACCGGGGGCGGAGCCACCTTAGGCGAAGGGTGTTCACTGGAACACCCTTCGCCAGAAAATTATATAGTGTATAAAGGTTAAATGTTAGTTATTATGAGTGTATATTTGATTTTGCACATCCTTAACATAGGTGAGAAGAAAATTTGCACATCCATCTCGAAATTCCTAGCTCCGCCACTGAATAATACCATAATACAATGATGTAATTTACACATTCTAATAATAATAATAAAAAAAAAAGTGAAGGAAAAACAAAATCATTCGGATGTAAGGATAATGTTATAGTGGGTGGTACTTTAATGAATAATAATTGCTTCTACAATAATGAATCTTTTTATGGGTAGACCAAAATTAAGCAATTGAAGAAAATTTTAAGTTACACAATTTAATTATCTAATGAAATTATTGCATTCTTGTTCACTTAATGATTTTGAAGATAGTCTTTTAGCCTTATGTGCCCTGTATATTTATGTTCGTCTATAGTTCTATTACTTTCAATATTCCTGAACTTATGAATATTCATGAAATTGTATATTACTATTATTTATGCATTTTTTTTTATCAATTTTTTAAATTTCTTTTAACAATGTTTTAAAAATAAGTTCTTACCCTCTCCACTCTAACCACCCACCCCCTATCTCTCCTTCCCCACCCACAAAAGAAAATTGAGATTTTTTTTTTAAAAAAAAAAATTCCTACCCCACCCTCCAAAAAATAATTTTACATTTTTTTGGTTTTGGATTAGATATATATACAAATACCTATAAGAAAATATTTTCTACTCGCATACCGAATATAACAAAAATGAAAATTCAAAAATTCAAAAATTCAAAAATTCAAAAATTAAAAGAGTTTAAATGGTAAGCACGTGATCTGCGATTAATTATTTGAATTTGAAGTTTTATATATTTTGCTAAATGTTCGCCAATTTTTTGTGTTTGTGAAATATCATGTGGCAAGATATTTAAATAAAAAAGAGAATGTAGTACATACCCCAATTCATATAAGTTAATGTGTGCTTTTCAAATTAATGAGTGATAGTTTAAGTATGATTTTAATAGTTTAAGTATGTTGTAACATTTTGCTCTAACATTTAACATAATAACATACATACCTAGTATATATATTCTCACAAAGTAGAATCGAAAGAGGGTAGAATATTTGCAAATCTTGCCTCTACCGCACAGATAGAAAAAATTGGTTTTAATAAACCTTTTCGATTCCAAGAAAGATCTTTTTTTACATTCATATGAACATAAAAAAAAATTCATTAACTAAATATAATTTATTTTCTAACAAATTTAAAATGAAATAGTGTGAAATAAAGTCAAACAAAGGGAATAACATTTTAGGGAATAATATCTTGAGAAAATAGTTTTATAATTAATTCAAAACACAAGAACTGCCTTTTCAACTACTCTTTTAAAAAACATTATTTGAATAATTAACAAAAACCAGACCCTGGTGCAACGTGACCTACCAATGAGCCCATTTTTTATAAATTTATTTGGCATAATTCTGTTCGCACGAAATTTAAGAAATTTATTTTTTTAAAATTCTGATTTTATATTGTCACTAGTGCAATTATTTGCGCTTCATAGGTTTAAAAGTCCATCATTACTAATTTTATACAATAATATTCAGAAAAGAAAAGATAGATATAAAATAGGAAAAACATAATTGTGATCATAAAAATGATGATATATTTCTTTTTCATCATAAGTGATTGGCTACTATATAGCACAAGAAGAAATTCTAAAAAATATATCTATCATCTTTATCAAAGTGATGAACATAAATGGTCACATTATCACCTTTTCTATATCGTCTCTTTTGATTATTGACAACATGATTGATGGGAAAAGAAAACTAAAAAGGGGGAAAATATATAAAAAGAAGGAGAAAATGAAAATGAGTATTCAACAACTTCATAAAAAATAGTTATTTATAGATTGATTAAGCCACAGGAATAAGGTAGAAAAAAGTTGAAGAGAAATGTTATTTAAGTAAAGAAAACAAATAGATGAAGGTTATTTTGTAACTCGTGAGATATAATTAGATATAGTAAATATGATTAATTATTTCATTATTAAATAAATAATTGATTAATGAAATTTTTAAAAATAAGATAAAAGATAAGTAATTTTCTAGCCATAGAGAGGTGTCACATCATCTTGTTTTCGCATTTACAGATCATTTTTTAAGAATTATCCAAATTCCTCAGTTTTTCATGTGTTTTAGCCCATAGATCTGGCGCCCCAGAGCAACCAATTTTTTTTTTTAAAAAAACACTTTATGAGGACATCCGTAATGAGTTGAGGGAAACATCACGTATACTCACATCATTTTTAACGTATATTTTCGCATTTACAGGCCATTTTTTAGGAATTACCCAAATTCCTAGATTTTTTTGTGTGTATTAGCCCATAGATCTGGCGCCCCGGAGCACCCAATATTTTTTTCTGAAAAAACTTTATGAGTACCTCTGTAATGAGTTGCGGAGCCATCATGTATACTCAAACCATTTTTAACGCATATTTTCGCATTTACACGTCATTTTTCTGGAATAACCCAAATTTCTCGATTTTTCATGTGTATTAGCCCATGGATCAGGCGCACCCGAGCACCCAAAAATTTTTTCTAAATAAACTTTATGAGGACCTCTGTAATGAGTTGGGGAACCATCACATATACCCACACCATTTTTTTAATGCATATTTTTTCATTTACAGGCCATTTTTTAGTAATTACCCAAATTCCGCAATTTTTTGTGTGTATTAGCCCATGGATCTGGCTCTTCGAAGAACCCAAAAAAAATTTTGTAAAAAATTTATGAAGACATCCGTAATGAGTGGGAGAACAATCACATATACTCACATTTTAACGCATATTTTCGCACTTACATGCCATTTTTAGGAATTATCCAAATTCCTCAATTTTTCGTGAGTATTAGCGGATAGATCTGGCACCTCGAAGCACCCAAAATATTTTCAGAAAAAACTTAATGAGGACCTCCGTAATGAGTTGGGGAACCATCACATATATTCACACCATTTTTTACGCATATTTTCGCATTTACAGGCCATTTTTATTAGGAATTATCATAATTCCACGATTTTTTGTGTGTATTAGTCCATGGATCTGCTTCCCCAAAGCACCCAAAAAAAATTTTGAAAAAACTTTATGAGGACCACCGTAATGAGTTAGGGAATCATCACGTATACTCACACCTTTTATAATGCATATTTTCACTTTTACAAGATTTTTTTTAGGAATTACCCATATTTCTCAGTTTTTCGTGTGTATTAACCCATGGATCTGGCGCTCCGAAGTACCCAAAAAAATGTTCTGAAAAAAATTTATGAGGACCTCGATAATGAGTTGGGGAACCATCACGTATACTCACACCAATTTTTGACGCATATTTTCGCATTTACAGGTCTTATTTTAGGAATTACCCAAATTCCACAGTTTTTCATGCGTATTAGCCCATGGATCTGGCCCACCGAAGTACCCAAAATTTTTTTCTGAAAAAACATTATATGGACCTCTGTAATGAGTTGGGGAATAAACACGTATACTCACACCAATTTTTAAACACTTATTTTCGTATATACAAGCCCATTATTAGAAATTACCCAAATTCCTCGATTTTTCGTGTGTATTAGTCAATGTATCTGCTGCCCCGGAGCGCCTAAAAAAATTTTGTGAAAAAACTTTATGAGGACACTGTAATGAGTAAGGGAATCATCACGTATACACGTACCATTTTTAACGCGTATTTTCGCATTTACAGGCCATTTTTTAGAAATTATCCAAATTCATCGATTTTTGGTGTGTATTAGCACATGGATCTGGAATCCCGGAGCACCCAAAAAAATTTTCTAAAAAAAGCTTTATGAGTACCACCGTAATGAGTTGGGGAACCATCACATATACTCACACCATTTTTAACTCATATTTTCGCATTTACATGTCATTTTTAGGAATTACCCAAATTCCTCAATTTTTTTTGTGTATTAGTCCATGGATCTGGCGCCTCGGAGTCCAAAAATTTTTTTCTGAAAAAACTTTTTGAGGAACTCCGTAATTAGTTGAGGAACCATCACTTATATTCACACCATTGTTTTAACGCATATTTTCACATTTACTGGCCATTTTTTAAAAATTACCCAAATTTCTCGATTTTTCATGTGTGTAGCCTATTGATTTAGCGCTCCGGAGCACCCAAAAAAAAATTTCTGAAAGAAACTTATGAGGACCTCCGTTATGAGTTGGGGAACCATCACGCATACTCACATCATTTATTTATCGCATATTTTCGCATTTACATGCTATTTTAAGGAATTAACCAAATTCCTCAGTTTTTTGTGTGTTAATTAGCCCAAAGATCTGGCGCCCCGAAGCACTTAAAATTTTTATTTGAAAAAACTTTATGAGGACTTCCGTAATTAGTTGGGGAATCATCACGTATACTCACACCATTTTCTATAACGCATATTTTCCCATATATTGGCTATTTTTTACAAATTACCCAAATTTCTCGATCTTTCATGTGTTAATTAATTAGCACATTGATCTGGCGCTCCGGAGCACCCAAAAAAATTTTCTGAAAAAAACTTTAAGAGGACCTCCGTAATGAGTTGGGGAAACCATCACGTATACTCACACCATTTTTAACGCATACTTTTGCATTTACAAACCATTTTTTAAGAATTATCCAAATATCTTGATTTTCATGTGTTAATAGGCCATGGATCTGGCGCACAGGAGCACTCAAATTTTTTTAATAAAAAAACTTTATAAGGACCTTTGTAACGAGTTGCGAAACCATCACGTATACTCACACCATTTTTAATGCATATTTTCGCATTTACAGGCCATTTTTTTAGGGATTACCCAAATTCCTCAGTTTTTGTGTGTATTATCTATGCATGAGGCGTCCCGGAGCAGCCAAAATTTTTTTTTGGGAAAACTTTATGAGGACCGCCATATTGAGTTGAGGAACCATCACGTATACTCACACCATTTTAACGCATTTTTCGCATTTACAGTCCATTTTTTAGATATTGCCCAAATTACTCATTTTTTCGTGCGTATTAGACCAAGGATTTGACGCCCCTGAACACCCAAAAGTTTTTTCTGAAAAAACTTTATGAGGAGTTCCGTAATATGGTGGGGAACCATCACATATACTCACATCACTTTTTGACCCATATTTTCGTATTTACAAGCCATTTTTTAGGAATTACCCAAATTCCTCAATTTTTCGAGTGTATTTATCACCCCAAGGATCTAGCGCCCCAGAGCACCCTAAATGTTTTCATAAAAAACTTTAGAAGTACCTCCGCAATGAGTTGGAGAACCATCACGTATATTCAAACCATTTTTTTAACGCATATTTTTCACATTTACATGCGGTTTTTGAGAAATTGCCAAATTTCTCAGTTTTTTATGTGCATTAGCCCATGGACCTGGCTCCCTGAAATACCCAATATTTTTTCTGAAATTTTTTTATAAGGACCTCCATAGTAAGTTGGGGAATTATCACGTATACTCGCACCACTTTTAACGTTTATTTTTGCATTTACATGCCATTTTTAGGAATTCCCCAAATCTTTGATTTTTCATGTGTATTAGCCCAAGGTCTGGCGCACCAAAGCACCCAAAACTCTTTTCTGAAAAATATTTATGAGGACCTCCGTAATGAGTTCAAGAACCATCACATATACTCACACCATTTTTAACCCATATTTTCGCATTTACAGGCCATTTTTTAGGAATGACCTAAATTTCTCGATTTTTCGTGTGAATTAACCAATGGATTTGGCGCCCCGGAGCACCCAAGAGTTCTTCCGAAAAACTTTATGAGAATCTCCGTAATGAGTTGGGGAACCTTTACGTATACTCACACTATTTTTAACGCATATTTTCACATTAACAGGTCATTTTTTAGGAATTACCCAAATTACTCGATTTTTCGTGTGTATTAGCCCATGGAATTGGCGTCCCGGAGCAGTCAAAAGTTTTTTTCGAAAAAACTTTATAAGGACTTCCTTAATGAGTTGGGGAACCATTCATGTATACTCACACAATTTTTAACGCATATTTTCGCATTTACAGGCCATTTTCTGGGAATTACCAAAATTGCTTGATTTTCATATGTGTTAGCCCATATATCTTGCGCTCCAGAACACCCAAATTTTTTTTCTGAAAAAACTTTATGTGGACCTTCATAATGAGTCTGGAAACCATCACGTATACTCACACCATTTTTAATGCATATTTTCGCATTAACATGTCAATTTTAGGGAATTACCCAAATTTCTCAGTTTTTCGTGTGTTATTATTAGCTCATGAATTTGGCGCCTCAGAGCCTCCAAAATATTTTTTTAAAAATTTACTATGAGGAACTCCGTAATGAGTTGGGGTACCATCACATATACTCACACCATTTTTAACGTATGTTTTCACATTTACAGGCCATTTTTTAAGAATTACCCAAATTTCCTCGATTTTTCGTATGTATAATCCAATGGATCTAGCGCCCCAGAGCACATAAAATATTTTTTGAAAAAACTTTAAGAGACCTCCGTAATGAGTTGGGGAACCATCACTTATACTCACACCATTTTTAACGCATATTTTCGCATTTATTGCCCATTTTAAGGAATTACCCAAATTTATTAATTTTTTGTATGTTAGCCTATGGATCTGGCACCCCGGAGCACCCAAAAAAAATTTTGAAAAAACTTTATGATGACCTCTGTAATGAATTGGGGAACCATCACGTATACGCACACCATATTTTTTGTGCATATTTTCTTATTTACAGGCCATTTTTTAGGAATTACCCCAATTTTTCTGTTTTTCGTGTTTATTAGCCCATGAATCTGGCGCCCTAGAGTATTCAAAAAAAATTCTGAAAAAACTTTATGAGGACCTCCGTAATGAGTTAGGGAACCATCACGTATACTCACACCATTTTTAACGCATATTTTCGCATTTACATGCATTTTTAGAAATTACCCAAATTCATCGATTTTTCATGTGTATTAACCTATGGATCTGGCACCCCAGAACACCAAAAAAAAAATTCTGAAAAATACTTTATGAGGACCTCCGTAATGAGTTGGGAAACCATCACGTATACTCACACCTGTTTTTAACGCATATTTTTGCATTTACAGAATATTTTTTAGGAATTACTCAAATTGCTCGATTTTTCGTATATTAGACCATGGATCTGGCGCCCTGGAGCACCCTAAATTTTTTTCTTAAAAAGCTTTATGACGACCTATGTTATGAGTTGGGGGACCATCACTTATACTTACACTATTTTTAACGCATATTTTCGCATTTATATGTCATTTTTTAGGAACTACCCAAATTTCTCATTTTTCGTGTGTATTAGCCCATGGATCAGGCGCCCCGGAGCACCCAGAAATTTTTTCCGAAAAAACTTTATGAGGACCTCCGTAATGTGTTAGGGAACCATCACGTATACTCACAATATTTTTAACGCATATTTGTGTATTTATAGGCCATTTTTTAGGAATTATCCAAATTTCTCGATTTTTTGTGTGTTAATTAACCCACGGATCTGGCGCCCAGAGCACCCAAAAAATTTTCTGAAAAAACTTTATAAGGACCTCCGTAATGAGTTGGGGAACCATCACGTATACTTACACCATTTTTTAATGCATATTTTCCCATTTGTAGGCCATTTTTTAGGAATTACCCAAATTCCTCAGCTTTTCTTGTGTCAAACCCATGAATCTGGCACCTCGAATCACCCATAATTATTTCTTGAAAAAACTTTATGAGGACCTCCGTAATGAGTTGGGGAACCATCACATATACTCACACCATATATATATAGATATATATATAAGTTTACTTTAAATCCAACTTAAATCCAAACGATACTTAGTTATTAATAAACCAAAAGGACACATCATTTCGAAAGGTTACTTCACATTAATGTTATTCTTTTTTGAAGAATATAAATAAATAAAGAAAAAGGAAAAATATGTATATTGATCTTAGAGAGCCCCACATCACCATATTGAAGATTCTCTTTTATTTATATATAAAATAAGATAAGATATAAGATAAAATGTAGTTGTTAAAATACTGTTGTAAACACATACATTTAATAGAATAGGCGTACACAGGTCCTATATCTATCTTTTTAGAGTAAAAAGATTATTTTTCATAAATCCTCATTCCAAGAAAAGAACTTGTGCTTATTTAAGATCGAGAAAAATATGTTGGACTAAATCAAGTAAACAAGATTGAAAATTGATTCTTCCATGTCTTTCAAAGTCAAAATTGGCCCATAATATTGCTGATCCAACTCTGGAAGACTTTTTTTTTAGGGGATCTAATGAGTTACAATTTGGCCTAGGGGTGTCAACTGAGCGGATTGTGTTGAAATTAGAGATATTAAAATGGGTTGGATTGTGACCCGCCTAAATTTATTTGGGCTCAAATGGGCTAAAAAGTGGGTTGGGTCTTGACCCGCTTAATCTCAATAATTTTAACATATTGATATTTAACTTTTATAACCATAATTTGAATTTCAAATCAAGATTTTTTTAAAAAAAATTACAAATAGATAGATAAATCCTAAAAGATATTAAATAGATAATAATACATATCTTCAATATAAGAACATACATTACATCAATGCAAATAAAGAGTTTTAAAACGGGTTGAAATAGAAGATAGAATTGGGCTCAATTGAGGATTCTCTTAGAATGGGTTAAGACTTGAATGAGTTGAGATTGAACCCAACTCAAATTATCATGAGCTCAACTCTTAAAATTTTGGACAAATTACTAAAGTATACACCTTATATTATTTTCCATTTGTCCATATATCTTTTAAAAATAACTAAAATATCTTATTTTAATAATGTATTTGTATTAATGTATTAATATATCCGTGCTTGTATTAATGTATCCGCGCTTTCATTAATGTATCCGGATTGGGTTAATTTTAAGGGATTATTGTAATTAGAAAAAAAGTAGGGATAGATAGTAATTTCATCTTTACTGATGTAACTTATCCTAAAATTTTGAAAGGATTAGACGGGTTACCAACTTTGGGTTCATTTTTGACGCCTCATTTTGGCCCATGAACTTCTCGTGTAACTTATTTAATTAAAAATAAAATTGCTTATTCTTTTTTTTCTTTCTATAGCTTTCATCACATACGAATTAGTATTACTATATCACTAAAATGTAGAATTATATAAACTTCCCAAGACGTATTTTATTTTTATCTTTATAGATAACATGGTTGAACAAGAAAATAATTAATTAGACGTTAGAATTGAATTAACGCATGTAAGTTCTGTTAGTTTGGTAAGACTTGTAAACAATTGAACAACATATATAGAATGAAGATAGAGATAATTATTGTGACAGAAACAAATACATGAAGAAGTCGAAAGAGAACCAACATCTACTATATACACATAAAAAAATAATTTTATCCATATACAATAATGTAAATTTCTATCAAAAATGATTAGATAAACCAACAAAAAAATGAAATGTTTCATTTATTACATGTACATTTTTTCTACTTGTACATAATTCGAACTACAAGCATTATTGACTGTTTAGTTGATACGAAGTAGTTTTGGATCTAACTTAACAATAAAAGTTACATGTGTCGTGACTTTAATCAACATATGAAAATCGTTTGTCACCGCGGCCGGTATTGCCTGCCGGAGCATGTTTCTCCGGCGACCGTGATTGCCGGAAAATCTACTACTCCCCACCACAATATTATCATGCCTTGATCTACACATCATCATGCCATATTTAAACCATAGCCACCCTTTTGATTTCTTGATCCTTATAATTTGCACATCATGACCAATTTTTTGACTTGCACTACTAGTTTCTATGTAGTGATTTAACTCCTTTGAGATTCTTTCAATCTCATACTTATCAAGAAGGGACATAATATTACTATTATCATGAATTGGAACAATAATATTTGGTGATGATTTTCTTATGTGGGAGGACAAGGAAGATGAAGGTTGCATTTCTTGATACAAAGAAAAAAAAGATTGGATTTTAGAATTGGAATATGTGGGACTTAAAAGCTAGTTCTACACTTTATTATATAAGAGGGAGATGGTTGCTTTTAGCATAATGGGGTTAGTAAATAAAAAAAAATAGGGAGATTTTAGTAACTTGATTAATTGGTTGGCTATCTCTTTTATTTTATTGGTCAGAGTTCGATTTTCCTCCTTGTATCCTACTTCCCCACTTTTCCTACCCCTATGAAATGTTTTTTAAAATAAAAATAAAAATAGGGGAATGATTCAAAATCTTAAATTATATATATAGCCATATAGTGTAGACAATTATTAAATTATCAGTTTAGTATAAGTGTTTTGCACCTGTGTCTCACGTCAATTAGTAAATTTATATATAATAAGAACAAAATAATTTTAAAAATAGGAATTAATATTAAGATAAATATTTTATCTATGTAAATGATAAGAATGTCATATATGAAGGTTAAAAAGTTATTTGAAAAAACGTGAACCTTTTTCTTTAATATTTTTAATTCTTTTATAAATTTATTTTGGTAGTCATAAAATTTCTAAAAAAAAAATGTATTTGAGCTATTAGATACCAAAAAATAAAATTAGGAGTTTTATGCCAAAGTTTAGGTCAGGTTATGATGCCAAAACTCCTAATTTTTCCGAATGTGGTTTTACGTTGCTTTCTATCTTTTGTGATGTATCTTGTTTAAAATATATTTTAGTCTTTCTATATATTTTAGGATTTTTTAGCTATTAATTTTTTTAATATCTCTTACTATATATTTTAGGATTTCTTAATTTTCAAAATATATTTTTCTATTACCGTATATTTTAGGATTGATATAAATGAAGTTTAACTTGATAGTGTAAAAAATTTAGATATGGTCAATGTACACAACTTAATTAAATTCAAGATTTAATAAGCTTTATTCCCTCTAATTCACTTGGTAAAATTAGATTATTTTATTTTATTTTACCATGTTTTCATAAATACTTTTTGTAAAAAAAATAATTGTTAACTACTGTGACAACTCTTTACCTACTTTCTAATATATATATATAAAATTTCAAATAATTAAATATTCTATATTCGAATTGATATCCAAATTTAATTAATTTAACTATCGTACTTTAGAATATATCACATAAAATTGAAACGCATGAATTTGTATTGTTGCTATATATGATTAATGAAGCTCGAGCCATTAAATTTGAGTGGGTAACTTTGACACATTGTTAAAAGTAGATTTATATGTATTATTTATTCACTGATAATCTCACTAATTTTTGTATTATTCAATTTTAACAAAGTTTATTGTTGTTCCCATTGAAAGTTATCGAAAATAGCTTCATTATTATCATAAAGTAGGATTAATTAAAATTTATATACACGCTATTCTTTTCAGTTTTTACTTATGTTAATGAGTTTATTATTATTGTAATTTATTGTCGCTTTGAACAATTTGAATATTAAAATGTAATTAAATTCTTGTTATTACGTAGATTCCATGTAAGTATGAATTAATTGATTAAGATGGAAATGTAAGTATGCTTTATAATAATGTGAAGGTGTTGAAATATTTGGTACGGCATGTTGTCTTATTTGCCTATTTGTTTGTTTTCTTCCTTTGGAGGAATATTGTTTTTTTAAAAAAATATTGTGAGTTTTATTAATTCTTTCGTTTCAATTTACATATTTCACCCTTGCGTTATCACTTTTTTGCTAATTCCGGTTCAATCTTACCTTAGCAAATACCGCCTGACCCAAAACTCCCGGTCCGGCTGAAAGCTCACTCCCTCATCCCTCCCGTGTTTTGTCCAATTTTTTTTATCAGATTAGTATGGTAGAACGAAATTAATTATATCTACATAATATCTAATATTTGTTTTTACCAAATGTTTTTAATTTTTTTTCTTTTAATTATGCACCTAGTTAAACAGTGCAACGTAAATTGAAACGAGAAGAGTACTAATTAAAATATACTTATCATATATTAATTAGTAAACAAACAATTTGTTGTGGCGGTCGGCTGGTTGTTAAGTCTAATTTGTGTGTGGTGAACACCTAGTAGTTGGCATCTAATGAAGTCATTTACCATTGTTAAACAAACAAAAATAGAGTATAATAATAAGTCATTAGCTTTAATCCTAAAATAAAATTGATTAATTATACCGAAAGAATAAGTGGGGAAAAAAATACACACTATTCCAATCAAATTAAATTTCAATTAATAACCACTATATATGGTCTCTATAAATATCTAATAATTCATAAAATTTTATTGCATTGTGTTGACATTTTATAATCATATCCACACAATGGTTTTTTTTCTTTTTCATAATTAAATATTTTCGCTAAAACTTTATAAGTAGTGGTATTAGCGTCCATTTTTGCAATAAATAGAGAGTTTTTTTCTTTCAAAACGTAGTAAAATATATTGTAATTGTGTGCCTGCAATATCTAATCTGAATAAAATCGTGTGAATATAGTATCTAATTTTAAATGTGTGTATATTTTTTCAAAGCAAAAGATGGATGTACGAGAAGACTATTGACTTGGCATACCCCTTAAGAAACAATAAATAATAGAGATAATATTACTATATTATCCTTTGACTTTATTAAATTTAATGCTTTGAGAAATGTTTTAGATGATAAATAGTATTTAATAGTAAGGGTAAAATAAACCAAAAAGATAAATTATCTCTTGATTTTCAAAATTGGACAAGTATTGTTAGACAACTATTTATAGTATAGTGGACAACTATTGTTGGACGGAGGGAGTAGTAAAATTTGCCTGGTTTGATATAAACACGTAGATAGAAGTTTTACTTTTCCAATCTCCTTGCAAATATGGGCTCATAGCTCCTGTACAGAAAACTTCTTGAATCAACAAAACCCATGGGCCAGGCATAGACTTGGCCCAAATCCAAGTATGTTTTACCTTCATTTAGCCCAAACAGCACTAAGTTGTAGCCCAAGAAAGAAAATAGATGAAAAGGGTAGGACTTAGGACTTAGGAGGTTATTAAAAAAGTTCCTATATAAAAAAGAAGTGGATGTTCTTTAATGAAAATTGCTATTTAAAAAAAATCCTATCAATTGTTCATTCTTTTATGGTGAATTTATGAAAATATATGAAGACAATCATGTTAGGGGAGGCTTGACGCAGCAATAAAAGTTATCGTCTTGGGATGAAGATGTCACGAGTTCAAGCTGCAAAAATAATTTCTTGCCAAAATGCAAGAAAAGATTACATAGGTAACAACCTATATGGTCCCACAGTTCCCAAGGCCATGGTTAGAGCGGGAATTTCATGCATTGGGCTGCCATTTTTTTTTATATGAAGGAAACCTTCAAATCAACTCACATGTTCAAGCCGCAAAAACAATCTCATGGAGAGATGTAAGATAAGATTGCATACGTAAGAACCTACTGCCTGCATGGTCCCGACAATTGCCCAGACCGCGGGAACTTCGTGCACTAGATTGTCATTTTCTTTTATGTGAAAGAAAAACCTTAAAAACAAACACAGCTAATAAAACAGAACGTAGGCATTTCTGAGCAGTAGACTAAAGTTAAACCCTTCCATATTGTTATTAATAAGATTAAAACTCTTATTTTTAACAACATTGCCAAATCATTTTGGCAATGAACTCAGCCTTGCTGAGTACAATACAAATTGAAGCTTAGAAAACAACATAATATATCAAAATGACTAGCTATATAACTCTCTTAAGGACATGTGAGGAAAGGGTTGTTAAGAAATTCAATTCTTTCTCCAAACGTTGCACCCCGAGAATATTCATCGAGTCCTCATGAAACGAATATGCGTTCAAGGGTTCCAGAGGATGGTAGTCTCCGCGATCATAGAGGTCACGACGTATGGATCCATGTTCGATGCAGGCCTCCTGTCCTCAAAGTATCCCTTGCCTTCCTTCTCCGTGTCTCTTCCCACACGAATGGATGCACCACGGTTTGCAACACCCTAAACGATACAAACACAATAAACATAAAATGAGATACAGGACATATTTTCCAGGAATTTAACTTATATACACTGACAGTATAAAAAGACTGTAGTTTCATAGTACCCATTTGAACGTGTTGATGTCAGCTGTCTCGTGTCTTCCAGTAAGACGACGTTCATTGCCTTCACCATATGCTGCAATGTGCTCCTTGTGCCTAAGTCCAAGCTTCTCAATAGCCTTCTTGATAACTTCATAGCCTCCCTCCTTCCTCATAGACTTAGTACTGAAAAAAAAAACAGTCCAAAGTTTCAATCATTTTGAAATAGAGAGAAAAAAGTACTAATCGCGGAGTTGAATCTGAAATGTTATTAGTTACTATTACTCTACCTGTAATTTGTATGCGCTCCTGCACCATTCCAGTCACCCTGATAGTCAAGAAGTTACAAATACGAGTATTTGAAGTTAGCAAACTTAGGCGTTTGGACATGATTTGATTGCGAGTTATTGAAGTTGAAACTGAAAAGAGAGTTTGATTTCACACGACGAGTGCACAAAATAGTGATCTTACCGGAATAGGTTTGGGGTCGAATGACACGACAACTCCAGCAATCTCTGTAATCCTCTGTTTAACAACCAAAATCGACACAATAAGAGAAATGAACTGATATTTAGGCTAAATTTATCGATAATTTAGCTACATTACCTCAAGAATGTAACGAGCTGCCCACAACTCGTCACCTGATGCAATGCCAACTGAAGGTCCAACTTGAAATTCCCACTGCATCATGTCGAATAAAGCAAACAGAAGTTCAATAATCGTCTAAACTAAGGCAGAGGCGAATCTAAAGCAGGTTTTTTATGTTCATTTTATGTTTTGCTTGAATTATTTAATACATATAATATTGTCACACTCGTTTTGAACTCACTGACTCTATATTCTAGATTTGCTTACCTGTCCAGGCATCACTTCTCCGTTGATACCACTAATGTTAATACCGGCATAGATACATGCCTTGTAATGAGCATCGACAATATCGCGTCCGAAAGCCTTTCCAGATCCAATTCCACAGTAGTATGGTCCCTAAAAGCAATCATAAAATTAGTCGAGTTCATCATAAATCGAGATAGGACAAAGGGAAATCCAAATTCATTTAAGATATACAAAAGTTAAAATGCAAAATCTAGTGTTTTGTTCAACAAAGACACATTCTTTTTTAAACTGATTGAAAAAGAAAGTAAGACAAACAAATTGAAACAGATGGAGTAGCATATTGAGAAAAGCAATATTTGCATAGTATCATCATCAATGCAACTATAAAAGGAAAACATTTAAAAGCAAGAAAAGGAGAATGGTTGAACAACTAAATATGTTGCCACTTTTCCCCCCTTTTATTCTATTTTTTTTTCCATGTGAACATAAGTGTAATTGGTAATGAGAACATATGCCTGAAAGCTATGTTGCTCGAACCCTCCAAAAATATCATCGCATCCATGTTCCCCCCTCTCTTTTTTTTCCCTTTCCATGTGAGCATAAATATAAATTAGGTCGTAAGAACAAATGTGGGGAAAGTTGTTCGGATCCTCCAGAAATATTGTCACAACCCCCGATTAGAGGATCCAACATGGACACACTGGAATTTTTGAAGGGTCCGAACAACATATCTCGAAAGATGTGGAAAAAAGAAGAGGAAAATTGGCATGTGAAGTGGGGAAAAAGTTGTTGAAAAATTTACCTGTGGTCCAGGAAAACCACCAACAGGCCATCCAAGAGGCCAATTAATTTCCTTTTGTAGCAAGGTGTATTCTTGCTCAAGACCATACCTAATTTACACAAATTATCAAAAAGTTAAGGAATTTCCAAAATGACATAAGGAAAAAAAATCCAATTTGAAAGATAAAGTGGATATGTTAATATTCACGCAAACTGGCTCAAGCAACACCATAAAAAAACGGCTATGTAAGTACCATGGTTCCTCAACAACAACATCAGGGTTGCTAAATATTTTAGCAGCATTGTGCCTCTTGTTTGTTGGAATTGGTTCACCAGCTGGGGTGTAACAATCACAGATGACCTTTAAGTTAAAAAAAAAAATAGAATGAAAAAAATGTAAATGATATTATAAAGTAAACTAGTAAAGGATTTAACTTATATATATTGATAGCGTAAAGAACTTTCACATTAACATGTTGCAGTCTATGTTGTTCAGATCCTCCAAAAATGTCGTTACAACTGTGTTGGATCCTCAAAAATGTTCTATAAATTTTGAAGGATTGAACAAAACACCCCGGTGGCATTATTGGAGGTTCGGAGCAACATAGGACTTATAATAGGTAACATGTCTTATTTTTTGAGTCACTTACCACTTTTTATGTTCGGTTACATGTGATTGTCGTTTTATATATACTATCAATATATAAAAGTTGAACACAAATGTAAATGTGTTACTCACTAAGATATTGCTGCCCCTCCTGAATGGATCCTTGAAAATTGCTTGAGGACTGTATCAAATTACAAGAACATTCACATAATTGTCCTCAAAAATAAAGGGATGATAGTGGGGTGGGGCGGGGCGGGGCGGGGACAGGCAAGTTGAGGCTTAACTCACAAAAAAATTCAACCCATCCCCCATAGAAAATTTTCTATTTTCAAGCCCTGCCTTACCCCGCATAACATTTTTTTCTGTTTTCAAGTCCCGTCTTGCCCCGCATAGCATTTTTTTTTTAATTTTCAACACGCCCTGCTATGCATAGCAATTTATATAATTTTCAAAACGCCTTGTCCCACCCCGCCCCACATAATAAATTTTGCATACTTACTATAGGATCACTTCACTGTCTTCTCCAGGAGCTTGACCTGTGCTAGAACCATCATAATTCCATTTGGGAAGCTTTGAAGGATCATCAACAGGACCAGATAGAGTCTTTATACAAGAAATAAAATAAAAAACACTAATTTAGATTTCTTCACATATTATTCAAATAAAAAATAAAAAAATACAACCATGTTATATAAAATAAAATAAAAGATTTATTACCCTGGCTTTGCTCCTTACATCCATTCCTGATCCACCAATCCTGATTATAAACAGAACAAGATTAACATCAAAAACTAACATTTTAATTCAACACAACATAATCATTAATCACCATAGAAGCAAAAGATTCCATTTAACATATTTGTTTTCTTTTTCTTTTCTGGTTTCCACCCAGTGTTTGGTATCTCACTATATTCAATTCACACCAAGAAATCCCATATAGGGAATAAAGACGCTTCCTAACAAACAGGACTCCATAGTGGGACTCAAACCTGAAACTTCTGATTATAGATGAATACATATATTTTCTTTATTACAATGTATAAAGAACTGAAAACAAATCCCCAATAGAGAAATTAATTCAACAGTGTATAGAGAGTATATATATGTCTCAAATTATCATTAATTAAGAAGAACACAAGATTTATTTATTTTAAGTCGGAGGGTTCAAAATAACAATGTATATATTACTTCTCTGTGACAATAAAAAGAAAAAATGAATCTAATGAATTTACTGATTATGAAAACTTCACAATTCACCATTTTATATTTTGAAAAACAAATTGAGACTTTATCATAGCAAAAATTCATACTAATAAAAAAAATAGAGAACAGAGAAGAAACTAGAAAATAAGGCACAAATGAAGCATTGGTGAAAACAAATTTGTAAGAGCCAGTTTGGATTGCCTTAAAAAAAAAGTAGCTATTAAGTCAAAAATAAAAATTCAAACTGAAATGACTTTTAAGTCAAAAAAAATAAAAAGTAGGAGAGACCTACTTTGGGTTTTTGATTTATTTTAAGTCATTTTTGACTTTGCCAAACATTTCCTAACTTATTTTAAGTCATTTTTGACTTATTTTAAGTTATTTTTTATATTTGACAAAAACTCGATAAACTATCCTATTTTGGAATTCAGAACGCATAAACTCAAAATTCGAGCGTTGCCTCAATTCATAAGAACCATATTACAAAAAGAATACAAAAGAACTAACCATATGTATTCAGCAATGATTTTCTCAGAGGAATCAGAGAGACTGAGATTGACAAGATCTGAAAGATGAGCCATTATGTGAAAATAATAATAATTCAAAGTTTGAATGAGCGAATTTAATTAATTTGTATAAGCAGAGGTGAAGATAAAGAGAAGGAGTTTCTCTGTTTTTATAGGCAGCTAGAGAGAGTGTTGGTTGTATAAACCTATTCACAATTATATTATTATATATTGTTATTATTACTTATTCAACTTCTAATTAATGTTTGTCTCGTCCGGTGTCCAATATTTGTATTAGGCTTAACTAAATTTAAATTCGTATCAAAATATCTTATGATGGATTATATTAAAATGTTTTCTTACCAAGGCAATTTTATATATCGTACGACTCGAACCCGAGACTTGAGAAAAGATTGAAAACATTTCCTCAATACCAAACACACACTAACCTAGTGTTTGACCATAAATTTTAAATCAAATTTTAAAAAATTATCTTGAAATATCTATTTGATCATGAAATTTCTCCAAATCTTAACTTCAAGTTTCCAAAAACCGGCCCAGAGCAATTTTTTTTAGTTTGTGAGACATCCACTTTTAATACTTCCAAAAAAAACAAAATTCTAAACACAACTTCAAAAATTTAATTTTTCTTCAAGCGTAGGTAACTAGTCAAAGAAATTTTATAAAAAATAAAATAGGAGTAGTCTATAGTATGTAACTTTCAATGCACAAGATTTTTAATTTTTATTTTTTTATGATTCTAATGTTTATAAGAGAGTAATTGAACTGCTGCTTTCTCTATTAACTTTGTCCGTTTTACCAAATTTGTTTACTCATAATGCCAAAAGGCCTCGAATTGCAGCGAGATGGTTGAGATTCTTCATCCTTAGTCGGAAGTTTGAGGTTCAGTTCAAATTTGTAAAATGAAAAAAAAAAATGCTATTTAGAGTGTTGCTCCCATGAAATAAGTCTTATATGTAGTAATTATAAAAATTTAAATTTAATCGAACATCAATACTAATCGATATCAAATATCATATATTTTTTTGACTTTGTCCCTTTACTGTCTATAGTAACCTTTTGGTTTATTCTTGGAAACATGCTATCGTCCAACATGTGTACTGTTGCTAACTAATTTTTTTCATTCACCTAATTCAAAGATATTTGCAACATAATAACTATGGTAAGTTTGCTATGCCCGCCAAACTAGGCAAGCAAGGAGTTTATCCGAATCTCTTGAAACGGAAAAAAAATTATATTATATATGTAATTAAATATTTTTATATTTATAATAAGTGTTGAATTCTCTCCAACGTTTTTATAGGTTTAATGTTATTTTATAAGTATGTAATTAAGATTAATTTTGTTACAATAAATTAGGTTATAATTAATTTTCCAATGACGATGTGGCTTGTACGGTAGATCAATTCGTGAGACAAACCATAGGTTATATCGTCCGATTCGTAAATTCCAATGATTTAACTTAGAATTTTCAGATTTTAAAAAATCGGAGTTTAGTAAATATGGGACACAACGACACCTCGAACTATCAATGAACTACCAATTGTCTAATTTGCATTGGTTCATTTTGATCATTGAATCATCGTGCCAAATAGTTTGTTTGATCAGACTTTTGAAAAGTAAAAAATACATAATAGTAAAATTTTCATATCAGATTAGTTTTTTCTCTCTAAACAATCGTTAGTGGGAGGAATATATTATAGACAACAATAATGATAAATATGAATAAAATGGTAACTAAGGGTAAATAGGTTTTTTTTTTTTGACACATAAACTAAATATATATATTATACCAAAAGTACACTTAACACTAGTGAATTGATTCCCGCTTCATGCTATTATAATAAAATAATTAAATCTTTTTTAGTTCTCAAATTCAAATAAATTAAATTTTATGTTATAAGAAACAAAACAAGGGAATATTGTATCCACATATAAATTCATTACTCGCTTATTTTCAATCTATAAAAAAATCACGACCATATCTAAAATGTAATAATTCATCTGGCATAATAAAGAATGACAAAATCAATTGACAAGGAAGTAATAAATTAAATTCCTGTTACTTAATATATGTTGACAAGGATTTTTTTTTTTAAGGTAGTAATAATGACATGTAATGAGAGCTAAAAAAATTCAAACTTTTAAGTATCCTTTCATGAATTATTTTGTGGAAAAAAAAGAAGTTTCAAATGTATGATAACGAGCAACAATATCGTGGGGGTGATTTAGACTAATGCTAAGATGAGTGCTATATTTATTGTATGAGTTTTATTAATCCATAGGTTAGTAACAGAAATCAACCAAAAAGCAATAAAGACAAAATGCCAAAAGAAAGAAGAAAAAAACTGCAAATGAGAATCATAGAAAAAGATCATATCAACTTGTCAGGGTTAAACTATGTGAAATGAACAAAAATGCTCTCAATTTGTAATTTGGTCCAAAAATGCCCTTGGTGTCAATACTTTGGTTCAAAAATGCCCTTGGTGTCAATACTTTGGTCCAGAAATGCCCCTGTAGTTACTAAATGGGTCAAAAATGTCCTTTTCTGAATAAATATATTACTTATTTTCCTTTTTAAACACATCTTCTTCCTAATTAAAATATTATTTAAAAAATCCTATACTTGTTTTTCTTTCTTTTAAAATCACTTTAACAAATAAAAATGAAGGAAATAATTTTTTTCTTCTTAATATCACTTTATCAAATAAAATAAAATAACTTCATGTATCCTTTCGACCGATAATATATGTCATATATATAAGATTATAGTATATACATCATTAATTTTATTTATATAACGATAAAAAATAATTATAATAAAATAAGAATTTTTTTTTTTAATTGAAGTAGGATAAACATTTGCTAATTTAAAAAAATATTATTAGAAAAAGAATGTGTTAAAAAGAAAATAAATAATATATTTATTTGGAAAATGGGCATTTTTGACCCATTAAAATAACAATAAGGGCATTTTTGGACCAAAGTATTGACACCAAGGGCATTTTTGGACCAAACTACAAACTGAGGGCATTTTTGGACCAAACTACAAACTGAGGGCATTTTTGACTCTTTTCAATGACATAATATATTCAGTTAACTCCCTTTTCAATTTATACAAATTTTAAATAGCTATTGTGTTATCATCGAAAACTTTAAATTTTAGTTTTTCATATGGAAAGAAAGAAAATTTAAATAGACCAAAAAAAAAATTAATTGAAACTATTTCTGTATTGATGTTAACAATTATTCGTTTCTAATTAATAATTTAGAATTATTTAATATATATATACATTTTCTACTTTTGTGCATCTTCAAATCTCCTCTCTTGTCACGCATAGTAGCATTCCCTCATGCCTACGACTCACATAAGTGAATATTTATGGACGCTTCGTTTTATTGACATCTCTATTCATAGATAATTAAATATCTCAATATCATATATAATAACTTAAAATAATTTTGATTTCAAAAATATTTTGATTTGTTGGCTTTGAATTAAAAGTCTTTTGAAAAATATTTCTCTATTTTTATAAAGCAGAAATGTTATTTTCCATATGAATACGTATGTGATTGTTCATTAGAAACATGTCTTATACTGAATATGATGCTAATCATTCATTAGGAATAGTGTAAAAATAAATATTATGAATTATTTTATAGATCGTTCATGACTTAAAGCCAAATAATTAACAAATATTTTACGGCACATGTTGCCAAACCTAAAGCATTTGAACGACTCAACACTAGGCTGCTTACATGTTAAATAACAGTGTTAATAAGTCTTTCGTCAATTTTTTGTGGCAATGAATCCAATAAACTTAAGTAAAAGTTTAAAAATTAAAATTATCCCGTGAAAATATTTGCGAACAATATTAATCATTTTTGGTAGTTTATATTTGTAAAATTTGAATAATCAAGGGTTTTCGATGTTTATATTTATTTTTCTTCAACTTATTGGTGTAAATAAAATAAAGATAGTTGAATATCTGCAAATCGCCAATTCTTTTTTATTTTCCTTTAAATATCCTGCAATTAAACCTCTGACTTTAACATTAATTCATAAGATTCTATATATTTTGGTTAAAATAATACTATAGTTTAAAATATTCCTATGTGTATTGGCTCAACTACAAGAATCTTATATTATGTACCAAAAAAAAGAAAGAATCTTATTTTTGTTTTGTTAATAATTGTGAAGTCAACTAAGGGAAATATTACTAATTTGAATAAAGATTATAGTTTTACTTGAGTCACTTTCATGGATACAGATTATCTGCATCTGGATCTAATTTCCTAACAATAAACTATAAAAAATCTCCAAAAGCAAGAAAAAAATGGTGAAAATTTTCTATTATATTATGTGAAACTATTCATCTTAAAGTTAAAATTCAGTACACAGAGAAAATTTTCTCTGTTCTTTTCCTGTTTCTTATACTGTGTTTGGTATACGCTTTAGTGTCCAATAAGTCTGAATTCGCATTAAAAAATCTCACATTGAAATGGGGACAGGGTACAATGCTCCCTTTTAAAGACAGATCTATAGTCAGGATTCGAATTCGAGCCTTTAGTTAAGGATCGAGTAATACTTATTATTTCACCACAACATATAAAGCCAGGATTAGATCTAGTACAATGATTAATGATTCACATGAACTCAATAAGTTTTATCTAATCCGTGTAATTGTAGTGATAAATATTTAAAAATATTTATCTCAAAACTCAGTTCGTTGATTCAATTATCGTTGTAAATATATCAGTTTAAGTATGCTATAAAAATTCATATATTTAAAATCTTGAATCCATGTCTGTTCGTAGATAGGTGCATCAATGTCCCAATAACAATAATGGCAAGTCAAAGAAAGAAGAAGAAAAAAACAGAAAATACAAACAGTATATCAGTTGCAATATAATTGATATAGGTTGTGTTGAAATGGTTTAGGATTCATCCGACTTTTAACTAGATGTCTTGATTTCGAATCTCTAGAAATAAAAAAATATCTCGTTAAAAGTGTTGACTTTAGAAATAAGTCATACAATACATAAATTTAAATTTAATCAAACCTTAATATTAATATCGAAAACCAACATAAAAACTAAAGAAAAAGAAAGAGTTGCAATATATATGTTTCCGAAACCAGAAAAGCCACTAAAAGCTGAAAAGGTAAAAGCCAACACGAAAGGTCATGGACCATGCAATGTTAGAAAATGACATTATTGTATTATATTATTTATTAGACAACTACTAGAGTTGAATTTTAAGAAAAATAAATTAATTATTACCAATCAGTCTCGTAATCATCATAATAATGTCTTAATTAAGAATTTAATATATAGTTGACAATTTGCAACTACAAATCCTCGCATATTTCATCCAAGTTGGCTAAATGATTCTTCAAATTTATATGTAATGAATCTTTAAAAAATAGTAAAAAAAATATATGGATGATGGTTATGATGATGAAAATTTATTTTGTGTTTGACAAGTTTTAGATATACAAAGGAAAAAATAGTTGAAAAAAGAAGAATATG
The DNA here is from genome assembly GCA_018342035.1 of Solanum appendiculatum. Classification (NCBI taxonomy): domain Eukaryota; kingdom Viridiplantae; phylum Streptophyta; class Magnoliopsida; order Solanales; family Solanaceae; genus Solanum; species Solanum appendiculatum. The sequence continues at coordinate 415,226 of JAGDQO010001323.1, forward strand.
AATATATATTTACTCAATTTGAAAGAGACTTAAATGGAAGGGACTTTATGGTCAGTAATACTCACCACTAAAAGCAATAATAAATACAAGAAAAAAAAGGTTAAAAAATTAGTGAAAAGGCTAATTTTTTCATGTTTTAAAAAATTCATTTTTAATTTAACTCATGCATTGATACAGTATTTTTATAATACATCAATGTATACAACATGTCACAACGGTTTCTTAGCTTATTTTTATTTCTGTAGATCGGAATAAAGATAGAAGGTGTACGTTGTACGGGATTCGTCTGAATCTCCAAATATATAGTACATCAAGATTGAATTCTTCGTGTGTTTACTTTTTTATATTTTAAAATTTTTATATTGAAAATTATAGCTCCGCTACTGATGGTTATTGGATATTTAAACGTGATGATATAAAAACAAACAGTATGATTCTCTTGTAAATTGCTCCGTTATCTAGACATAATAATAATAAAAATATTAATAAATAAAAATAATAATATTGTACTGCATCGAGGTTCATTAATATTTTTTTTTAAATTAGATGCATTTATTATATGCATATAAACAGAAAGTTTGCGGCAAATCGAAGTGGTAAACAAAATACAAAAGTTAAAAAAGATTCTTATTACTAAAAACAAGACTAATTAAATATATCAAGAAAGCCAGGATTGTTTGGTATCTATATAGCAAATCGTTACTTTTAAAATGCAACTTCTTGTTCCTAGGAAGATGTCAATTATTTTGCCATGACGTGAATTGAAAATCGTGATATTTTAAATTCAAATTTCAATTAAAAATATTGTATGATCTTTTTTATTTATAAGCAAGTTCAAAAAAATTCAAATATGATATCAGGATCATTGAACTAGATGACTTTCTTCGTACGTTAGCGAAGTGAATTGAGAATTTGAAAGTGGCCGAAAACATGTACCAATGTCTTTAACATAGACATGTCAATTGTATGTGCACCCCAAATCAACTATATAGTTCGTATTTAATATCTACATTCATATATTTTCGAGGTTATCACGGGCCGATGATCCCTGCCCCTACCCCTTGGGTAGGTCTATCTCAGTATACATATAACTAAAATGTTTCAAAAGACGTTTTTAGGGAGAGTCAAATTTCTATCACATCAGATTCAAAATTGTAGTAATTAAATTATAGACTATAGATTGAGTATCACTATACTTATAACTCTAGTTAAAAGATAGTAGGTACATACAATAATATCTACTATCAAAAAGATATATAGATTTGACCTTATATATATGGACCAATTTGAATGGTGTAGTAGCAATTTAATTTATTTTATTTTGTTCCCTTTTTATATTCACTGGCCTATGGATGAGTAGGAAGAAAAAGGAAGGCATCAGATACCAAAATTTTTACAATTTTTTGTTGAAGTTATAATTGAATCTTGGAAGGATGATGAATTGGTGATGATAATTACAAGAAACAAATTCATTGGATGTCATGCTCTGACCAATCATGTTGGGCACATATTCTCTTCTTTTACTTATCTTTTTCTCCGCCAGACATTAGATATTTGTATTAAAATTTGACTGATTAGAATTCGTGTCATGTAAGTCCATTGAAGGAAGAACGTACTTCATATAACCATAGTGACATATTCAGTAGGATTTACAAACTAATGAAGTTTGAGAAGGATGGTTGTATATGCAGTTTTATCCTATTTTATAAGGTAGAGATTATTTTAACGCTCAACTAAAAATAAGCATATCAAATCAAGTATAAGGAGAAAGTACTTTATATTAGATATTTTTACATATCTCAGAATTTGAGTTGAGATTTTAATTAAAGGTAAAGAAATAATATTCATCTGACCACGACGATGGTGGCCCTTCCTTTACTCGTTTGGCTGGCTACTTGCTTTAACATCTAGGTACTACCCTAAAGTTTGAGTCAAATCTTATCTATAATCTTCCGTTTTTTCATTTATTTTTAATAAGTTACAAACATGATGAGACTATAATTTTCTTTTCTTGTTATAATTATGATCACGTTAACTACTACCAATGAACAATTACAAGTAAGCAAAAAAAATAAAAAATAAAAGGTGTACTGAGAAAAAAATAAGTATAAATACATGTGATTAAATAATTTTTGGTAAGTAAATTAATATTCTCTTCGTCCTAACTTATGTGAAAATATTTAATGAAGTATTACACATTTTTAAAAATTAAAGAAAACCATTTACATTTAAGTCTAAAATATATATTTTTCAAAATGAGTTACGGTGAGAGTCACAATAAATCATATCATTAAGGATAAATGAAAATGTTAAAATTAATTAATTTTCAAAAAGAAAAAAATTATTATTATTTAGACAGACAAAAAAATTTAATATATTATATTACATAAATGAGACGGATAAATTGATATATATTGGTTCACAAATTTACAATTGAATTATTACTACTTTGTTTGGTTGATTTTTCATTTGATATATGTTTGATACCTACTTAGAGCCTAACTAATTTGGAGTCGAGCCGAAAAATCCCCACTCTGAGAGGAGTGGGGGTGGGATGGAGGGTGTTTAAAATAACTTCAAGTGCACATACCATGAAAAAAAAAAGATGTCTCTATAAAGATGTACATTACCTTCACTTTGTTAGAGATCACAAAATAAATTATTTTGAGGCAAGAGAAATGGCCCAATAACATCATGAATCGAATTAACAAACATTATCCAAATTCACCACGGAGTGTTCTGACTTCTGATAGGATGAATAGATCGTTTTATTCTTAATCAGAAGTTTTGGGTTCAAGTCTTGAAATTAAAAAAATGGACCTTTTATTGATAGCGAGTGTTTTCCTCTTTAATGAGTCATACACAATACAAATGCAATTAGTCAAAATACGAATACTGAATATCAAATAAGAAAACCATCCAAATTATACACCACTTGATTAACATGCTTATCTAATATTCCTCTTAGACATAGCATGGGTTTCCACATCTACCAAAAACAGCTTTTTATGTGCAAAAGAAGAGAGTACTAAGAAAAGAAAAAAGTAGCACAACCAAAGAAGCAAAAGTACATAGCTATAGGCAATGGAATTTGTTGTAGTGTTGGGGACCAAGTTAATGGATAAAAATTAAAGTAAGAATTCTTTGAAGAGCAACCGCATATTTTGTTTGGGAATGGCAAATTCATGGACAATAGAACAAGAAAGTTTCATGCCAATAAATGTTTCAAAAGATAAAATAGTGACTAGGCATAATGAGATTGATCTCTCAATGGAGAGGTAAACGTGATAAGTGATACGTGAAAAATGATATGTTTTACATGTTCATTTCAGAATGTCTTCTAACGTATCGTGTTATTTCATAGTTGAATCAATTTAAATTTCTTAAAATGATTTGAAGTTAAGGATTTGTAAAACATGTAATGTTGCACCAATACCTAACCAAAGGGCAAGCAAGCAAGGATATATATGTACAAATGGTACGTTTTTGTTTATCTTCCTATAAGCTCAAAGATGCCTCGCTTGGGCTATGGATTATAATAGCATCCATCTCCTACACTCCATACTTGTTTTTAAAAACTTCTTTTCTGTTAAATATTTGACTACAACAATTTAGAATTTGAGAATTTGTTATATATAACAAGAGAAGAATACTACGGGTACAGATTGTAATTAATTAATGAAATGAAAATTAAAGATTTTTGAAAAAATAACAAAAACTAAAGTATAATTTACATAAATCCCATAGTGTTAAGAGCTAATTACATTATTTCCCTACTCTTTTCCAAATTACAAAAATCCCTTAAAGTTTATGGATTTCGGATACATCACTAGACTTCCAGATACATCACTGGACTTCCGGATACATTATTGGACTTCTAGATACATAGGTGAGGGATATATCCAAGAGAGGAGGGATGTATCAGAGAGGGGATAGGACATCTGGATACATCATCAAACATCCAGATACATCACTGGACTTCCGGATACATCATCAGACATCCGGATACAAAGGTGAGGGATGTATCCGAGAAGGGAGGGATGTATCCGAGAAGGGAGGGATGTATCAGAGAGGGGAGGGATGTATCCGAGAGGGGGATAGGGATGTATCAACGAGAGAAGAGTGATGTATCTGAAAGGAAATTTTTGAATATTTTTTAAATGGTAAATTTTTTTTTAAATTATGATAAAATAAAATGTGTATTTAAATAATTTTTCCAACTAAAAGGAAAAAGAGGAACTTTCACATATAGCCACTCGAAATATTTTAATTATGCTCCATAGCTATAGTTTGATAATTACAATTCATAGCTACATGTTATAAGGAGGAGGGTGGCGAGCGAGACTGGGAGAGAGAGGAGAGAGGCGAGCGAGAGAGGGCAGAGAGTGGAGAGAGGCGAATTGTATATGTATAACTGTCAAAATAATGTATAAATGTAACTGATATACATATGTATTTGTATATCTGGTGAGCGAGACTGGGAGAGGGAGGAGAGAGGCGAGCGAGACTGGGAGAGAGTGGAGAGAGGCGAGTGAGAGAGAGGCGAATTGTATATGTATATATGTTGAATTATACATATGTATATATGTCAAAATAATTGTATATATGTATATGTATCAAGTGTTGTATTTGTATAACTACATATAATTTGAATTCGTATACAATTGAATCGAGTTAAAACATTTGTATTGTATATCCAATCTCTCTCGCTTTATACAAACACAAATTATACATTTGTGTTTGTATAAAGCGAGAGAGAGAGATAGACAAAAGATAAATGGGCAGGGCAAAATCCAATCTCTCTCGCTTTATACAAACACAAATTATACATTTGTGTTTGTATAAAGTGAGATAGAGAACTGGGCAGGGCAAGATCCAATCTCTCTCGCTTTATACAAACACAAATTATACATTTGTGTTTGTATAACGCGAGAGAGAGAGAAAGACAAAAGAGAACTGGGCAGGGGAAGATTTGTATATGTATAATTATAAGTGTATAGGGCGGAGAGATATGTATATGTATTTGTATATCCCGTCTCTCTCGCTTTATACAAACACAAATTATACATTGTGTTTGTATAAAGTGAGAGAGAGATTGGCAGCAGAGAAGCGAGAGAGAGAGACTGGGCAGGGAGAGGAGAGTGGCGAGCGAGAATTCCAGAGAGATATGGGGAGAGGCGCGAGAGAGAGAGGGAGAGAGGATAGAGGTGAGAGAGAGAATGAAATTATACCTTAAAGTTAGTTTCAAATTGTAATTAATGCAAACTATAGCTATGGTAGATAGTTAAGTAGTATAAGTTTGCTTAGCTACGTAATTTTTCCAAGGAAAAATGGAATGAAACAGATGGGCTTTATTTAGACAATAATAGGCCTCATATAAGACAGCATAACCGTTGGGCCTTATTTGGAAGACAAAGGCTTTGCGAAAACATCATACTAGTTTAGGAGCTAATTACTTAGATACACGTTAGTTTGGAATATTATGAATCTTACCAAATTTTGGTGAATCTAGATACGTCTAGATATATGTATTTTGAGATATATGAGATCAAAATTAATGTAATCTGTTCTAGATATACTATATTGAAGTGGATTCACATGTATCTGGGATACATAGACAAATCTCGCTCGTTTCCTCTCATATCTCACTTGCCTATCTAGTATCCTAGATACATGCAACTCACACCAGATTTGTAACTGGTGTAATTCACATGTATCAGATATACATAGACAAATCTCGTTCGTCCCTTTCCCTAATTCAGTGTATCTGGTAGCCAAAAAACATATATTTAGGTGTATCTAACTTGAAATCTAGTATGAAATTATTAATTAGCGAGATAAAATATAATTATTTATTATTATAGAAAGAATTAATAAATATGGTAGACATGTTTGTGTAATTAGGTAGTTTCTCCATTATTTTATGACCAAAAAAATTTCTTAGCTCTCGGTTCAAAATAATTTAGGAAAATAATAGCAATTGCACCTAATAGTTAGTGAAATATCACAAGTGGATGTGAGAATGATAAAATTAGTACAAACCTTATTCCTATCTTGGGAGGTAGAAAAGTTATTTCTGATAAATCCCTAGCTCAAAAAAAAAAAAACAATTTAAAGAAGAGCAAAAGAAGAAATAACAAGGATAATACTGCATCCCACCAATTTGTTCGGATGGGTGTTGCCTAGTATATTGTATCATTTTTATTACTTCAAATATAATGTTTGTTTCGATTGCTACTTAAATTTAAATATATTATATTCTTAAGGATATGGTTTAAGTTTGTGATATACTCCTTTCGTTTCATATTACATGACTCCGGTTAACCTGACACACCTCTTATTAAAACTTTAATTAAAGGTGTATTTTACTCTTATTAATGATATTTTGAAACTCTAAATTTGATTACTATTACTATTACTTTATATAGTTATTTAATATGAGAAAGAAGTGATATAACTTTCTTAATTTGCTAAACTAAAAACAAATAAAATGAGACATCTATTTTTTTATGCGAAGGTCAAGTAAAATAAAACCGGGAAGTAATTCCGAGATATTTTTAGCCAATTACACTTCAAAAGTCATTTTATAAGTGGCTAAATTTACAAATCAATGGCTATATCTTAAATAGGGTCCAAAAGTGGCTAATACATGCATCACCTTCTTCCTTAAGTTCCTTCTAAAACCCTAGGCGCCATATTTCTCTGCAACATCAAATTCTTCTCAATTTTCTCTCTGAATCTCTAATTAACCCAAACTCTTATTGGCTGAATAATCTTCTAGCGAAAAGTTTGATTTTTGGTAATTACTTTGTGAATTTGTTTAATCATCCTGTCTCTATTGTTGATTTGATTTCTTCTTATAATGGGTTTTTTGCTTGTGGTTGTAGGTTAATAAAGCAGTTTAAGAATGATAGCAGCTATTTCATGGGTTCCCAAAGGGGTTGCAAAGTCTGTACCTGCTGAGGCTGAGCCACCTTCAAAGGAGGAAATTGAACAAATTTTGAAAAGTGGTCTTCTTGATAAACGGTACTTTAATATTTTTTTTCATTATGTTTTCCCCTATCTCCGAAAGTGAAGAGAACCCAAATTGGTCCGACTTGTTTCAGCTATAATGCATAATCCTTATTACCAATTAAATCAGCTTTGATGCTTTTCTCATATCAGAGAAAAGCTTTTGCTGTGTGTAACACTCTATTTAGATGGTTGTTATGTATTGTTTCATACTGTATTGTATTGTGTTGTGTTGGGATATTGTATGGTACTGTATTGTTTTAATGAATACAACTATCATTCTCCATTGTTGCATAATATCAATAATTTGTAGGATAAACCTAAGAAAAAATTAAGGTACCAGCGCGATCACATCAAATCGGTCGTTACAACAAATGAGACTTTTCATTGTTACCTAACTATACATTTAATGATACAATCAGAACGAACATTGTATTTAAACTAACATTACAATGCAATACAATGGGTAACAACCATCCAAACGAGGTGTAAAAGTAATTAACATTGACAGATTAAAAACCGATTTTTCTTGGAATTAAACTTGATACTTACGTTCTGTGTAATCTTTACTTTGCCCTACTCTTGAAAGTCTCTTTCTTTATTTCCCTTCCAGTGAAGATAGTGATGATGAGGAAGCTGAAGAAGATATGAATGTTGATGAGTCCCAGGAAAATGAGGATGATGAAGTTGCTGTTGCATTAGCTGCTGCTGATGCACTTGGAAAGGCTACACAAGCTTCTTCTGTAGGAACCGATGACATAACAGATGGTTTAAAGGAATTGGACATGGACAACTATGATGACGAGGAGGATGGTAAGTTTAGTGCATTGGCTCATATGTTGATTTGGGTTGAACATAGTTTTTTTTTTTTATATCTAATGTACTGGCAGCAGTGGTGGATCCAGGATTTTCACTCAGGGGGTTCGGAATATAAAAAATATAAATGGGTTATGTCTCTTCTATGGTTGAGGTGGTTCAAAATTAGTATATATACAAAAATATTGAAAATCTACCTTATATATACAGTGTAATTTTTTATCGAGGGGTTCGGGTGAACCCCCTGGCAGCCATGTAGGTCCGCCCCTGACTGGCAGTATTTTTCATATGCTACTCTTTTTGATAAGATAAATATTTTTCATATTAATTTTTCCCAAGCCTATCTTTTATCAATTTTTATTTGGAAAACTGTTCCTAACTTTTCTCTCTCTTTGCATGTGTTTGACATTGTCAGGAATTGAGCTTTTTGGTTCAGGACTCAAAGACTTGTACTACGCAAGTAATGACATGGACCCATATCTCAAGGATAAGGTTGCACTATGATCAATTTGTTGTTTCATCATGTTTTATCCGTTCAAGTATTATTAACTGGGAAAATTCTTCTTTCAGGACAATGACTCTGAAGAAGATGATGACATGATAATAAGACCTGATGATTCTGTTATAGTTTGTGCAAGCAATGAGGATGATGTCAGTCATCTCGAGGCAAGTAAAACTTACTTCACGACTCAACGTCTTGATAACACTTCTATCTGTATGGTCCATTTAGTTTCATTTAGCCGCCCTTAATTTGTGACTCTGATCCGTGCCAACAGATAATGATTTTGGAAGATCTATCAGATGGTGAAACAAACATGTATGTTCACCATGCTCTTATTATACCTGCATTTCCTCTCTGCACAGCATGGCTTGATTGCCCTATTAAAGGAGGGGAGAGAGGTATGGTTCTGCTTGAAGTTGAGCTTTATGCTGCTGAAGTATTTTCTCTTACTGGTTTTGAATATATGTTACCTTTGAAAGCAACTTTTCATTTACTCATGTTAATAAATGAATTATACGTTGATAGGTAACTTCATAGCTGTGGGTTCAATGGAACCAGCAATTGAAATTTGGGACATTGACATAGTAAGTGACTCCACACTGATGTTTATGAACTCCCGAGTCACTACTGATCGTATCTCACTATCTTCTTTCTCTGTAGATCGATGAAGTGCAACCATCTGTTATTTTAGGTGGCATCGCTGATATAAAGAGAAAGGGGAAAAAGGTAATATAAACAATTTGACCTTTCTGTTCTTTGACCCAATTTTCAATTGGAATGCTCTTGTATGCTAGGTCAGCTTGTGCAGCTGAAATTTGTTCTAGATGTTAAAGGTAGAAAATACGTCAATGAGTTTCATTGGTCATTCTCCATGTCTCTGTTGACTAGTTTCCATGGGCTTCTATTTGGAATAACATAGTAGGCTGCTGCAAACTTATAAAATAAATTAAAAAATGGAAAAGATAGTAGGCTATGACACTTGGCAATCGGAGATGGTCAGTGTGCTCAGGCTTATGTCTCTCCTAGTGCCGATCTCTTACTTCATGCATGTGCGGCATGCCAGATCTTCAATAATAGGTTTTGTACTTTGTTTCTTCAATAAATAGTTGTCCGACAGGCTCTAATTTATGGCCATTTGAGCAACCTGAGGTGGTACCCTACAAGGGGCTTTAGGTTTATACCAAGTCAAGCAGCTAACTTAAGGGCTTGGACTTCAGGTCAACTGCCATTTTCTTTTTTAACTTGCCCTCCATGCCGCTACTCTATTTACTGCATGCCATACATGGCAGGCATATTGTGACAATCAGTGTTCCTAATCCCAGTACCTCCTTCTGGTTAATAAGAGCACCACAAGCACCAGCATTTATGTGAGCAGTACCAGCATTAATGTGAGCCTCCCTGTTTGTCCTTGTGAGCAATGCTCTGTTTGAGTGAGTGAGAGACACGAGAGAGGAAGAGAGAGAGAGATAAACTTGTAGTAGTTTCTGCATTAGGAATTGAATTGACATATTACGGGGGGGGGGGGGGGGGAGGATTTGCCAGCTATTATCATTTGCATGGTGGATGGTCTTGACTGAGCATTTGATAATTGTCTGAGAAAACTTGCTTTTATGCTGCATTTACCTACATTGCAATTTTCGTCTTGCAGAAATCTATCAAATACAAGAAGGATAGCCACACGGATGCAGTACTTGGTCTTTCTTGGAACAAGGAATATAGGTATGGAAATTTGATTGATGACTGTTTGATGTTTGCCGGTGCCTCTCTGTGAAGCTTAGTCAAACTTCAGATGTCTTATTCAACATTCTATGTAGGAATATACTTGCTAGTGCTAGTGCTGATCATTCAGTCAAGGTTTGGGATGTGACTACTGAAGCCTGTAATCTCACTATGAAGGACCATACCGACAAGGTAGAATTTAGATAATTTAGCAGTTCTATAAACATTTCACCGTGTTGTATCAGAATCCCCCAGTAACCTAGATAAAGTTGAAATATCTCGGCTTTGCTAGAGTTTGGGATCTGACTGATGAAATTTGAATACCTATAGAACCTTAGACTAGCTTGCTTACAAATTATTGAAAGAAGCAGATTCATCGTCTTGCTATTTTTGACAGGTTCAAGCAGTTGCATGGAACCCATTTGCTCCACAGATTCTTCTGAGCGGGTCATTCGATCATACAGTTTGCTTGGTGATAAAATATTCCTCCATTTTCCCTTTTTGCACCTTTTATTCTTGAAAGTTAGGACTGTGGATAGCTTCGTACTTTAAGATGCTAATTCAACTTTCAACATGTCTTGCAGAAGGATGGGAGGAAACCCTCTCACAGTGGATTTAAGTTTTCAGTTGGCGCTGATGTTGAAAGCTTGGCTTGGGATCCACATTCGGAGCATTCATTTGTGGTCAGTGCTTGCACCGTGTTTGTGACTAACTCAATTTATGTTTAAGTTTCTATTTGTTTTGGTATGCTAATTCTTTTGATTCTGATATGGGAATCGTTAGTGGAGAGAGTGTCAACAATTTTCTTAGCATTACTATGGGAACTAAGGATGGGATTATGTTCGGTGGTTAGGTAAATATACACCACGGGTTGGGGGTCGAATGGTATTGAAATTAAGTTTGGTAATTAGTTTACTTTTCCCTCATGCATATTAGTTTTATTTTTTGCTTGTTGAACTTTTTGACACGTATTATTTAATGCAGAAAATTATAAGTATTTATCCGCCTCCCAGTCTCTATGGACTCAAATTAAAATAACTGGATAAATTCGAAATGCGGCTTAATCCTTTTTCCCCTTGGCTCAATCACTAAATTTCTGTACCTTATAACGGTATGACACCTAAATGTTTTATGGAAGGATGAGTAAATCCATTTTAAAGTCAGGTCAGGAATCTCAGCGTAGATGTATATTTGATATTAGGAAATTGGTAACCAAATCAGAGTTCCTTAAAACTTTCAGGTCAGCTTGGAGAATGGTACAGTTACTAGTTTTGATATCCGTGCTGCTAGTTCTGCTTCGACTTCCGAGACAAAGCCAAGTTTCACCATCCATGCTCATGATAAAGCAGCGTCCTCGTTGTGCTTCAATCCTCTAGTCCCAAATGTAAGCGAAACCTTTTTTTTTTTGGGTTACCCTTTAATTCATGTTTCCTTTTCAATATTTGCCTTCCTCACTTTGCTCTTGTATTGTGGGCAGCTTCTTGCAACTGGCTCCACGGACAAGATGGTACTCTCTTTTTGTCTCCGCCTGCTTATTACCTAGTTTTGATATATTCCCTGGGATGTGAGCTATTCCAGTGGGTTATTAATTTGATAAACATGCTGCAGGTTAAATTATGGGATTTGACCAACAATCAACCTTCTTGCATTGCATCTAGGAATCCGAAAGCTGTATGTGATTTGAAAATGTTTTGTGCTTCTTGAAAATTCAAGTTTGATGCATATATTTCCTCGAACCTGTTATGAAAACAAGGTTTTAGATGGTTGCTCATACATTTTGATTGACAGAATACTAACTATCATGACGACTCTTTTGTTTTATTTTATTATCAGGGAGCCGTCTTCACTGTATCCTTCTCAGATGATTGCCCCTTTTTTCTTGCTATTGGTGGCTCCAAAGGAAAGTTGCAGGTGCGTTCTGTTCCTTTTGAAACTTTTGGTTAGTCCTGGTAAATCCCCCAGACATCATATTTTTTGGAACAAGGTCCTCAGTAACGCGACATAAAGAGCTATTGGTTCTAAGCGATCTCTGGCAATTAATCAACTATTTGAAGTTTCTGTGCTTTTGGGCTGAGAACTTTGTCTTTGCTTATCGTTTGCAGCTATGGGATATTTCGTCTGAAGATGCTGTGCTGAAGAAATATGGGAAATACGTTGCACAAAAAAAGCCATCGCCCAAATCATAATGCAAATGTAGTTATGGAGATATTGGTTAAGAGTTCTAAAAGTGAAAATATTGTTCCCCATTATTTATATATGAGCATATGGTAAATTTTGCCGTTGCTGCACATTGCCTGGACCAAGTAAAGGAGGAAAGTGAAGAGTTTGGTGGAATCAAGATATCTGTGTGTATTTCTTTTTGGACATAACCAACAAAAGTTCATCGAACATGTATCGGAATGGAGATCAGGCAGAGTTATCTTGTACTTGTGTTGGTTGAAGGTAGCAGATTCCCGATGATGTAGTAGTAGACGTCTAGCTAGCTGTTCGAACACCATCATTATCTAGAAAAAGAAAATACATTGAAGATGTTGGTTGATTTTTTTCATTTATCAAAGTCCGGGGTAAAATATGAAAGTAGGACAATCTTGTTCTATTTTTACATGGTTCCTTTTAGAGCCAAATATGAGGAAATGCATTACATATTGTCAATTTTCATAGCATTGTTGTTTGTGAGAACCAGAAAAATTTCAAGTCATCACACAAGTGGACTGATAATATTATGCTATTCTGAATAGCCTATTAGGTGTGCGAGTTTTATACTTGAATTATCACTAAATTTTTATCAAAATACTTTGTATGACAAAATATTTATACAAAATTTCTACTCGAGCACAGTAAAAACAAGCATTCTTATTGAGATTCACTCGTAGGAAAGAAAGTTGATTTATAGATGAAATCAAATATGCAATATTTATAGAAAAAAATATTTAGTTATTGGAAAAAGAATTAAATAGACTCCTAATGATGAATCAGGATTAACAAGTATAAAAATAAAGCATTAGGTCGAACTCTTCTTCTTGTATAAGTTGGGAAAGGGTCGGGTGGATTGACTTTGAAAGCTAAATTGAAGATATTTGGTCTTTTGAGTAGTTGATAAAACTGTGATGGTCTATGTGAACATCTTTTCTTAATGTATTAAAGAAGGCCTCTCTAATCGGTGAAAAGTAGTGGGTGTTCACTAACGACTATTTCTGGTTTGGCTCCGAGTTCACCAAGAATCGATAGCCTTCATCACCATCAGTATTTGATACTCTCTTGATAACTTCAATAGTTCATTGAAAACCTTTAGTATTCAAAAATTTTCCCCTTAAACACTCTCCCATTTGCTAATATTATCATTGATCTTTCACATAAATATTTTTGAAACATTTTTTCACTCATCAATCAAACACACTTCTATGATATTTTTTTTAAATTTACATAACTAGAGTTAGAATAAAGTAATAAAGATATAATTACAATACACTTGTGTAGAAACTAATCAAGTTTTATGAAGCTAGAAAGACAGTAACACCTTAATTTTCTTAATTAATGCTATTTTAACTTGATGAGTTTCAACAATGATAATTGTGAAGTCTTTTGGGAAGTTATCTTTATTTTTTGAAAGACTTTCATGAATAGATTCTTTGAACCCATTGAGGTGATGCCATTTAATAAAAAAAACTATCTTTTTCATTAGGAGATAGGTCCCAATTTTTTAATAATTATTGCAAAAAATAAAATCAAAGACTTTTTTAAAAAAATCTATTTTTAAGTCGATTTAAGCTATTGACTTGATCACATATATTTCTCGAACATCTTTAATAGTGGGGCAAATTGTCAATTATTTTTTAAAAAAAAATTACTATCAATCTTTTTCATATACGAATCTATTTAATTTATCTTTAAATATAAAGACTAATAAATGTGAAATTAATTTGGAGATTTCTAGAACTTCAACTTTCATTAATATCAATGTGAACTAAAGAAGTACAAATTGAAACCTTTTAAAAAGTCTAAACTCCAAATCTGACAAAGTCTTGGCTCTTTCAATTCTTAAATTGGTAACCTATGAGATTAATATTTCTCTATTTTGACCATTGCCTATGGAAAAATTTAAAACTTGTTATTTATTATTACATTAATATAGTAAAAACATCTTACAATGTCAAAGTAAACTATTATTGTAAGAAGGAACCTGGTTCATATTACTAGAAACTAAGTCTAAATTTATGAATTTTTAAAAGCTTTGTTAAGTTAATAAAATACAATAATAACTAGGTTCATGATAAAATATTTAATGAATTTTTCTAGTATATACAAAATTTACTTCTAGACCCACCCCTATTTATCTCTAGAAGATAAAAGATAGACATAGCCCCTTTTTTTGGTAACAAAGATTCATAATTCATACACAAAGAATTGCACTTGAAAATTTGGCATAAGTTTCTTCTGTTTATTTATTTATTTTTTATCTTACTCCGTCCATCTCAAAATATGTATATTTTTCCTTTTATGTAAATTAATTTGACTAATTTTTAAAGCTGAATTTAGATTACATCAAATCAATATTTTAGATTTAAAATTTAAAAACTAAAAATTTAAACAAAATATAAAATAAATTGCTACTCATCTCAATCTAAGATGATCAAAAATACGTTTTTAAATATTGATTAAAATTCACTTAGTTTGAATATCGAGAGGCTAAAGATAAGTTGAGATGGTGGGTGTACTTAATTTGTGGGCGGAAATAAATTTGCCTTTTTTTGGACCATTTCAATTGAAAACAAGTGGCTAACTCAATTATTTCATTTCATATAATAGAAGTATGACATTTTCAGTTTTCACATGTAGTTTCTGATTTTGTACAAATTGCAGATGAAGAAAGACTTTGGCAAGTCAATTGTGGTTCATTTTCATTCCAAGGGTCATGTCACATAAATCTAGGGCTTTCTCTAAGGGACAAAAATAAACATTGGGCCAACTTTATCATGACTTCTTGTTTTGTATATGCATGTATATAATGTGATTCACATATATCTAGATGTATCTAGTGTATCAGATACATAGGAGAGTGGCAAGAAAGATGGGAAAGAGGCGAAGGAGATTTGTCTATGTATCCCAAATACAAGCAAATCCACCTGGATACAATGTATTTAGAAAAAATTAAGCCACATGTATCCCAGATACAAGCAAATCTACTTTGATAGAATGTATTTGGAACAAATTACACCACATGTATCCCAGATACAAACAAATCCACTTGGATACAATGTATTTAGAACAAATTACACCACATGTATCCCGAAATACATGTATCTGGACGTATCTTAACGCACCAAAATCTGATAAGATTCATAATATTGCAAACTAACGTGTATCTAAGTAATCTGTTCCTAAACTAGTGGTATTTAGGTAAGTTAACCTTTTATTAATGCTATAGTTTCTTTAGTTTTTCTTTTCTTTTCCTTTTCAGTTTAATCGTTCGATATTCCCCATCCATGTACAATCATTTCATCATATCCCCCGATGATATAAATTATAATGAGACATCCTTCCATGATATAATGAGAATCTAATATATATGTATTCTTCCTTCCTTTCTTTATATTTTATTTTTCTTTCATAGGAAGTGTGTGTTTGGGTTGTTTGGGGGGGAGGGTTGTAACTTGTATGAGGCCAATAAAGTTAGGAAAAAGTGGGATAATCCTCATGCTCAAATTTTTTTAGATGTGTGGTGGGAATACAACTTTATATCTTTTGTGTTGCAGTTTTTTTTCTGCTCTCGATTTGATATTGAGGTCCGATTAATTTGAGTTGGGATAAAAAAATTTCATATTGAGGAATAAAACATTTTCTAGCTATCAAAGGCGACTAACTCTGGTTATTTAATTTTTGTTATGATATGTGTTCTTTTATACTTCAAATTATTGTGGTTTTTTAAAAATATATATTAAATTAAAAAGTAGGATTAAATAAGAATTTGCTTTTAGTTTACTTATGACAAACCAAACAAGATTAGGTTTGTTAGGTTACAAACCTAAATTTCTACTCATCGTACGTAATTAAAGGTCCTACTTAATTACTTGGAAAAGAAATTCTATAAAAAAGGATCCCTATTAGTGTCCTTATAAGTTATATTAAACAGAAAAGATGTTCTTGTAAATCATTTCCACTTTATTGTCCTCCTAATTTTAGCTACGAAATTAATCGTTAATTTGTTATTAAATAATATATAGTTAATATATTTTTTTGATAATTTGTTATTGATATGTTATTCAGAAGGAAAAAAAAAATAGGTGTAGTCACTGTCTAGCTAGTTTTTCAAAAACTTTAGTAGAAAAAATTTCTTAGAATGAACAATATCGTATATATGAAATTTGTGACTATGTTGCTTTGTTATTGAATGAATGAGGAAGGTTAGTTATTAACGAGGAAGCAAAAAGCTATTAATCTAACGTTAAATAGAATTAGCAATGAATTTTTTTTGTTTAACTAACGAATTGTCCATCGTTAGTTTCTTTTTATGATAGGAGTAGTATTTTTGTCCTAAGGTTTAGAATCTTCTCCCAAATAATACATTGGTCACTATATAATACTTTTTTTTGTGTTATTGTTTTGGCAATTTACATATTATTAAGGATTAATGAACTTTTCTTTTTGAACCCTTGTTGTTTTCACCAGTTTCTTCTCTTTTATAAGATGCAAGGTACAATTTTAATACGGCTCCTTTATTATTATACTAGTAAAATTACTCGCGTCTCACGCGGAAGTTTAATATCACGGAATTTATAAAATACTATTTTTATCCATACTTCATATTGAATATGAGCAATTAATTTATTGTGTAGTTATCTATGTCTTTGGGATTAAAAGAGGCTCCAGTCTAGTTATATTCCTCTATAGGTCATCCATCGAAATATCCTTGAAGCCATGTCAAAAATTTATTAATTCATGTCTTCTTATCCTGGTATACTTCGCACATCAAGGTACAATAAGGTTTTTATGTCCTTACAATGGCATACCAAGTTTGAATTTTGTCTTCAAGAGATGGTAGTATAGACCTTTAAGGAATTTTTGTTGTATCTTGAACAACTTCAGTAGAGAAAACTTGCATGAATACTCAATTAACGTGTGCTATTTAATATGTACGAACAAATACTTATAACAATAACTTTGCAGAAACATAAACAACAAAGTTGAAAGCATGTATTCAAAAACAACAATTAATAACATAAGCATAAATTATTGACTGTAAAAAAACATATCAGAATCTGTAGCAATAGAATGAAATAGAAAGAAAAAATCGAGACCACTGAATGCATAGTGTCCCCTTAATTAAGAAAATTATTCCCCTCTAGTACCCGAGGTTTAAAGGAATAAATCCTCTCAGGAAAGAACAATTCTATTCACCAGTGTATTGATGCAAAAATAATGATGTCAGTGAGCCACTCAACAGGAGCAAAGTAGCGAATATTTAATTGTGCAGAAAAAGAAGAAGTTCAGAATTTTCGTTGTTTTAAAATGAGAGAAAATCCCTCTATTTATAGACAACAAAGGGTAGTGTGAACAAATGCTTATTGTGCCTTATGGGAAAGGTCACAATCCTTCGGAAAGGTCACAACCTTTCATAAAAGTCACAACTTTTCATAAAAGTCGCAACTCTTCATAAAAGTCGCAACTCTTCATAAAAGTCACAACTTTTCATGAAAGGCTAGTTTTAAAAATAAATAAATTAAAAGGAAATCCTGATTTGTAAAAATATATATTTGATTTTTGATAAATTTTATTTAAGCTTTAAGAATCAATTGAAAATAATATTTTTATATTTGTTCTCAAGATAGGGTAAGGTTGAAGATAAGTATATACCACGCTCCTATTCATATTTGTGAAATTAATGTAAGTATGTTATTGTTGTACGTCTCAAAATATATGTGAAACAATTAAATATTGCTACTTTTTTCTAGAACAAACTTAAATATAAACCATTTTAATGTATTCTCACCATTCCTTTTTAGCTGTCACAATTTTCAATTTTAGAGTCTAACAATAAAAAATTTGACTATCATTTTTTATGATGTATTTTTTCATCATATTGATATATAAAAAATTACAATTTATAGTACTTTTCGTATAATTTTTGAATATCTAAATTTTTAATTTAAAATATCGAATTAATATAATCCAATTTAACTTTAAAATTGTGTCAAATTAACTTTTGAAAAATGCAACACAACAACTAAAAAGTAACAGAAGAAGTAACATCCAGATGATCGAAGGGAATGCACATTTGTCAAGTGATTAAGTAAGAAAAATGAATCACATTAATGAAAATCCATATACTTAATAGGTACGGAGTTATGATGGGGTGATTGAAATTTCTTCATTTTAACTAAAGAATTTGAGTTTGAGATTCTTAAAATGAAAAAAAATTATGTTCAGAGTGCTGTTTCCAAAGATAAATCTTGTAATATTACACAAATTTAAATTTAATCAAATCCGACTATAATCACAATAAAGTGAAAAAACAAGAAATAACTCTTCTAAACGTTCACATTTAATTATTATTTATTTAACATTTTCCACATACTGTTAGGTATCATTGTTGTCTATATCCTAAAAATTGATGCTATTATTATTTTTTTTAAAAAGGAAAGTTAAGCAGCTTTTTTTTTTGTCCAACTTTAATATATTTAGTGATTTTTTTTTTTGACTTTCTACCACTTTTGTAGTTCTCTAGAGGATGAGAACGGTATGATGTGACAATTTTGGAATTATTAAATTTTTAGTAAGTTTCTATGAGTTTCTTTTGTGTTGTTATGTAGAAAAAGATGCTCAACAAATGATCTCATACACTTGACATAAGTATTTTTATACTCATTTGATGATTTAGTTCATTATCTTCCAATTTTCTATTTCTTCCACCCCATAGATAGAAAATAGAAGACAATTAAAAAGTAAAAGGATAAAATGGTAAAGAAAGGATCTCAAGTTGTGAATGGCACTACTAAATGACACTACTAATCAGTAATGATAGTGGTGAGATGGATATAAGACTTCCGTTTTTAATCAGAAATTTTGAGTTAAATTTTTTTTTTTGATATATAACACTTTTTTTTTTATAATAATAAGCTTTACGCAATATGAATTTGAATAAATAAAGTATCAAAATATTCCTTTTAATGGACTTTACAATGTGCAAATCCGATGTACTTGATTTCTGAGAATGAGTATTCTAACATTGGGTGAAAAAAATCATACTAGTTAAAAATGAATCTATAAAGTTTATGAATTTAATATTTAAGATTCTTTAATATTAAAATTCATTATATTTTTATAAATTCATATTTACTATTTATTCCAATTTTAATAAATTTAAAATTATATTTTACATCAAAATTATGATTTTAGATAAACTCGATAACATAAAGCTGCATCGGACCCTGACATTTGCCATCACATGAAAATGTTGTTACATGTGATAAGACCATAAATTATTGATTAGGGATGGTGTGTCAAATGACAATATTAACCTTCATTGTTGGAGGAAATTTCCTATTTGCTATAATCCAATTATGTCACTCTCTTTGTCGTGAACATGGCCCGGCCCCCCTTTCGTCCCTAATCAAGAGGTATGATCGGATGAATGATATTTTTATATTTTTAGTAAGGAATTTTGCGTTTGAGAGTTCAATACGTAACTTATGCAAAAATCATTAATAAGGTACTTTCTCTTTCTAACAGGCGATACATACTATTTAATTTCAATTATCATGAGTTCGTATCTTAGGAATGAAGAAACTACTGATTAAAAGTGATTTTTTTTTTCATTTATTACTATAACAAAAGAGACATTTAATGATAATAGAGTTTTCTTAAAGCAATAATATTTACTGTCACAATATTTGGCGGCAATTGAGTTAATGTTATTACGTATAGAGTCGCTAAATTTTGTAATGACATTTACATAGAATGTTAGTTATAAATACTTATATTTACTATTTCCACTAAAATGCTAAATATAATGTGACAATAATTAAATTATTATCGCTTAATAATTAATAACTATTAAATCATTTATTTATTATAGTGTATAAACCTATATTATATAAATTCGAATTAGTTGGACATAATGATTCATTCCTAACCCTCACCCCCACCCCACCACACCAAAAAAAGAAGAAGAATTTGACATATATCCATATTTAACAAGGAAAACCACATAAATTCGAAGAACAATAGAAAAGGGTAATTTAGTTTACGAAATATCTATTTTTACTTCGAAGGAATAATATATAGACAGTCTATTCTAATATAAAAATATCAATGATTAATCTCACGACTTAAATTCATAATTATAAATTATATAAAAATAATTTTACCTTTACATCTACGAAATATCTATTTTTACTTCAAAGGAATAATATATACACTGTCTATTCTAATATAAAAATAGGAAAAACTACAGGAAATGACAAACTTTCTTATATATTTAAGACATATAGCTATAGTATATTTTATTTATTTATTATAGATTTATTTAAATATTAAATAGCAAATATGCTACTACCTCTTAATCATTTATTTTTAGGCATGTTTTTATGGTCATTGTTTCCTATGTTTACTATCTCCAAAGCTCTCTATTTCTATATATCCCTAAATTAATGTTTTTTTTTTTTCAAATTTCATTCCAATTCATATATATACATTGTCTTATTTGTTCAACATCTTTCTCAATTAGTCATTGTCCATTGGTTAATATACATGTATTTTTGTATAAATATATTTTAATTCAATGTATTCATATTGCTCATTGGTTAATATACATGTATTTTTGTATAAAAATATTTTAATTCAGTGTATTCATATTGCTCATTGATTAATATACATGTATTTTTTTATAAATATATTTTAATTCAAATATCTTTTCTCACTTGGTCATTGTCCATTGGTAGTATCAATGTTTTTTTTTTGTATATATTTAGTTAATATTCATGTATTTTAGTATGTATATATATTAAATTAATGTATTCATTTGTATTGCCCATTGATTAATATTCATGTACTTTTTGTATATATTTATTTAATATCCATCATTTTTGTATGTATATATATTAAACTAATATATTCGTTTGTATTTGTGTGTTAGTTAATTGTATTTATTTATTTTTGTATTTATATTTCTAACTTAATATTTATGTTTTAGTTTAGCCATTATCATCGGAAATCGATAACATAAGTTAGTTTGTAAAGTTGAAAGGATTTTCTTTATTCATAAAATTGGTCATTAGTTCACACAAATGTGTTGTAATGACCCGGAAGGTCATTTTTGGAAATTTTGAACTATTCGATAACTACGGCTATTTAATTAACGGATAAATTTTAAATAATTAATTTAGTTGATAATAATGGGCTAAGTTTGAAATTTATTTCTCCATTTATTAAAATCTTATACTATTTGGCCCATATATATATATATAAATAAGTAGTAGGGCTGGTTTATTTTTATACTTAATTAATTTGGAAAAGAAAATAAAGAGGAGGAACTTACCTGTACATGCGGCGAACACAAACTAGAGAAATCGACAACATTCAAGTAAGCAAATTTTTAAGTTTGTGCCTGCATACAATTATTCTATTGCCACATATATATAATGTTACTCAATTTTTGTATTACATGGGATTGGATAAAGAGTGTAAGTTTTAAAGTTGAACAATCCGTAGTGTTGTGAAGTTTTGGAGGGGGACAAGGTTTTAATGTACACTATTAACCAATGATAATAAAGGATTGAGGAACTAATTGATGAGTGACGGTTAACAAGTTAGTTAATGGTGATTACATGATGGCTAGATTGATTTTAGCAATTTATTTTCGTAGCCTTCTAATCAGTTAGCTTCGGCTTTAACTACTTTTATTTTAATTATCACACTATGATTTAAATTATGAGATATTGATAGCCAATGATGAGCTAATAATTGGTAAGTTTTAGATATGATTGAATTGTGTTCAAATATAGTGAGGTTCTATGGGAGTTTATTCAAGCTTGACATGTTGGGTATGAAATCAAATATTAGGTGTATTGTATTATATGAATATCATTAAGTTTATGATATTGGAGAAATTGGAACCTAACCCTAGGCTTGAAACTTAGGAACTTGAATATAGATTTGAGTGGGTTTTTGGGTCAAGGCTAAACATATAACAATATGGGTGTGGTTAGTTTCAAAATCTTATTGTGATGATTTATTTGAATAGATTGCATTGATTTGGAAGCACAACGAAAGGGAAAGGCTCAAGTCCCAGAGGGATTGTTCGATTATTTGAGGCAAGTGGATTTCTCAACCCTTGTTAAGTGTATAGAATTCGTGTATTTCCTTGTGGTATGTGTTGGGGAGTAATGGGACTTGGTGATGGGTTGACTTGTCCATATTGAATAATTTTAATGATGAAAAAGGGGTAATAAAAGGCAATGTGATTAATTATTGGTGTGTGATGTGTTGAGAATGGTTTGAAAGGCTTATTGATTCATTGTTGGTGTTGTATCACGATTGTGTTGTTATGAAGTGTGCATTTTTATGAAAATGGTCACCTCCTCATTATTTATGTGAACATGTTATTTGCATTGGTTATGAGACATGGTTGTGACAAGTGTTATGTGAATTGAGAAAGAATAAGAAATAAAAGAAGATGTACCATTTCGAGGGACGTGTCGCACGCCGCGACGGATATTATGATTCGAGGGACGTGTCGCGCGCCGTGATGGATACTATGATTCGAGGGTCGTGTCGCACGCCGCGACGGATTTCATTATCGAGGGACGTGTCGCACTCCGCGACGGATTTCATTATCGAGGGTCGTGTCGCACGCCGCGACGGATTTCATTATCGAGGGTCGTGTCGCACACCGCGACGGATGCATGGACAGATATGTCCCCCATGGGTCTCGGACTGAGAGACAGCGGGTGTGTATCGTTAGGCCAGACATGCATCACTATACTTGACATTGCATTTCATTGCATTGTGCATCTTTATCATTTGTGAACTTATGAGTACTTTTCTGTGGAACTTGTGATTGGTGAACTTTATCTTGTGTGTTGCTGATTGGTAATTGTTGAAGTGATATGGTTGAACTATGTGCTATGTAAATTGTGAACTATTAGGTTGGGCTGGTTTTTATGCAGGTTGTAGTTGTGGAGGTTTGGTTGGGGTGTAAGGAGTACCCGTATTCCATACCCTTAGCTTGTGTTTAGAAGTTTGCTTGTTGAGTACCGTGTGGTTTGGTACTCACCCCTTGCTTCTACAATTTTTTTTGTAGGTTATGAGCCCAGATCTTCATGATACCCTTTCTTATTTTCTTGTCCGAGGCTTCCTATGGAGATTTGTGAGGTAGCTGATTGTCATCTCAGCAGACCTTCTTACTCTTTATTTATGATCTTGTTCTATTCTAGAAACAATGTCATTTGAGACTTGTGTTTTCTTTCAAATCCATTGTAATACATTAGAGGCTTGTGCACGTGACAACCAGATTTTGGGGGTTTTAATAAGTTGACTTTGTATTCCGCATTATTAGATGGTGTTAGTCTCTTTTTTCTGGTTTTACTTCCGCATTTATTGTATTAGTTGGGTTTTAGGCTGACTTGTCTTGGTGGGATAAGACGAGTGCCATCACGTCCATTTTTGGGTCGTGACATGTGTGCATGTTTTATTTATAATGATTTTAATAACCGAGTATTTATTTATTAAATTAACAAAAAAAATACTCAGTAATCAAATAAAAACTCTTTAATAGGTAATTATGTATTTTTAATTTAATAATGGGAAGTTGAGAATTTGAGGGGCATAATTTAAGGACAGTAAGTTACAATAGCAGAAATTACCTTATTTAATGCAAGTATAACTATATCAATGTATTAAAATAAATTAAAATACAGCCAGATTATGACATAAACTATAGTCATTTTTAATAAATATCATACTTATAGCTATTCCAATTTAATAACCCTAAAACTATAGTTATTTTTGTAAGTTACTCATAAAAATATCATAAAACTAAGTAATTATAATTCACAGAGCAGGAAGTGATGGATCTTAATAAGTAAGTGGGTGTATACTATGCAATATGACTGTAACTACACTATTCTTTGACATAAATATAATAGGTTCTAACCCAAAATCTTAAAGTAATGACTAGGACCTTTATAAAAGTGTTGGACACTCATGTGGATAATTTTATAAATTTGAGATACATTGTATCTATTTTTTTAAAATAAGAAAATGGACTTCGAGCTTAATTTGACTTTAAAAAGTTGCTTGTAAATTGAAAATTGTTTAAAGTTATGTAAGGAAGCTAATAATTCACATTATACTGATATGAAAAACTTAATACTTTTTTACGCTAGTATTTGAATGTGAAATAATATAAGTTAGGGGCCAAGCTTTGAGTAAATTATAAATTAAAATGGATTTAATTTTGATATCATAGTACGAAAAAAGAAAGTATTTTTATTTCACTTTATGTGATGATATTTGATTAGACATTAAAATTTTTTTAAAAAATAAAATTTGTGAGGTTAAACAAGTCTTAACAATTCTCTACTTCTCTTATGTTAGTAAATTAAGGATAAAGCGAAATTGCTAAAATCAAATTATATTTATTTTCAAATATAAGAAAGTGATATTTTCTACTAGATGCACTAAAATTTCTTACACAAAGTGAAAAAATAGATGAAATTTATATTTGATAAGTGGTGTAGAGCAAGGCTAATTGGGAGCGTTTAGAGGTGCGACGCATATCAATTTTTCAAAATATTTATTAAAGTGTTAAACATGTTAAAGATTACGATGCGATTTTTCAAATACTGAAATAATTTTCTCTATTTTTTCTTTTTTTTTGTAATCGCTTACTTCGATCTCACTTCATTTAAATCAAACCCGTACCCTTATAAACAGATTTATTAAGCATAATACATTAAATTTCAAACTTACAGTATGCCAAAAAGTACTAAAATATAAGATAAATTCCAACAAAATATATACTTCTAGTCTGAGTCTGGAACCTATTTGAGCCACAAAATGTTAAAAATGACCAAAATAAGCAACTATTCTAGTGAGTAACTAAAATAGGCTTAGTGTAATTTTTTTTCCCACTATATCAAAAAATCCAAACAGTTTCCGTTAGCCTCTTAACAGACATTTTTTAATATAAAACGGAATTTTTTTTCCACTTTATAAAGTGTAACTTGTTTTTACACTTTGCAAAAATGTAACTTTTTTTTACACTTTATAAAGTGTAAGAAAAACTTACACTTTATATAAAGTTACTTTACCAAAATTTTTACTTTCTTTCGGCTTCCCCTTTCACTTTCACTTTCATTATCATGGAAGATTCCATTTCAACTTCCTAAATTTTTTTCACTCGAAGATTTCATTTTCGTGGTCCCAACTTGACAACTCAAGCGACCCCACATTAAAAAATTAAATTCTTGAAAGATTGGAGGATAGTGGCACAACCCAACAACTCAACAATCGGACGCTACAAGTTTTATAAATTAGGTATTCATTTTTTTTCATCTTATATTCATTGCTTTGAAATGATGTTGTTGTAATTTATTCAAAATTTTGTTTATATAAAGTTAAAATCAGAAACATGTTTTCTTCTTTTAGAATTAGTGCTTAGATGAAGAGACCAAAATCCCTAGAAAAATTTTCAAATCGAAAACTGAATTGGAAATGAGTGAAAGCATTAAAAGAATGATATTGGCCGAAAAATGGAATAATTAGTAAAGATATGGAAATTGTCCATGTATTCATCTCTTTATTTTGAGACTAGAGAGTCCCATATTTTCTTTTTCTATCATATTTCCTTTAATTATTCCATTTGTCGCTTCTCTATCAACCAGAAAAAAAAATGAAAAGAACAAAAAAGTAAGCATAACAAAGTCTTGTCCAAAAAAAACCTCATTGTTACCTTGTTTTGGTAATCGATCTTAAATTGATATTAATCATACACAAACACTAATACTCACCCACAAATGGATATATACATGGAAAAAAATAAAGTGTTAGTTAAAATTGGAAAGAAAGAGTAGAAGCTATGGAGTATAATAGTCAATATGTTAATCAAAATATGGACTATTTCATTATTTAAATGATTAGTAGGGTATATATTGCTGCAATTTGGCAACTCTTAAGTTGATCAAATTAAGAATAAAAGTATTTGCATTGAAGGATTTGTATATAGTAGCTATAAATGAATAAGATGAACACAACTTTTCTATTTATGAAATCACACTGGATATATTAAACGAATTAATAGATTTTTTCTTACAGTAAATAATGGAGCGTGTTGTAAATCCTGGACCGGTTGATCGTACACTTCTTCTCTCTCAGCATGAACATAAATCAAAATTGTTATGGAAAGGTGAGATATCATTTAGTAGCCTTATGAGGACGGTGCACATGAATGATGCCTGGAATTTATTTCGTTTGCACTGACCTCACGGGTGTGTTGTGGAGATCCTACGCATGTCCGGACTGTATGATGTAGTTTGTGTGGGCAAGATGCAGTATGACCGAGCCCTTGTTACGGCTATGGTTGAGCTTTGGAGGCCGGAGACTCATTGCTTCCACTTTCAATTTGGTGAGGTCACGATTACGTTGCAGGATGTGCAGGTCTTGTTTGGTTTGCGCATCGATGGCGATATTGTGTACATGCATGATGTTGCATGGAGGAGTCGTCCATGGCGTACTTTATTAGAGACTCTCACAGGATGCGCCGTAGCACCTACTGATATGGATGGTGCGAGTCGGGTGAGGATACACATCATTACCAGCTACTTGCGAGATCAGCTACAGGTAGATCCGATAGGAGATGCTACTCCAGTGGAGCGGGTTGAGAAGATTGCTAGACTATACATGCTTGTTATATTGGGGGGGATCTTATTTCCGAACATGTCAGGAAATCTTATAATGCTTGCAATACCAGCATTGCGATGTCGAGAGGACTATTTAAGTTACATAGTCTAGCATTACAGTGGCAGAGAGACACTTCTTCAGTTTCACATAGTGAAGAGGTAGCTCAGATCGTTAGGGATACATTGCTTGAGGCTGGAATACAATTTAGTGAGCCACTTTTTGAGGGAGATCCTTTGTTTGAGCATGTACGTGCCAGAGGACGAGAACATCCCCTCATCCCCAGACGTGGACGTGTAGATAGACGAGGACAGTGACGTGGGGGTCGTAGAGGTAGAGGACAAGGAAGTTCTCTAGGACGTGGCGCCGGTGGTATGCCTATTCCTCCACACGTAGAGGCAGAGGCGGGAGTAGAGGCCGATGGTTTGCATATTCATCAGTTTGGCGAGTCAGACATCATGAATTTATTAGATATGTCATTTGATCCTTATTCGAGACCGACTCGAGATGTGGATGGACTCGGACGTATGAGCTATGGATCAGCTATAGGCGTTGGAGATTATATACCTGATATTGCAGTAAGCATTAACAATTAATTCAACAAGTAATTGATTATGTAATAACATTTTAGATTCATAACTATTTATATATTCTTGTAGGGCACATCTGGTACTGCCCATTATGATACCGAAGATATTGCTCTTTATAACACTCAAGATTTTATTGAAGGACTTCTTGATGATCCGATTGAGTCGCAGGTTCGTATTATTTATTTATTTAAAAATATTTTATGTTATTATTTATTAATGCTTTAAGTTTATATTAAATTAACTTTTAATTATTTTTTAGATTCATACTATGGGGCCTTCATCTACCGCGTTGTAAATATTTTTTATTTGCTATCATAATAAAGGGACTATCGGGCCAATACGCTTCACTTCCGAGTAGTTGGAATTGTCCGGAGTAGACTTTTTTGTAGCTACGCACGCTGAATTCTGGTGCCATTTGCTCCTATGCTTGATACCCAATTTGGTCAAATCCCTTTATTGCATGAGAACACGGAATGTGGTATGATTGCCATTTACCACATTGACATATTCCTTGCGATGCATTTACAATGTGCTTATTACCACCACGGCCATGGTGCATATGTGTCTGCACCTCAAATATCTTTTCCCTTTGTTGGTGATAGTTGATGAGTGTGTGACGCTGTGACATTTTACAATTATCCTCAAAGATCTTGAATGGTTTAGGCATCCATTGTTGCTTTTGCTGTACTAGCTGATTGACAAATTTTGATCTAATAACAAACCGTTTCACAATCTGATTGTAAGTGAGTCTCACCATTGCAGTAACTGGTAGGCCCCTGGCTGACTTAAGCAGCCCATTGAATGACTCAGAACTGTTTGTTGTCAGCATGCCCCATCTCCTACCTCCATCCTTGTGCAATGTCTATTTGTCAAGATCATTCTTCATTAACCACACATACGCTTCCGCGTTAATCTCCTTGATCATCTCCATTTTTTTCAAAAATTTTTTCTCCTGACTGTGATTTGCAGCTGCCTATAAAAGGTTGTTCAAAGTGACATTTTTGAATTTTTTATGAAAATTCGCCTTCAAATGTCTTAAACAAAAGCGATGGAACCCAAATGGAGCTTGCCAATTTGGAGAATTATACACGGATGAAAGTATTCCGTGATGCCTATCTGATATCAATGTTACACCTCTGCGATCCTTCATAACGTGCAAGTGCAAATGATCCAAAAATAAAGTCCATGTCTCCATGCTCTCATTCACAACTACTGCAAATGCCAAAGGTAATATTGAGCCATTACCGTCCGTTGTAATCGCAATCAACAACTTGGTATCATATTTTCATAAACATGTGTTCCGTCTATTGATATAACATGACGACAAAACACAAACCCATCAATGCATGGTTTGAAAGTCCATAACACATAGTTGAATACATCTTCAACGACATCGATACGCCGCTCTGTTTTCCATTCAACTATTGTTCCAGGATTGAAGTGTTTCAAAGCTTCCATGAACCTCGACAACTCGGCAAAAGAACCCTCCCAAGTTCCATATACTTTTTCAAAAGCACGCTTGCGACCAAGTTAGGCTTTTCTTCTGCTTATTGAAATGCCATATGCTTTAAGAACAGCTGTTTGACAGTCTTTGATGGGAAACCTGAAAAGAAAAAGTAATATTAATTATCAAATAAAAAAATCAATGTTTTCTTTATAAAGAAAAATGATCTAAAGATAAAATAGTACCTTGGCGTTTGTTCTATATCAGTACGGAGGACAGAAGCAATCATCTCAACATCCAAGTTGAAATGTCCTTCGCGGCACGTACCCATATCACATGTATGTTCTTTAATGTATCTTCCAACTTTCCATATGTTAGTATGTTTATCATTAAAAGAAGTCAACCTAAATCGACATCCTTGTTCTGCACGCCTGCAAACAAGTCACCATGAATTCTTTGTTGATTTAATAACAGAGAACTCCCTCGCTATCTTTATATGTAGAAGCTTAACTGCTCTTTGTAACTGTTTCTTTGAATTGAACAACATGCCTTTTTCAATATAAATAGCACCATTCATGAAATCTTGTGGTTCACGCCACGTACTATGTGATGTATATTCATCATGTGTATCGCCAAAGATATCTGGACCATCTGGGAGATGATCAAGATAAGGAATTTCATGAGAACGAAACTCTGGCATACGTACCGTGGGTGATGTGACTACTAATTGTTGAGTTGGTAGTGGAAAAAATTCTTCACAATGAAACAGACTCATGGAAATTGGTCTTGGCGACCGATTGGACATCAAAAAATCATCATCACTAGATGATGCCTCAAATGGAACATTATCTCCTGATACCTCAGCATTAGGTAAATCATCACTATCACTGGCTGAAGGTGAGCCGTAATTTGGAAGGTCACGATCATCGATATTCACAGGATCAATGGGCTCATCTTGTGTGATGTTTTCCCTATATGTGTAAAAAATATAAATATTTGTCTCATACAATAAACTTATTTAAATAAAAAATCAAGTATTGGACATACCGATAATAGTCATCTGCATCAAAAGTAGGCGAAACATGAAAATTTGAGGATGTCCCAACATTTTTCGTCATTTCAAAGTGTGAGGGCTGACCAAAAAAATTATTTAGTCCATAACTTGGAGCAATATTCCTCTCTTGCTGAGGTAAACCGCAACAAAATATATAATAATAAAAAATCATATAAATTAATAAATAATAGACAAAGTCAACAAATAATAATCAAAGTATAATTATTGAGCATTACCAGTCACTTTCATTGATAGCTTCGTTCAAATCAAAATCATATCGACCGGTAAGAATATTTTGGTAATGGGTCATGTTAGGAAAATCACTAGATTGAGTTATCGGAAATCCATCAGGGCTATTACGATTTTCTAATCCGAGATGGACATCGACCGATAAAGAAAAACGTTGTTGACTAGTCTTAGGCTCCTTCCTAACGTAGATTTCAAGTACTGTTAACTTGATTTGATCTATGTAGTCATTTGGAATCCTCAAAAAGTCGGTCAACGATTCGTCATTATAGATAATCCACTCTCCAAAATTTACTTGTCCTTGTGATAAAAAAGAAGTAGGATATTTTCCGACTATAATCAAATTATAATCAGTACTATTTATACCCATTCTTTTATAAATTGATGAAAGAAATTTATGATATCTAACATTAATTGAATATTTTGCATTGTGTTTGGGAGGACAATTATAATAAACAGTATTTCCGTCATGTATAATTTCGCCATCCCAATAAATCGAAACTCTAACTTTTGGTTCAGAAGACATTTTTTTGTGATTGAAATGAAGAAAAATAGAAGATTAAAGATGTTGAAGGTGCTATTTGAACGTCCTTAAATAGAGCTTGAAAGAGTTTTCAGATTAAAAAAAATAAAAACACATAATGTAATAATTTTTTCCGTTTTTATGACATGTCAAATCAATTTAATTGTATGACAAACAAAGCTGCATAAAGAGACACAATTTAATGTAAAACGGAAAATAATATTCCTTTTTGTAAAGTGTAGCTTTTTCTTTCACTTTATAAAGTGTAAGAAAGTACATTTTATAAAGTGTAAATTTTTCTTACACACACTTTACATAGTGGAATAAAAACTTACACTTTATAAAGTGGAAAAAAAAATCCATTTTACATTAAAAAAATAGACGTTACGAGGCTAACGGAAACCGTTTGGATTTTTTGATATAGTGAAAAAAAAATTACACCAAGCCTATTTTATTTACTTACTAGAATAGTGACTTATTTTGGTCATTTTTTATTTCTTTGTGGCTCAAATAGGTTCCGGACTCCTTCTAGTCTAGAATACTTTGGAGACAAAAAAGACCTCTAGACTAATGCTTTATTTAGGTTCTCTTTATTCCTATTATTAATAAATACTTTTTTGTCGTATTTTATGAGATATAACCGCTGCTACCATTTAAAATTTAATTTTTTTTTTTTACCATAATCATTTATATATATTTTAAATGATAAATAATTATAATTTATATATCTATCTAACAAGAATCTTAGGGAAGAAGAGTGGTTTAGCTGATTTCAAATACCACCCAATGTGCAAAGCAGCAAAACTTATACCGTTTGGAAAGCTACCTGATAATTGAAATTCGTGTAATTACTAGAGTAGTAATTATCAGTCTAGTGATTACACTAACTTGTTTGTTTGTCACAGTGTAATTACCAGTGTACTGTTTGGTTGCACAAGTGTAATCATAAGGTTATATTGAATTTTAAAATAAAAATTAATTATCTAAAATTGAAAATTTATATTAGACAAATAAGGGCCTTTATAAATAATATTGAATTGAATATTTAAGATATATATTGTCTTTGAAAATATATTAATTAATAGACATATGTTCTTAACTAATATTTTAAAAAATAATTGATTTATATTTTTAAATTTAGTATATTTTAATTAAATTAATCATAAAAATTAAAAGTATAAAATTTCTATGAATATCATGAAATGCATGTTTAACAAAAAGATTAATATTATAAAATATAATGTCATAAACTTATAAAAACATTTGATAAACAGATAATCTATCAAGTCTAACTAAAAAAAATAGCTTGCAATGTAAAATATTCAGTCAATACTTCTAAAACAAATGAAATTGAAAATATAACATAAGTTCTAAATTCAAAACAAAAAAATTAACATAATACTCTTATGCCAAATTTCATACATAAATATGATTCAAAAGAAAAGGAAAACGTAAGTCCATAACCTTATTCAACAATGAATTCTACTTTAGTTTAAAAATTAGAATACTAACAAAATTATACTAATGATTTTTTTTTAAAAAAAATAGATAATACGAAAAATTGTATGGAATCACATGAAGTAAAGGATGATAATGAGAAGGAAATAAAATATAAATAATATAAAATAAATTTTTTTTTAGAAAATATTAGAATAATAAAAGTAAAAAAGAATTTAAAATAATAAAAATAAAAAATAAATAAAAATGAAAAAAATAAAAATAAAACTAAAAGGAGGAAATTAAAAAATAATTAGCTTGTAATTACATCATGTAATTACCAGCAATTCACAGTCTCCCTTGTGAATTTGAAGAGTGTAATTACCACCTATCAATTACACCCAATTACCTGTTGACCAAGTAATTACATGGCCAACCAAACAGACCAAACATTGTAATTACACCAAATTCAATTACTAGAGTAGCTTTCCAAACAGGTGACTTAATGGAGTTTTGTAAAGGAGACACAACATCTATTAAGAGGGTGATGGAGGCTCTGAAACACTTTAGGGCATGTTTGGAAAGCCCACCATGTAATTGAGATTTGGTGTAATTGGTGTAATTACACTCTTTGGCATATTTGGTAGACCAAGTAATTACTTAGCAAGAGAGGAATTGTGTGTAATTGAAGGGTGGTAATTACACTCCTCAATTCCTAAGGGAGGGTTAGGAATTGGTGTAATTATACTATGTAATTACATGAAACTTTTTACATTATTTTCTCCCTTTTATTTATATTTGTATTTTTTGTTTTAATTTAATTTTTATTTCTATATTTTTTAGAAAAATATTTTTGTTATTCTAAAATTTTCTAAGAATATATATTTTTTAAATTTTTATTATTTATATTTCATTTTCATTTCCTTCTCATTCTCAAACTTTACTTTTTCATGTGATTCCATTCAATTTTTTTTGTTATCTATTTATTTATTCTTTTTTTTTTCATTAGCATAATTTTGTTAGTATTCTAATTTTTAAATTAAGGTAGAATCCATTGTTGAATAAGGCTATAGACTTACGTTTTTCTTTTATTTTAAATCATATTTATAACGTTATGTTGAAATTTGACATAAGAGTATTATGTTAATTTTTTTTGTTTTGAATTTAGAACTTATGTTATATTTTCAGTTTCAAATGTTTTAATAATTTATGACATTGTATTTATAATATTAATCTTTTTATCAAACATGCATTTCATGATGTTCATAGAAATCTTGTACGTTTAGTTTTTATGATTAATTCAATTGAAATAAACTAATTTGAAAAATAAAAATCAATTATTTTTTCATAATATTAGTTAAGAACATATGTTTATTAATTAATATATTTTCAAAATATATATATATCTTAAATATTTAATTTAATAGCATTTATAAAGTTTCTTATTTGTCTAATGTAATTACATTGTAATTATACTGTGACAAACAAACATGTCGGTGTAATTACTAGACTGGTAATTATTACCCTAATAATTACACCAATTTCAATTACCAGGTGACTTTCCAAATAGACCCTTAGTGATGTGACTGGTCTGGAAGCAAATTTGCAGAAATCTAACATATTTCTGGCTGGTATGCCTGAGGAAGCAAAGCAGAAGATTTTGACTCGATACCTGGGACTGCCATTATCCTAAAAAAAGTGGAATAAGGTTGACTGCGATCAATTGGTGGAGAAGATCATTAAGAGAATAACATCAGGATACTCGAGACAATTGTCATACGCGGGGAGGCTGCAGATAATTAATGTCGTTTTGCTCTCTATATATAATTTTTGGGGGACAATGTTTATCCTACCACAAAGTGTGTTGAAGGAAGTAGATAGTAAGTGCAAAGGATTCTTATGGGAAAGCTCGGAGGGGTACATGAAAATAGCTTTGGTGGCGTGGGATAAGGTATGTGTACCAAAAAAGTATGGAGGATTAAATATCAAGAGCTACAAATTATGGAATGTAGCTGCTGTTGGGAAGCTCTTATGGCAGTTGGCAAACAAGAAAGATGTGTTATTGGTCAAGTGGGTACATGAGGTCTATATGAATGATACCAGTAATATTTGAGAGCACACACCACCTCAAGGTTGTAGTTGGTATTGGAAGAAACTGAATGCTTTAAAGACAGAGATGCTCCAATGGTACCAAAATGGACAATATACTTTGACACCAGATGGAACATACTCTATGACCAGTAGCTATCAAGCCATGTTAGGTCTGTTATACAAATGTCCAAAGGCAGACTTGCTTTGGAGCTCAATTATGCATCCCAGACAGAGATTTATCTTATGGCTGGTATACCAAGGAAGACTTCTCACTAAAGATAGATTATAGAATATGCATATACAAATAGAGAATGAAGCATGTTGCTCGTGTGAGGAAGATTGTGTTGAAACGCACCAACATTTGTTTAATGAATGTCATTGTGGAATTACATTGAGGGCTGGCGTGGCTAACTGAGTTGGTATAGTATTGCCAAGAGGCGCAACTCAACAAATTTTGGCGTGGATAAAGAGAAGACACTGGAAACAATTGAAGAAGGAATTAGTAGATGCTAGGTATGGAGCAACAATACATTATATTTGGCAAGCGATGAACTGGAAGCAATTTCCAGATAACTGTAAATACAAACATCATCATCACACAAATACAAAAAAAGTTACATAGTAGAATAAAACTAGTGCAGGGGTCTAAGAAGGCAAGAAATTGTCAAGGGTGATACATTGAGTATGTCCGAGTTAGACTGTAAGTAGCTGATTGTTGTAGCTTCCTTTGAGGTCTAGATATTCTTAACACTCTTATGTGAAGGTGATTAAGAGTCTAGATGCTTCCTAATTTGTACTACTCTGACTTGATATGGTAAAATTCACAGTTTATTGCCAAAAAATAATTATAATTTATAATTATTTTACATAATTTCTGATAGACAAAATTTATTTTAAAATACTTAAAAAATTTGTAGCCAAATTTACATAAAAAATTAATTGTACTTCGAATCATCTTTTATTTTCTTCTTTCTTAACGACACGATGTGTGACACCCATGTAGACGTGTCATCAGCCTAATGACTTCAAACACAACTTACATTCAAAACATATAATTCACACCAAATATCACATTTGGCTACATTATTTATAAATTTTAGTTACGTCTACAAGAGAAAAAGAGAAACTATTCCCACGTGCTGAGTCACACATACGTATGACTCCAGACGCACCGATTAAAAAATAGGAGTTTGTAAGTGGCCTTTGATATCATTTAAAGTAACGGGTTTTTGCACTTTATACTAAACATACAAATCAATAATTTTCACTCCAAAATTGGAGAATTCACCATTTTTCTCCCTTTTTTTGCTTATTTGCTTTCTGGGTTTTTCTTATTTTCAGTTTTTGAAGCTTCTATAAATCTCATTTCAAGTTTCTTCTTTCTAGGTTTCAAGTAAAGAATCCATTTTTTTTCTGCAGAAATTATCAACTAAATTGGAGAATTCACCATTTTTCTCCATTCTTTTGTTGATTTCCTTTCTGGGTTTCTCTTGTTTTCAGTTCTTGAAGACTGAAAAAGTTGCATTTCAAGTTTCTTTTTTCTGGGTTTCAATAAAGACTCCATTTTATTTTTTTGCAGAAAATTTCGACCAAAATTTGGATTCACCATTGTTTCTCCCTTCTTTTGTTGATTTCCTTTCTGGGTTTCTCTTATTTTCAGTTCTTTTAACTTATATAAGTCTCATTTCAAGTGTGTCTTTGTTCTTGTAAGTTTGATTCCTTGTTCTGGGTTTCAGATAAGAGACTCATTTTTTTTGCCCAAAATTGGGATTCACCATTTTTCTCCCCTGTTTTTGCTGATTCCCTTTTTGGGTTTTTCTTGTTTTCAGTTGTTGAAGCCTAAATAAGTCGCATTTCAAGTTTTTCTTCTTTGTCCTTGTTGATTTCTCGTTTTGGGTTTTGAATAAAGACTCCATTTTTACCCAGAATTTCTTCGAATTGAAAAGTATGGTGGTTCTAGTTTCACGTTCTGGCAGGCATTTACAGAGATACAACAAGGGTCGTCGCCAAGTAGTTGGGTATGTTGAGTCAAAAAAAAAGAAGAAAAATCCCTTTTCCCTTGTATTCATGCTTGTTGATAGAGACAAATTCAAGATTAAATTATATACATTAACAACTTAAAATTTCAGTGTGATTTAGTATTAGATCATGTTTGTTTTGAGCCGAGGGACTATCGGAAACAACCTTTTTTAACTTAGTAAAGGTAGGGGTAAGGTCTGCAGACACCCTACCCTCGCCACAGACTGCACTTGTGGGTTATATATGTATGTTGTTGTAGATCATGTTTGTTATAAACTATTAGTACCTCTTAACTCTTATGTATTATATGTATAATTTTTGGAAGTTTTTCTTTTTTTGCATATCCTCCTTGGTATAGTAGGCTATTAGTTCTCGTCTTTTTGTTTCCAAAATTTGTGGCTTAGTCCAAATTTGGGTGAATATTAATGTTAACCATGGAAGATGGTGCCTTGGAGCAACTGAGATTAGCACTGAATTTCTATGAGTGAATTTTGGAACTAGCCTGTGTAATGACAAGTTCTTGGATGAGGAGTTGGGGTTGTTTTAAAATTAGTTCTACACCAGTAGGGGTAAGGTCTGCGTACACTTTACTACCCTCCCCAGATCTTATCTGTGGGGATTACACTGGGTTTGTTCTTGTTGTTGTTCTCCTACCCGGGGGCAGAGGGGTTCATTCACTAGAAAATCACTCTTATATACAAGCTCAATCTTTTTTCTAATTATGTATATGATGTAGATGCTGAACCCTCACAGTGAAAATCGTTTCTCAGCCACTGTCCGGGCCAGTCACAGGCCGGAGCCTTCTGCACTGGCTCCGCGCCTTTTTAAATTTTTAACCAAAACTTTTGGTGGGAGGAAAGAGGGTGTAATGAAGAGTAAACTTCTAGAATGAATAAAATGATAGAGAAATGGTCCATTTCAGTCTGCAATTATTAGAATCTCTTTAATTTCTAGCCTTTAGCTTAGTAGGTGGGAGGGCTAAGTGGTCCAACATCAAGAAGGTGCTTGATGTTCTTTTACTTGTGTGGAAAAATGGAATGATTTACAAAGTAGAGTCTTTGGAGTAATAACTACTCGCTCCGTTTCAATTTGCTTGCCTTACTTTCCTTTTTAGTTCTTTTAAAAAAGAATGCATCTTTCGTCTTTTGGCAAATCTTTAATTCTAACTTTTCACCTGACATGTTTAACACCACAAGATTAAAGGGCATTTTGGTACATTCCACGTGTCTTTAGTTTAAGACCACAAGATTTAAAAGTCTTCTTTACTTTCTTAAACTTTGTGCCAAGTCAAAATCGGACAAGCAAATTGAAACGGAGGAATCTAGTGGTTTCTGAAAGCAAAGTTTTTGTATTTTTTGAAAATGAACATGAGGTGAACTGTTTCAGTTTTGACATTTACCAAAGATTGATAAAGAAATAAATAACTAGTTAGGATAATTTTTCCTTTCTTTATCTTATCAACTGACCTCATATGTCATTTTCTAATCCCTCTTGTGTATTTTTTGCTTTTGGATGTTTCTGTTAAGCTTGAAATATTCATGTGGCATAGTGTTCACCTCAATCACATGTTTTGTTTTCTTTGGGAAAAGGACCATTTTTTCTTCTCATTTAATCTATTTAATTGTTAAATGAAAGGGTAGGTTGGACATTTATTCAATGTCCTTTTCTTGGGGCTTTTTTTCTTTTCGAATTATGACAGTGCAAGTGTGATACACTGTTCTTGGACAACATCACACAAGTGGGGTCTGGGGAGGATAGATTTGTAGGCAGACCTTACCCCTACCTCGTGGAGGTAGAGACTGTTCTTGGACAATAACTAAAATTAGCTGTTGTCTAACAATATCGATCTTATCATTAGTAGCGCTTACCAGTTGCCAAGTGGATTTGTTTCTGTTAAATGATTCTCATGTCTAAAAAACATCTAAAGAATGACCTAATACAAGTTTGGATTTCTTGTTGGACCACTAAAAATATGTAACTTCATCGTTATGCTTATGTTGTCCTGGGATTAGTTTCAAGTATTAATCAACGGTGTGTCTAATTTGCTGGTGTCTTCTGCAGATGTATCCCTTACAGATATAAGGATAATTTTGACCTATCCATGGGGGACGAAGATGCGTTTGAAGTTCTTCTCATAAGTCCTCAGAGAAAAGGAAAAGGATTGTTATTCCCTAAGGTAGCCACCTATCTATATGGGTTTCGAACTCAATGATAGTTTATTCTCTAAACTCTATCAGATTCATTTATCTGCTTTGCTTACAAATCTCGCTCTTTTTATATCAGGGGGGTTGGGAAAAGGATGAAACAATTGAAGTTGCAGCAAGGCGTGAGACAATAGAGGAAGCTGGTGTTTGCGGCAATATTGAGGTTAGTTTTTAAAACAGTGATTCCTTTTAATTTCGTATAATTTCAACTTTTCACCACTAATCTTGAGTTTTGAATCAGTACACTAGTTTCTGATTCAATGTGATTTTGACGATGGTTCGCATTTAAGACTCGTACTGAGATCAGATCATCTCTTAAAGCTATTCTTAATTTTCCAAATCAATGCTTACAGGTCTACTAAGTATGCTTGTTCAACAGTGAAAAGAAATCTTAGTACTCGCTAGCCGTTTTTTTCTTGTTGATCTTAAATCCTGTTGGTGCTAATATCTACATATAGGTCGTTAGACGTTGTTCTAACAAAAGGTTGGGAACTTTATTGCAGGGCAAACTAGGAACATGGTATTTCGAGAACAAAAACGGCGACACTGCCTATGAAGGACACATGTTTCCTTTATTTGTGACAGAGGAACTAGATTTGTGGCCTGAGAAAGACATCCGTGAAAGATTTTGGGTATTGCATCTGTCCATACTCGATAAATTTGCATATAAATAACGTCACATAATCATCTTTGCTTACTAGTATTTTCAATTATCATTTGCAGATGAGCGTTCAAGAAGCAAGAAAGCTCTGCCAACAGGGGTGGATGAAAGAAGCATTAGAGATGTTAGTTAGTCGGCTCACATCACAACGTAGGCGGACTAAAATGGACCTGTTTTCAAGAATCAACCGTGGCTCCAGTAACCATGGAACTGTTTTACCTTTGGGATGCAGGGCTCAAGTACTTACTCCACCACCACCAAGCCCGGCAGAAGAGGCCTAGTTACCATCAGCCAAAGAATGCGGTAAAAATAGCTTGTAAATAGGAAATTAGAACAGCACATGGTATGTGGATTAGCCGCATGTCACAGTTGGAAATCTGCCAACAAAACCATGGTTTTAAGTGGAGGAAGGTAGAGGGGTAGACCCATTATTCTCAAGATTCCGAACTGTGGGCCGCTGATCCTTCACTGAGTATCAAACCCGGGCAGTAAATCATTCACCGGGTTTTGAACCGTGGGCCACTTATCCTTCACCAAGTTTCGAACCAAACGCCTCCAATCCTTGGGGATGGACGGAGTCGTACGCCTAGCAATCTGTCTTTACTGCTAACTCCAATTTTCAAGAAAACAGAAACATAGAGACGACCATAAAACTGTTTAGTTTTTTTTTCCCTCCTTGTTTTGTTTCTTGGAATTGGAGTTGCATATAGATGGATTGTTGTACTGCTTTAGGTTCAGAATGAGTGTTGTTTAGGATGCAGTCTTTTTTAGGAACTTTACTCTCCTGCCTGAAGATAGTGAAGTTACCTTTTAACTTATGATGATTGCTCTTAATCCTCTCGTGTGGCGTAAAGTTTTAATTACTTAATTATATTATGTCTCAATAACTCTGTCACGAGTGGGTTTAGATTTCTTTTCATGGAGTGGGTTTAGATTTCTTTTCATGGGTCAAACACGTGAAAATATGTGCTTTTTTTTTGGGTGGCAATGAAATTGAATCGAAGATGCCATGTAAAAGCGGATAAAATCACCTAATGAGAAAGAACTTTTCCACCCCAAGGGCTTCATCAAGATGATGGGGGTATATAAGGACTTGTATGGTTGATTTTAACTATGAACATCTTAGACGAATTTAAGACGACTGTAAGTTTCATCGAGTCCATTGCGTTTGCCTCTAACTATAGATAAAATGCATACATGTAATATAATTACGCTCATTCTAAACCAGTCAACTTTAGGTTTGGGAATCTCATATGGTTAAAATTTGATTTTTGTAACGTTGTAGTCACCATGACTGTAACGTTATATAAACAACCGTATGTGAAGAATTGCTCTATATGGGAAGCAGGCTAGTGTCATGACCCGCCACTGGGCATTAGTAGAAGTCTAGTCGTCGAAAATGCCCCTCCAGTAAGTTCCTTTCTCATTAGAGAAAAGAAATCTCTTCCTTCTCAACTAAAATAATGTGAATTCTCCCTTCTTTCCTCCCATGCTTTTTGTTGGTCATCAACCAACCAGAGTGCTCTATACTTCTTCGACGAAGTTAAACGTATATTAAAGGAATCGTTTTGTCTCAATCAATCAAGAATGATTTAACTGGATATTTTATCCACATTTAGAGGGTTATTCTAAACAACTGCACCAAACTGGGGGAAATACAAAACTAAGAGTTTCTTCATACTAGAAATTGCATCTAGTACTTTTTATCCTCTCCTTGAGGCATAAAAATGGGATGTTTTAAAAGGGATATAGAATCTTTTCTAGACTTGAAAGAAAAAAGATTGAATCTAATTGCAAACTATACACGAAAATATAGAAAAAATTAAATTTTTGACTAGTGTAATATTCTTCATTGCAGTTAACAAACAAATCAAGACAAAAACAAATCAAGACAAACACTAGCTAATATAATTGCTAAAATCCCATGCGTATCAATTTCATTATCATGCCTACAACAACAACATACGGAGTGTGATCCCATAAATAGGATCGGGGAGGGTGGAGTGTATGCAAACTTTACTTGTACGGCTGTAACTTGGGAAAAGTAGTTTCTGATAAGACTCTCAACTCGAGAAGAGCATTTTCAAAACAGGTTTGAGAAACACAGAGTGAAAAGCTATGTTGCAAAAAACTGAAGAATTCATTGGCATGTCTATTGACTATTATTATAATCAATTGCCAACTCTACTCTACTAGACTTCTCCTATTGTCATACTGCCAGCCACTTCCACCTCAAACCACTCCACACACACATACATACACACAGAGAAAAAGACCACCACACTGCCATGCCATTTTCAGCAATGGGCTTGACACCACCACCATGGTTCATACAGCCTGACTTCTAAAATAATGACCTCAATAACAGTCAAAAGACTCCGATAATCATCATCTAATTCCTAACCAGTCATTCAACCAGACTTGGCCAAACTCTGCTCTACTTTCTGCTTTAAGCACCACATATATTTCCGATAAGACACTCGGCTCGAGAAATGCATTTTCAAAACAGGCTTGAGAAACACGAGTGAAAAGCTATGTTGCAAAACCTGAAGAATTCATTGGCATGTCTATTTTGACTATAATCAATCACCAACTCTACTCTACTACACTTCTCCTATTGTCAAACTGCCAGCGACTTCCACCTCAAACCACTCTACACTCTCTCTCTCTCTCACACACATATATACACAGAGAAAAAAGACCACCACACTGACATGCCACTTTCAGCAATGGGCTTGACACAACCAACATGGTTCATACAGCCTGACTTTCAAATTAATGACCTCAAATCACATTAATTGACCTCAATTACAGTCAAAGACTCAGATGATCATCATCCTAATTCCTAACCAATCAGTCCACCAGACTTGGCCAAACTCTGCTGTAGGAAATTGCCAGTTTCCCCAGAAAATACGGTGCTGTTGGATATTCTAAAGAAGGTTTGTTCTGGGATTTCACTTGCTTCCTGCTTTAAGCACCATATATTCCCAATCAATAAATCTCCTTGCTGTAGCATAGCCTCGACTAATTTGCTGTTAATTTTCCAAATATTGGTTTTTGTTTCTAAGAGAATAATAAAAAAAAAAAGCAAGATACCCTTTTAAAGGCTCCAATTTGGTCATGGATACACTAAATACTAGCTTAATAGTTGCTCAAAGTTCAAACAAGGAGCTATCAGATCTGTTGGGGATGGAAAGAGCATGGTGACAAGTTCGACCAATGACAGGATCTGAAAGATAGGATTCACTTTTTGAAATTCCAAGTGACATGATTCCTCCTTCAAAAGCTAAAGTTAAATGATCGAAGTCTCCTTTAGGTTCAGTCGAAGAGATCAAAGTGAAGTCATCAATTCAACCATTCGAATGGTCTCCCCTAAGATTGAACTTTTTTTCCAAATAAACCAAACCTTGATACCGCATTCATCAAAGAGATATGGCCATCAGTTAGTTTTCTTAAAGCAAGGTGATCCTACTTATGTTGTCCAATACTATTCGCAGCTCCTTTGAGCTCTATCCTTAGGAACTAAATTCTGTAGCATAGCTAAACCCCTCTCTACCTTGAGATCTCATCCTGACCCTTAGTAAGTCATGATTACTCTAATAGTTCACATAAGGCAACAATCGGTGGATTTTTGAAGAAGTGAGGTTGCCGTAAGAACTTTGTGGAGATCTCGGAGAGCCTCTCTCAAAGAAAAAAATGAAGGTTAGTGACCATATAAGTAGTTGTGGCAATGAGTTGGGTCAAGGGGGAGATTACTCTTACAAATAATAAAAAGGAAATTCAACGAACCAGAGAGGTGGAGCAAGCTAGTTTAAGTTGGGTGAGACTATGTGGGGCAGGCAAGGATATATGAGAATGAAATGATTCCCGCCCCATTGCCATCTTTAAAGAGTTAGTAATTGAGGTTGTTAACTTTCTGGTTAATTTAGTTAACACCACCAAAAAAGGCCAACTCGCTTGATATGCAAAATACTCTAGTTAATGTGTTATGCTTAACAAGAGACAAGAGAACAATCATGCTTACAAGTAACCATGCACACCTCATCATTTAAAAAGGTGGTGCACAAGCCACAAGGATATTTCAAGTCTTTTGAGTACTAACAACTTATGGTATCTAAACTAACTTGCACGCACATTGGCTAACCACTAGGTAGCATGCTACAATACAACAAGCAAAGGTTGCAGGTAATCTTGTCCACCAAGCCTAGAAGCATATAAACTTAGCCTGAATGTTGTACCAGGAGATCAAACGTGGGATCTCCAGTTCAATATCTCAATCACTCGATCATCCCCTTGAGAAAACATTAATAATTATTTCTTTTTCCATGTCCTATTTTATTCAGTAAGACATTATTTTAGTGAAGTTACCAATTTGGAAATCTGATTGATAACGGAAAGGTTAGTAATCCAGTTATAGTTACAGACAATCCAACATTTTGGCACGGCGTTCAGCATTTTGGCAACATGTGTTACTACCTATACAATCAACAACATCAACTAAAATACTTCCGCATTGGGCTTACCAAGCACTTGCCTGCTGCTCATGCCGCCCACTTGGCGAGCGGTGCGCTCGTTATCCTGACTTTTCACTCATTAGGTTAACCAAGGAATAAAGTTTAAACTTTTATTCATGTGCATGCTGATTTATTCCTTTTATAATTCTTTTCATCTAACTCAACTTGTTCAGCCAACATATCAAAAACTTGAGTTTTCAGCTTCCACCCTGCAGCTCAATAGTTCTAAATGCAAAAAATATAGAGTGAAAACCCCGCAAATGAAGCTGAAAAATGCATTATTCACCAGCAAAGTAAGCCTAGTATATGTATCTGCTATGGGTACATAC
This sequence comes from Solanum appendiculatum, assembly GCA_018342035.1. NCBI lineage: Eukaryota > Viridiplantae > Streptophyta > Magnoliopsida > Solanales > Solanaceae > Solanum > Solanum appendiculatum. The sequence continues at coordinate 459,279 of JAGDQO010001323.1, forward strand.
AATTTGCTTTTGCTAATTCTGCTGTATTTTTTCTAAAAATACCGCATTAAGTTTCTAGACATGGTTATAACAATGACACCCGTGTAATCCCACAAGTGCGGTCTGGGGGAGGGTGTCGTGCACGCAGCCTTACCCCTAGCTTGTGAAAGTAGAAATGTTGTTCCAATAGACCCTCAGCTAAAGTAACAAAATATAAGATGCATTGCGCATTTAAGTCATAAATTCCATAATATAGCTCATGCATCAGTCTACAAACAAATCAAAACAAGTGCTAACTTATATAATAATCGAAAACCCAAAAATCAAATCCATTGAGCAATTCACAAGTCGTATAACATTATTACTCCATAATTAAAGATCAAAGCAGTACATGAGAAACCCAATTCACTAAATATCCCATACCATGTAAATACCAGCAAAAGAGTGGCAGATCCGACTGGAAATCCCGAAACCCGATCCAAATCCTTCACTTCAATCCTGAGCCTTCAACTTCTCCACACGCTTATTCAACTGCTCAACTTTAACAACAAGTCCAGTAACAGAATACAACAGCCAGTAGAAAACAAGAGCAGATGCGATAAGAAGCGCGTTACGCTGAGACTTCATAATCGATTTCTGGTGACGAAGGTGCTCTGATGGGGAACAAGATTCGGATGATTCACAAGTGGGTCGGGTCTCATACTTCCAGTAGATATCCATTAACAGGAAGAGACAAAAGGGTACGATCGAGAGGAATGGTTTGAGAAGATTCCGGGTCACTGCGATTAACCCTTTACGAAGTGGGTCAAGACCCGGAATTGTTAGGAGAAGGAGCATGATTGCTTCTGCACCCGCAGCGTAGCTGAGAACAACCCATTCCAACGCCATTGATGATTGATTCGAAGAATTGAAGGTATTTTTATTTTTTTTGCAGAGAAGATGAAGAATTGAAGAATAGTCTTTTTATTAATTAAGAAGGAAAGTATCTAATTATAAAGTGTGGAAAAAAGGATTTGGGCTGAGATTTGTTTGGGCCAGATTGGTTAAAGCCCGTATTGTAGCCGATTTTACTTGTGTTATTTAAGTTATAAACATTCATATCATATTTACTAATTCTCTGTAGTTTAAAAAAAAATTACGTATTGTCTCACTAATTAATAATTTCATATAATATTTCAAGTCATATACACATACATACATGCATTTTTGTTACCATACTCTGAAATACATATTCATAGGGAGAGATGTGAACGGTCGAGAGAGAGAGGCGAGATAAGAGGAAGACGAGCCACTGAGTATGTGTATCCCATATATATGCAAATCTCATTAGATACATGTATCAGGATACATTCTGAAATACATATTCAATGGGAGAGAGGCGAGCGAGAGAGCTGAGAGGTGAGTGAGAGAGTCAAATATGTGTGAATCCACTTAAATACAGTTTATATAGAACAAATTACACTTAATTTTGACCCATGTATTCGAGATATATATATGTATTTGGATGTGCCAGATACATATATACGAAATTCAAATTCTAGGAAGATTTGTAATATTGGAAACTCGCATGAAGGGAAGTCATTTACTCCTAAAGTAGTGAGATTTATGTTGTTTGTGCTCCTTTTAGTGAGATTTGTGTTGTTTGCGCTTTTTTTAAAAAAAATAGTTAACTCGTAGACAGTATGTACAAATTTTAGACATAACCTAGGCAAGTGTGGAAGATTACACTATTTATATATGATTAAAACTCTTTATATATGATGTTGAGCCCCCTTCAACTTGTTCATATATTTATTTTTTCATATTTTAAATCCCCTTAGTAAAAATTATGACTTGACACTGAGCTCTTGGAGGCTCGGAGAACCGATGGAATTAACATTGTGCCTATAATGATGATTACACTTTATATGTCTTCTGTATTGAAGGTTAAAGGTTGACATCCCTTGATTTATTTGAAAAACAAATAGGATCCCTTTTCTCTAGCTTATTAGGGGCCTAACAAGGAGTTCCATTAGTGACCAGTAGATTGGCTCAGGCCATTGAAGGTGGTGGGAAGCGGAGGATCTTTGCTATATGTAATTATATAAAACAAAACTTCTGCATCCCCTCCATATTTGGGCTATGACTGTACTATCAAGTCTTAAGACTGATGGTACATTAAACCAAGAACGTCCGTTGTAGTATGTAAGACTTAAAAGACCGAAGTCTTGTTACTCTTTTGATTTCAAATCAGCAACAGACCGTTGGCCATTGAGTGTTATATACACCTTAATCGAAATGATTTGGGGAAAACAATTTTCTGTCTTTATTCCTCATAATTGAGTCCTTTACTGGGTTGAAGTTATGTCCAATTTAGAGTCTTAGACCGGAGTTAATGTCAATTTTAAGTTCGAAGTTTCAAATTACACAAAAAATATGGAATTTCATACATATTGGTTTGAAGTTAGGTTTTAGCAAATCTAACTTCAGATTTGTATGCCTGAAATATGTAACTTTAGTCTAAATTTTCAATTTCAAGCTCATAAATTTGAATAAAGATCATCTAAGCGGATAATTATTGGTGTGTCCAAGGAGTTTATAAAAAGTTATTTTGCTTAACCTTTTGATATCCATATTTTATGTTCATAATATTCTCTTTGTTTGTTTTTCTATTTGATGTTTAATATCTACTTTGAGGCATGACTAATTTGAATTTGCACCAGAAATTTCATTGTCTAAGCAGCTAGCTATTGGCAATGCCCAATAAGTTTATACACAAGTTAATTTTTGATATCCCTACGTTCATAATATTCTTTTTATTTGATTTTTTACCTAATGTTTGTTGCCATTTTGAGGCACGACTAATTTTTGAATTCATGCTAGAAATTCAATTGTTGAGGTAAAGTGCTCACTGTCAAAACAATGACTCCATATTCAAAACTCAAACTCAAGACCTTTAACTAGGATGAAGGAATATTTATCACTCCACCACAATCTAGCATGATATTTATGAGATTTATCATAATTAAACTACTTATATTGTTGCTTTTAAAGTAGCACTATTCAATTAAAGTTTAGGACAGGTTAGACTTTGTGAAATGTCACCTGTTAAAGTGAGCTAGTTATTAATTAACATAATTACACTTAAGATGGCATGCTAAGATATATCATATTCTTTATCTATAACAAAGTATTAATATTTCAACAAGATCAAGGGGGTAATAGAAAGTGCATTAAGCTTGGATACAAGAAAACCTTATTTATTCTACAAGTGCTTTGTTACATCCATCCAACTTCACAACTTGTAACTAACATACACAAACTATATATCCTTATTTCCACTATTCCAAAACAAAGATTTTATAGTTTGCTAGTAATATTAATGTTCCTAACTTTAGATGTTTTTGGAGTTGCATCTTTTGGTACAACAATAGTAAGAACACCATTCTCAACTTGAGCTTTGATTTGATCCACCTTCACATCTTCCGGCAGCTCGATTTCCCTCGAGAAATCGCCACCTTTCCCTCCTCCTCGCTCCGCCACATGCCACACTATATCCTTCAGTTTACCGTTGAATTCGTCCTTCTTGCCACCGCAGCCTTCCGCCTTCACCACCAACACATTTCCATCTTCAACTTGGACCTTTATATCCTCCTTGCTATACCCTGCCAAATTCATTTCAAAACTTCGCATAAACATCTTCAAAGATTGCATCCTATAGAGTAGAAACAATAATATATCCAGCATAATCTTATAGGTGGGATCTGAAAAAGGACGGATGGACGAAGACCTTATCTCTTAAGTTTGTCGGGTAGTGAGGCTCTCTAATAAACCCTCAACTCAAAAGTAAAAAAAATTGATGTATGTTTGCAAGAAATTTAAAGAGCAAATCTTGTAATTACACCTACTATATATTATGCCTCAACCTCAAGTGGAGGTAGATTCAAACATTGAACTCTATGTACTCTAAATCTAAATGCCACTAAATTCACTAATTAAATTAGTACACTATGTTCGAAATTAAATATTTGTAAATCTAAGATAAAACTATAGTGCATTTGACTGAACCCATAACTTTAGTTATACATTTATTCCTGGTCTTAAACAAGTTAAAATCGACTTTATAAATCTTAGGTTATATTCAAATTCAAGCACATTGAAATAAAGTTGCATTAATTAGTCATATTCCATACGAGAAAATAGTCAAATGCCCCCTTAATCTATTACCGAATTTCCAACTACACACTTATACTTCACGGGGGTCCTATTACCCCCTTGGACTATTTCAAAATGGAATTAATTTCACCCTAAAATGTTATACCCAGATTCATTATGTGAAGTGAAACACACGCATCAACCCATATTTAACAGGTGTATTTTCTATTTAAATTTATTTTTTATTTACGTTCTTTCTCATTCTTCTTCTTATTATTACTCTCCATTGTTTTTTCACCATTAAAACAATATTAAAGCTTCTTCTAGTGATAGATAAAATTGCAAAAAAGTTAGATTTTTTAAAAATATTATCAAGAATCTTTTTCTAATGATAAATCTGAACAAAAATCGTTAATGGATATTGTTGAAAATACAAATTGATTAAACGGGTTGAAGAAAAAAAATCAACATTTCTACCGAAGATGAACAAAGAATTGAATTTGTTTTATTTCTTAAGAATTGAATTTGTTTTATTTCTTTCTCTGATTATAAATTGTGTGTAAATAAAATTACAGATCTAATGTTTGTTTTTGGACAACTCGAAAGATTGATTTGTACATATGAAAAAGATGAAAAGTGAGGTAAACTATGAAGAAAATTGGAAGAAAGAAGAGATTGAAAAGTTATCGGAAAATTCATCTTTCTTAGTTCTTTGGCTCCTCTTCTCTGTCGATTATTTCATCGTCGACGTCAGCACCATTAGTCCATTGGAGATGAAAGTGTTATGATTGTTGTTTCTTCTTCACCATGGAAGTGGATGAGAAAAAGTAATTACCTCCATTAAAGGGGAGGCCATTTTATTTTTAAGAAATAAATAATAATAGTAAAAAAAAAATAAAAAATATATATATATATTATTTAATTATAACATAAATATAATAAAATTTTTACATGTTTATTGCTTCTCACTCTCTTCACTCTCTGTGCCAACTCAACACTTAGAATGTTATTTATTTTACTTTAAAGTAGTTAGGGGTGTAATAGGACATCGGTATATTATAAGTTTGTAATTGAAAATCCGCTAATAGGTTCATTTGTCTATTTTCTCTATTCCATACCCATACTAGGGAAATTCAACCAAGATAACTCATATGTTGTTACATGTCTTCCATTAATAATTAAGCTTTTACTTGCATTGAATTATAACTATACATACAATAACATCTATTATACTATAAATATTGATAAACTTGATAATCAAATTGGTCATGATAACATTTTTATTATTAGTCAGTCGTGTTAGCAGGATCGAAAGAAATGGCCGTACTACAAAGAGTATTGATATAAACCGTCTATCCTGATGCAAACTCGAAAAATATACTAACCATACTAATTTCGAACCTTTGTTATGACTTTTCCAATTATTTTCTGTTCGAATCTTAAATTTGCCTCTCCGATTACACAAAATTGCGAAAATTGAATGTCAAAGTGAAGAAATCAAACCTGGGACATTGATTTTGAATATATGAGCATTCGGAGATTCAATCCAATCGAGAAGAGCAGGAGCACCAGAAAAGCTTCGATAAATCGTCGGACTCAGTAAGAATCTTCTAAAAGGATCACCAAAAATCGCCATTTTTTCTTCTTTTTTTAAATTTTTTTTTTTTTTGTTGATCTGTTTATTTTAGGAGGAGAATGCTATATAAAAAAATGGAGGTTTAATGGAGTTTTTTCTGGAAGCTCTGGAAGGTTCTGTAAAGCTTATCTTTTGGTACATTGGAGAAGATGATGTAGGAGATGGTTGTCTGTGGACATCCCTATGATAATTGCTGTAGTCTTGAGTTAAAAAAATTTGAGTTGGGCCTTTTAATTTGAGTTGGTTTTTGGGCTTGAACTTGTCATCTCAAAGAGGCTAATTTAAATTTTTGTTCTACTTTTTATCATAAAATTACACATTTTGTCTTTTAAATAGATTGATTTTTAATGAATTGATCTTATTTTTAGTCCTTTAGATGAGTTAGTCTTTAATTTTTATCTATTAGTAATCGAATTTATGTATAGTGGATTATAAGTTCTTTAAAAATTGAATTCATGTCCTGACATAACTTTTGATATATTATGATATGAAAATATACACTTATGCATCGTGAAAGATTATTTATTATAAGGGGTATAAATTATAGATGAGCATAAAATATGCGTTATTACACTTTTCTAGATTTATGTTTGAAGTTTAATCTTATCAAATTCATAACTTTAATTAAAAAATATTTTAAGTTTTTAGTCATGGAAAGTCGTACAAAACTTCAGACAAATGGCAAAGCTATACTTCAAATATAAATGTTTAAAGTCAGACATGAATTTTTAAACTTTAGTCGCGTACATTTGAATTTTTGTTTGAAGTGAGAAACTTTTCGAAAAACTTTAGCATTAAATTAAATAACGATTTTAAAAGCAAGTATTTGTGCATTTCGTCCACCGTAAGGTCGCAAAATAAATAGTTGGGCCATCTAACTAACCTATGTCTAACTTGGACCCATATCCAAAAGAGATTGTCCAAATTTTTATCTGGGCCTTAAGCCCAGATCCATGGTCTGTTGTTTGGACTTTGCTTATATCATGTCTTCCTTTAAAAACATTTTTGGAAAAATTACTAACTTACACAGCTTCAAGTAAATTATTTTCTATATTTCTTTATATCTTTTAAAAATCTCTAAAATCCCTTATTTTAATAATGTATCCGTATTAATGTATCCGCACTTTCACTAATGTATCCGTATTGGGAAATCACTTATTTTAATAATGTATCCGCACTTTCACTAATGTATCCGGATTGCTGAAAATATGTATCCGCGTTTTCACTAATGTATTCGGATTGGAAAATTTCTTATTTTAATAATGTATCTGTATTAATGTATCCACGCTTTCATTAATGTATCTGAATTGGGTTAATTTTAACGGATTATTATAATTAGAAAAAAGTAGGGATGGATAGTAATTTCATCTTTATAATATGTGATTTATGTAACTTATACATTTTTTTCTTTATTCATGTGAGAACCAGCGTATGTCTATAATACTTTTCCAAGTAAAGACACGTTTACTAAAAAAATATTGTCTGGTGTATATAAGCAAAAAAAAAAAACTTTTTGTGTGTATATATAAATTGTTTATTAAGCCCCAAAACATAAGCTAGAATTTTTTTACACATTCCTTGTTGATATTCTTGTAAAAGCCCTTTTTTCATATGGTTAATTAGAAAATTGTATGTTTTTTTGTGTGTGTTGAGTGTTACATAAAGTGGCCCCTATTGTTGAAAATTTTCTCATCTCAAGGGTCTCAAGGAGTTAAAATATTTGTTATTGATTCCATTACCTAATTTGTCTTAATTAATATTTTTATCCATAAAAGAGCAATTTATTTATTTATTTCCAAAAAAGACAACATCTTTAACTAAATCTGTTCTATATTAACCAAAAAAAGGTTAATTAGGTGACAAAATATATCCATTAGGCATAAAAATATAACTAAATACAACGTCATCTTCAACTCAAACTTCATAAAATTTCAAATAAAAATAAATAAATTGAAATCTATTACCAAAAACCTTCTAATTTAGAACACCATGTTAATCTAATTTTGTACTTATCTGCAAATTGAGAATTAAACTATGAAAGCATGTGTTTAACATATTCTATATATAGAACAGGTTTGGCAAGAAATTAAATCAATCATAATATTGAAACAACAATTAAAAATTAGCCAGCCCATAGAAAGCATTTTTTTACCATGATATATTAGGTGGCTTTTGTTTCTTCATGATAGTGATAGATAATTAATTGTTTAATATTATCTCATGGGGTTGGCTAATAATATATTATAACTAATGTTTTCGTAATCAAAATTAGTTATTCGATGACTAGTGTATTCATATTGGGCTCTAATTAATTTGAATTAGTATAAATTCATTTTAAAAGAAATTAAAATAGCTCCTTAACCAAAAGTTGAACCAGAAACTTTTAATGAGTAGGTAACTTTATGGCAAGTAATATATGCATGAATTGAATATGAGGTCTTTTATTAGGAGCATCGCCCAAAAAAACTATGCCTTATAACGTGCAAATTCAATTTGATTAAACCCAATATAAATATCGAACACAGAAAAGGAAAAATAAAAAACAGTCATGTAAGAAACAAATTTAGCTTACTATATCGTCCATAACCTAAATTTTGACTCTAAGAAAGTAACAAGAATTTAGAAGGTGATTATTATATACACAATAATTAATTTCTACAAAGTACATCTAACATTCGATTATATATAATAAAGTTTGTACTTTTAAAAGGTAAATAAATAAATAAAGCAAATTGAGATTGATATTTCAAACTTTATAGAAAACAAAAGAATCACGACACAAAAATTGGGTATATTTGTACTTTTTATATAATATGTTTTACTCTCTCTTATTAGTCTTCTAGTAAACTTTTAGTATTTTATGAATTTGGTGAAACAAAAGTATATTACACTAATTTTGACCAATAGCTGGCTATGGACATTTTCTTTGGTCCTAATTTTTAGATTAGTGTGGGGCAAAAATTTTACTTAATGCATAAGAATGTAGGTCCATTTTGGAGTACAAATAATGTACACACCATTCATGTATATATATATACACTTTTTTTTTACGAAATTGAAAATTACTATCTTTCATGTGTTCACAGTGTAAACTCTACTCAAGTATAATAGTCCACAAATCACATAAAAAAGATAAATGGTACTAATATAAGCCCTTTGCGACGAACTCGACTGAAAAATCATACAAGAGATTTTGAACTTGAAATGTAATATATGCTCATTTTAAAGAGTCTTAATTTTATTAATATTTTATTTTATTTTATATATGATCTCCTGAATTTATGTCTAAGGTAAGATCAATGTTTTCAATCTACCTTAATTCGATGAATTTTACTTCAAGAAATCAAGTTAAGTTGCCAGTTTCTTTCACCTTCATTGACAACGAAAAAGTGAAAAAATAAAATAAAAAATTCCTTGTAACTCATACCAATATATAAGATTTTTAAGGTAAATATTTGTCGTATCAAATGTTTTATATCAAATCATGTTAATTTATTATGGTAAAATAATTTAACAAAACGAAAATGCATACTAACTAATTACCATGATTAAGTGGTAGAATTCTTTGTTCAAATACATGATATGCGTCTATTGAATCAGTGTAAATATCGAAATCAAATTTATTTTTAACTAAGATTAAATTATATACGAATCGTGTAAAGATTGTTTTTACACTATCAGTAAATTTTAACATCTGATAACAAGTATAATTAGTCATCACTTTTATCATATCATTAATTAATATTAGTCAAAATATGAGTATATTCGTATATAATCGATTTATTATATTTTTTTTGTTAACAATAGATTTTGTCATATTTAATTACACTAAAAATTTTAAAAATTATCTTATATAGTCAACGTATAGAAAACTATTTTAAAAGAATATATAGTATAAGTACAAAAAATTGTTTTTTTAAAAAATATAACTTAATGTTGTAAAATCAAGCTCAGAACAATATAAATATAAAGAGGAGAAGACAAGAAATATAGATGGAAGAGAGAACCTTTCTTCTTATTCAAGTGTCATCATGTCTCATGTTGTATATACAATGATGATTGAACAACCATACTTATAGGTTGAGAAATCACTCCAAACGACACCATATGAAGTGTCATAATAAATAGATACATTCTTATTCAAAATGGTTCATAAAACCTATGGAATATACATACATGAATGTAAGTAGTTCATGTATTGAGAATATGGACAATCCACTAATTCAATGAATGAATTTATAACACTCCCCCTTGGATGTCCATAGATAATGTGTCTCGTTAAAACCGTACTAGGAAAAACCCAATGGGAAAAAGCCTAGTGAAGGAAAAAGAGTACACACATCTCATCATACGCCTTAAGTGTTGCCTCGTTAAAAACCTTACTAGGAAAATCCAATTGGGACAAAACCATGATTAAGGAAAAGAGTACAACGCGTATTTCACTCCCCCTGATTAAAATATCACTTAATTTCTTTTTATGATGTCATCCAATCTTATAAGTCTACTTCTCAAATATTGATATTGACAGTGTCTTTGTGATCAAATCACATTCACGAAGATGTTGCATCGTTGAACTCATCCTGACATATCATTTTCTGGTTTCATGGATATGATAAGGCTTTGAGCTTAGCCAAATACATTCTTGAAAATCACTCTATTCGTGACCTTGTTATTGCAAGTAAATTGCTCATTCAACTTGTTCATAGCAACATCATCTTGTGCACACTTCATTTGCAGTTGATTGTCTTGTAGGATAACTTCATATATGTCCTTAATTTCATTTCAACGTCTTCTCGTTGGGGAGGAGCGGAATCTTGTCAATAAACTCACTGCAAAATATTTGATCATATATAGCAATGTTCATTAGTGTCTGAATTGACTGATATATGGAGTTTCATCACTAAGAAGCTCTTCGTCCTTCTTTTGAGATCGAAATGGATCGTTATTTGTGTCAAGGAATCTCATAATCATTGGGGTACTCAATGAATGTGATTTATCCATATAAAATCGCATCAAAACTTTTCTGTGTATGTTGATTGATGGATAAATATTTCATTTGTGAAATTCTCAATCTATAGGCCAAGACAAAATTGTCTTACCAAAATATTTTCATTTTAGATTTCCTTTTCAAACACTCAATAGCTTTTGAAAGCTCTTTAAGAGTGACAATGTTCAAGTCATCAACATACACAACTATTATGATAAATTTAGATCCTCCCCTTTTTTATAAAAATGCAAGGACAAAATAGGATCATTTTTTGTACCCTCTCTTCTTTGATTATCTCAATCCATATGAGAATTCTTAAAGCTTTATTGAAAAAATTTCTTTCAAACTTTTACATGTTTTAGGCACCTTGATTGCTTCAAGGATTTTCATATAGCCTTCATTGTCTAGCTAGACATGACAATTATTCATTATATGCATTCAAGTTTTCATAAATTGCCAGATCAAAACAAATCTCATTGCATCTACCATAGGAGAAAACATCTCCAATAATGTCAGGACTTTTGCGAAAAACCTTATGCCCCAAGGCAAGCCGTATTGATATTTACGGTTATACTATCGCATAATAGTTCATGTGTACCCCACTGACATTATATATTGATCCATGGACTATAAGTCCAAAAACATCACTTTTCTAAGTGAAATATTATATACTTGAATTGTGCATTTCATTTGGCCAATTATTTATCTGTCCACACAATATGACAGTTTTGAATTCAAGATCCTCGTCATCATTTGTAGCATTAAGCGCTACTTCATATCAAAGATACCGTCGACGGTCTTTTGATATCGATTCCGATATGACATAACTTATCGAGATCTCTTCATTTTTCATCATTTCAGGTACCTGAACCTTTGCCAAGGTTTTATGAAGTGTTATGTCGTTGTGCTACTTTAAAGCACTTGCCTCATTATCATGACCATTTTGATCATTTGCTCCTCTCCTTCCTCAAGGAGTTTTATTTTTAGAATCGATCGGTCTATCACGTTTCAAGCGTATAATAGACTCTGTCCTTCAAGGACTTCTCATGAGCATTTACAGCTGAACTATAACGTAAGGTCAGTAAACTCATCTGGCAATTGATTTGCAACATTATGCAAATGAATTATCCCTTGAACTTCAAGTTCACATTTATATTTTCTTTTAACGAGGATCTATATAATTCATAATTCATCTCTCACATAATTTTCAGTTGTCAATTATCTCTCCCCCTAATTTTAGAAACTCTAACATTCATCCCAACTTCATTTGGGGATTCATCTTTATGCGTGTGGTGGAGCAATTAAATCATAACCTTACATTCAAACTTTTAGATGAAAATTATTTGGTTCCTGACCCTGAACCAATTTTGATAGGGGACTTTTGTTGGCTTGATGCGTACAAGTGTTGTTATATGTTAAATAAATTCATCTCATACCAAAATTTCTTTCGGGAGATTTATTCTCGTAACCATTGTTTTAACTATAATTGGAGGCATACAATTTCTGCTAAACCAACCAGCATTATCAACATAGTTTTATAATTTGAAACAATGCTCATAATTTAACAATTCGAGCAAATAACCTTACAAAAATCAAATTGCAAGTTGATAACAAACTCACATGTGACCATAGATGCATCTATTAAATCATAATAGTAAACGGTCCACATGGCCGGTGAACGGGCCCATATTCACCTTTTTATATGTTCCAAATAATTTCAGGGAATACAATCCCAACCTTAGCTAGTACAATGATAATTTTATCATGAGAACAAGCAACACAAGAGAATTCTTGAAGAGTATTTTATTTCTTCAATATATAACCATGTGAATTCTCAATTATTTTTTGCATCATGATATAATCAAAATGGCCAACCGATCATGCCAACTGATCTTTATTCTAGTAAACTTCTAGTTTACTTTTGCATATGATTCCATCATCAAGTTCATATTTGTATACAACAAACAAGAAGAAAAGGCGGGTAACCTTTTACATAAATATTTATATCCCGCTTCGATTGTAATAATATGAAGATATTAAATCTTCTTATTTATTATCTCAATATAATCGTTTTTCTTTTCAATTCCTTCGAAACTTAGAAAGTTTCTTTTGAGACATACTACAATCCCAATATTATTCCTCCAATAGTACTACAATAGCTCTTTAGAGCTTATAATTAATTTTGCGTACTATCACATATTTCATGACACCATCCGTATGGTGAACAACTCCTTCAAGGAGGAAATTAAATTATTGTTTTCATGGTCAAAATTATTACAAGCAAGACAAGTTTCTTGCTTTACTTTTATCGTACCATAGGTACACAATCAATGACAAATTTGTATTGCCACACAATAATATTAATTTGGTCATGGTCACAACCTTTATAGGCAAGAATTACTTCTTTCTTTTGCCCTTTCGGTAGTTCACAATGAATATATTATGATGTATAAACTTACACAACCATCGACCATTCCTATCAAATAAAATTTATTTATTTCTCTCAAACCTCCAGTAGAGATGAGTTGTGGTATATTTCCAACCATACATGAATATGTTCTTGTTCATATTTTGACACATTCACTTTCAAGAATGACAAACATTCAGAATGCTTATTACAAGTCACAATCTCTTCATGAGTTGACCATAACCATTTATACAAGTCATGCATCTATATTTGACATATTTACATGACCCACCTCAACATCACTTTGAAAGGTAAAGTGCACCACCACTTTACATTTTTTTTATTTTGATGGAGGATTTATAAAATTTACTAGATTAGGTCCACAAAAATTGAGTGTCAAATGACCTTTCATACCAAATCTCCATAACTACTTTCAACCTTTGAAAGACCATTTTGAGATGGCAATAACTTCTTTATCCTTTGAAGGATCATTTTGAGAACCCATAATGTTCTTCATTTAACCACAATAATGGCTATTATTACTTCGTCCTTCCATGCCCTTATTCATATATTCAATCATTTGTCGTCTTTTAGACTTATTATTCACTGCTACCACATTCATACGATAGAATGGAGCAAATCAATTGGGCAGGTTTCAAAGTTATCATATACTGCTACCACATTCGCTTCAAGGAGTGGAGCAAATTCAATGGGACGAATTTCAAGACCTTTTATCAAAAGTATATTATTTTTGCCTTAAGTCAACATTTTATCATCACTATGGTGCATTGAGACTCAAACGCAATGTCTTATCCATATAAGGCGCGTTAGGCCATAATTCTATGGGACTCAAACCCAATACCTTATCATCATGGTGCATCAAAACTCAAATTGATGTCTTACCCTCGTGGTGCGATAGAACTTGAATATATCGTCTCACCCTCAAATATTTTTACATTATGTGCATCCAGACTTTGACCTGATGTTTTGCCATTTTGGTGCGATGGTACTTGAATCCATTGTCTTACCCTTCAATCAATATCATATAAGTCAAAACCAATAGAACTCACCCATGAGCCTTTAAAAAAATCAAGAGTTATAGAAGCAAATTTAGTCAAATAAGACTTTGAGAGTTTTCTCACCTCTAGTGATAATAAATATTAATAAGTTCCTCAAAATTAACACTTAGAAAATCTGCATGAAAATTTACCTCTTTATTCTTCAATTCTTTTCTGAAACGAAGAATTGTTAGTATAATCATAAACCAATGTATAAAATTGTTAGAGTAAAACAAACCAATATGTTCTACCTCTTCATATAACACTTATATACTAAAATAAATTATTAGTGTAAGAGGAACTTTTGAAAATATAAATGTGTAACAAGAAAAGAAAACACAAAACATGTTCTTGCTCACAAGTGTTTCAGCTACAACTCTTTTGCGAAGTACTACAACTTTTAGAGCATATTCATGCTGATAACGTGTTGTAAAATCAAGCTCAGAACAATATAAATATATAGAGAAGACGAGAAATATAGATGGAAGAGAAAACTTTTCTTCTTATTCAAGTGTCTTCATGTCTCATCTTGTATATACAATGATGAATGAGCAACCCTATTTATAGATTGAGAAATCACTCCAAAAGACACCATATGAAGTGTCATAATAAATAGATACATTCTTATCCAAAATAATTCATAGAACCTAGGGAATATACATACATGAATGTAAGTAGTTCATGTATTGAGAATATGGACAATCCACTAATTCAATGAATGAATTTATAACACTTAAAACATTTTTTGCCCCTATGAGAATTTTGAGTATTTGTTCCAATATATTTTTTTCCTTTAAACTAAAGCAATGAGAAGAAAGGAGATGTTGAAGTGGCGTTTTCAGAAGGTAAACAATGACACGCGCTAGTACGCGCTGCATTACCAAGTGACACGTGTAGAGAAAGTCTAAATAATTTTTTAAGAAAATATAATTTCTAAATAAGCAAAAAAAAAACAAAGAAGGTGGAAAATTTGTAATTTGGCTAAATATTTGTTTTTAAAATTAATAATATAAATATTAAATTTCGAATGAACTAATAAACTCAATTACTCACTCCGTCCAATAATACTTGTCACTATACTATTTTGGGATGTCCAACAATACTTGTCCACTTTATGAAATCAATGGATAATTTTACACTTAGTTCCTAATTTACCCTTATCATTAATTATAGTCATCTCCCTATTACATTTTTCAATACATTATATTTATTACTCCCTCCGTTCCTTTTTATATATCATTCTTTTCTATAAATAGTTGGTCCATAATACTTGTCATTTCATAAAATCAATGCATAAATTGTCATATTCTTCCAATTATACCCTTGATAGAATAGTTAATTAGTCTTGAAAATATATAATTTGACCAACCTAGGAAAACTAATAAGTAATTAATATTCATTGGAGTACTTCATACGTTGATTAATTACTCTCTTCATTCACTATTCTATAAAATCTTATTTTGAAAAAGAAATCTCAACAAACAAATTTAAAATAAAAGATGGAGAAAAAATAAAAAATAATCTTGAAAGTTGAAGCTTTTACAAAAATTTTAAAATCTTAGATCAATTGGTGAAAAAATTTTGCTCCAAAAATAAACTCAAAAATTTAAATAGTCATCCAAATGCATTTTAATTTTTGAAATCTAACATATTCATCATTTATTGAAAAGTTGACTTAAGAAAACATTAAATAAGGATAGAATGATAAAATTACTTAATTTCTTAATGCAAGTGCAATCTAAAAAGGTGACATATAAAAAGGAACGGAGAGAGTATATTCAAAGGGTAATATAATAAAATCACCCTTCTATTTATTATTTCTTAAGAAGTGTGCCAAATCAATAATAGACAAGTATTGTTGGGCAGATGGAGTAACTTTTATACCTTTTCCGACAAAAAGACTAAGTTCTGAAATCTTTCGTGATCAAAAATATTGGATTGCTAAAATCATAATCAATAGCACAAAAGATTCCATAAGTGATTATTAAATAATCATAAGTAAATTTCAATAATTAACAATAAATATTTATAGGTCCTCATAAACATGATAAATAGTACTCCCTTTGTGCAACAATAGTTGTCCACTATTGACTTTGCACACCCCTTAAGAAACAATAAATAATAGGGACAATATTATTATATTATCCATTGACTTTATTAAATTTAATGTTTTGAGAAATGTGTTAGATGATAAATTGTATTGAATAATAGCAAGGGTAAAATAGACACAAAAGGTAAATTATCTCTTGATTTCTTAAATTGGACAGGTATTATTGGATAACTATTTTTAGTAAAGTGGACAACTATTATTGGACGGAGGGTGTAATTAACTTACCATAATAGATTAATAATTAAACTACCATGATAATATAAAAATCTTGAAATTTAGGGGGTGAAGTGGAGGGTGGGGTGAGGTGGGGGGTTAGAATTTGATTATATATATGTAGGTGACATTTGGTGCTAGTCTTCAATAGGACATCTCCTCTTTTCTTTCTCTTTCTACAAAAAAAAAAAACTATATTTCTCTCTCAATAATACTACCTTTGATAAAACTATAGGTTATAACATTTTATACAAAAGTTTATATTTTTATTGTTTAATTTCTTGAAAGAACATGGGGAGACAACCTTGTTGTGACAAAAATGAAGTGAAAAAAGGTCCATGGTCATCTGAGGAAGACAAGAAGCTCACTAATTTCATCCTTAATAATGGCCAATGTTGTTGGAGATCTCTCCCTAAACTTGCAGGTTTTTTTTCCTCTCTCATTATTCCTCGTTTGCTCATGAAATAATAGTGTTGAAGTCAAGAATTTATATCGAGGAATTCAGAAAATTACTAAAATGTTATATTTGTGATTGAAATTTATACTTGTGACGTAAAGTAATCGCTACATTAGAGTCTTTTTTATGTCAGAGATGACGTATGATGAAAAAAACTCTTTTTTTATTTGAACAGAATAATTTTTCGATAAAGGAGGTTCGTAACGTTTTGTCTCTTGGAAATGAAAAGTGGTTGTTAATTTCGTTGATTGTACCAACCCCATTGGTCCAATTCTCATAAAGAAATCCAAACATGGGAGAAAATATATGGTTTTGTTAATAAAATTGGTTTTTTATCAAAATAAAATAGAATAAATATGACAGATAACTCAGAAATACTATGATTCTTGGAATTTTTATTTTATTATTTATGTTGGTGAGTTTTCTTCTTAGAAAAAAATTAATAATAATTTTGGTGGATGTCATATTTGGTGCAGGACTATTGAGATGTGGAAAGAGTTGTAGATTGAGATGGACAAATTATCTAAGACCAGATTTGAAAAGGGGACTTTTATCAGAATATGAAGAAAAATTGGTTATTGATCTTCATGCTCAACTTGGCAATAGGTAAATTTTCTCTAATTCATGGTGCGTCAGAGTCAGTATTTTCATTAATGGGATTTAATTTGACCTATTTATATTATGATGGAGTCAATATTTTCGTATTGTTATTCTACTTTTGACTTGTGATATGTGTTCGGATTCAATCATAGGTTCACAGAATTATCATAATCTAATTCTTTTTTGTGTCTAACTTTATAGGAACGTACATGTGCAAAAAATAATTATAAATTGAATTATATTTTTTTTATAGAACTCGCAACGATTAAATTCTGTATTTTTCATGATATTTATATGTTACATGTGGAGCTTATCTAAAGCAACTTCTAACAAAGAAAAAAAGTGACTTCAAATGATGGTTTAAAGTGGCAGACAACAATTTCAACTCAATTTTAGGCACCCATTCTCCACTGTATACCTTTCTTTCACTTTCTTGTTTTTTTATAAATTAATTTTCTTTTTGGCTATTCATTACACTTCTTTACACAAGTGGGGAAAAGGTAAGTGAAATTTTTTAATATAAAAATAATAATTTGGTGCACGAAGCATCCCATCATTTATATAAGTAGTAGTTTACTATAATATGTTTGCTATAACATGTTAATTTACACTGATTTACATTGCAAGATTCTTAATACAATATCGATATATACAAGTTAATTCTAATTTTATTTTGTGAAAAATGTTCCTCATTTCATTTGCTTGTCCAAAATTATTTTCAGGTGGTCTAAGATTGCTTCTCATCTGCCAGGAAGAACTGATAATGAAATCAAAAATCACTGGAATACACATATCAAGAAGAAGCTCAAGAAAATGGGGATTGATCCAATCACTCACAATCCAATTACTAATGACCAACCAATAAAAAATCAACCAATTATTCAACAAGAAACTCAAATCCATGTAGAGGCAACAATTATAGAGATCAAATCAGAAGCAAAACAAGAAGAAAACAAGAACATTGGTACTACGACGATAACAACAGTAATTACGCCTCAGCCTCAAATAAATTTAGATCGGCAAGAAAATGAAGACATTGGAACATGTCCAAAAAACATCAACTCAATTGACGAAGTCATGAATAATGACTTTTGTACTAATGAAGTCCCCTTAATTTCACCAAATGAAATTTTAGTCCCTCATGAATCAACAACATCATCAACATCTTCATTTTCTTCTCAATCATCCATCAATATTCTTGAAGACTTTTTGCCAAATTGGCAATGTGATTTCAACATGGAAATTAGTTGGGCAGATGATGATTTCAGCAGCACTTTGGATTATTTACTCAATGATGATGATGTTAGTGACATTAACAACACCACCATTTCCCAAGAATGGTCACAAGTGTTGGAAGTTTGAGATAGCACACTACTGAAAAAAACGTGAATTTTCGACAGACATTCCATTAGAAATATGCTATTTCTTTTTCGAAAAGTTTGTAAAAAATTGAAATTCACGTATTTTTAGTATTGACAGTTATTGTGATTAATATTTCAAAGGAGAGCAAAATTAAGCTCTTTCTTTTGATTAGCCAGTCACTTTTTTTTTTGTACTGTCTATAGAAGTTTAGATGGTAGAGTTGTTACTATAGTTCATGGACAATAATAAAAATAAAAAAAAGAGATGTGTTTATGGAGACAAATTACATAAAAAGCCTCATAAAATATATTTATGTTATGGATGATAATACAAAAATGTACAACTCTTTTCTAAACTATAGTTTTATATACTATAAACTTCATTAATTTATTGTTGAAATGTTGATTTTGCTTTTGTAGTAGATAAAAAAGATGTGATTTTTTAAACAATATAATTGGATACAAAAGGTAACGAATCAATCAGTCTAGTGCATAAAGTATTCTGTATTATCAGGTCCGTGAAGGTCCACATCTCAAGTACTACTAATGTAGATAACTTATCCTAATACAAATATTAATAATTATTTTCATGATTCAAACACGTAATCTAAAAATAACATAGACAACTTTGGTATTTTCTTTACAATAATCATTCTACCTAACTGATTAAGACGTCCAGTTACTCTATGAACTTTCTCTCGAGTCAAATAATAACTTATAAGTTCATATATGGGAAATAGACAAATTACATATATTAATTACGAAAGTCAAATATTATAAAGTACATTTTCTACTAATTTAATAAATTAAGTTGCAATTTCAAAGAGGAAATTAAACCTTCCCGTAGTCCCAACTAGAAATTAAAATTGATAATTAAAAAAACTAATGGAAGATGCCAAACATTATATTAAAATATTATCATTGACTAAATGCAAAATTAGAAGAGTAGAAATAACCTTTGCACAATTAGACGAAAATATATATTATTAAATAATAATAATAATTTTTTAAAAAAAACATATATAATTTAAGGTTGTTCTGGTCTATGATAATATAATTTAGAAAATAAAAATTGCTCCAAGAATTAGAGGTTGTATAGCTAAAAATGAATGAATTGTGGTAGGATGATTGAGATTCCTCTGCTCTTAATTAGAGGTTTCTTGAGTTCTGCGTATGGAAAAAATCATAATGGAAGCACCACACTCAGAAATGGACCCCGCAATGCACACTACTAGAAAAACCACTATTTTCTGAATGGCTATTCCCACTGATATTTTGATTGAATTGCTGTGAAAAGAAAAAAATAGTAATTGTTTCATATGAAAAAATTAGAAAGCTTTCCACTTTTTCAATGATAATCTATTTCCCACCATGTATTTTCTCAGTGTGCTAATTCGATAGAAAATGAATGAAAAATTATATTCTACATAGCACAAATTTTTCACCGATTCGCGATGGAAAAAATCTTTGTTTCTAATAGTTGCACGAATTCAAATTAAGGGAACTTTAATGCAAATTTAAAAAATTGAGTGACAAATTAAATTTTTTTTTTTATGCAAACTCACATATGACGCAATCCATTTAAGAATGTATACATCAGCTTCTTGAGTATGCATAGAATAAAACATATATTTTATCACCACTCTCTTTTTTTTAAAAAAAAAAATAATATTTCATATACAACTTGTAGTATTTTGTAACATAATTTCAAAATAAAAATTAAATTGTATTAGTTGTTTTTGACGAAGGTGGTGTCCGAGCTAGTTTACCGTACATCTCAATTATTTTATTCAGTATTTTTATTTGATTATGTTTTAAAATTATCCTCTTATGTTAAATCTCATTAGGAGGTTAAAGAACAAAACTGATAATTTTTCTTCAATTTTTGCGAAGTATCTTATTTTTTAATTTTTATTATTATCTATTGTTTTATTTGTTTTATTTGCCATTTTGTTGCTAGCTAGTGTTATCTTTCCAATCATGTTTGATTGTACATTTTTTAAGCCGATGATCTATCGAAAACAATTTTTCTACCCTATTAAAATAAAAATAAAATTTGTATATATCTTATAATTTTTCGATCCTACATGTGAGATCACCCTACGTATATATATTGTTGTTATATTAATAATATAGTTCCTCATCTAGAAAAATTAACTCATTTTATACTCTCTTTTTTTTTCAAACTTTGCGACACTTAGCTTGACCTTGATAAAAGAGAGTTATATGTGTAATAAACAGCATTAATTATTACAAGAACAATACTCTATGTAGCATTAGTTATATGTGAAATCCTGCTAGTTTTTTTGGTTGACAAGAAAAATTTCGACTTGCTATGTGCACAATTAGGTAACACCGTTATATAGTAGCACACAAACCATACAAGAAAGGTAAACTAACTGCACTAGACAAGTCTCATGCGACGAACTTGACCAAAAAAGTATGATAGTTGCTATTGTCTAATTAGTTGGTTTTTAAATTGAAAATTAGATAACCTAATCATATTTCCAACTAAGAATAAGGTATGATTACAAATTCAAAGATGTTGTTGGAAACATATATTATTCCAAATACAATTAACTAATTGACTCTTCGTGCGTTTGTTCGGTTTTATTTCTTTGACAAAAAATATTTGTTAGAATATATCTATCAAATATTAAACAAGACACAAGGTAGGAATTATTAAATGAACCGAAATGCAAACTAATCATCCTAGTTGTTAGGCAATAGCAAAAACATAATGTCACAATTAAGTCAATAATAAAGAATTCCACCAATAAGGATTATGGTGGATAGAGAGGGTCCTTCGCTTTAGGACACAATTCGAGCTCTGAATAAGAAAAAAATTTGTTCGAAAATGCTTTCTGCTTAAAAAAAACTTTATGCAGTGTAAATCTAGATTAGTCAAGAGGAAGGATGGCAATACGAGTACAGAACATCGGGAAATTAATCAAAAAAGATTTATTTTTATGAATTATAGGGCCTTGATATATGAGGAGGATTTCAAAGATAGCTTTTATTTTTGTATAGAATAAAGTCTTACACTAACAAAATTAGTAACATATATGGGTCCAATTTAGTTCAAAATCTTGAAATTGAGTTTCCTAATTTTGAATTTTTGGTAATTAAGTATGATTTTAGATGAACAATCATAAGTCAATTTTAGGTCTATTTAGTTGAAATATTGTGGTTTTCATTCTACTTACTATATGTATTATTTTATATTTTTCTTCTTATGCTGATGACGCTAAGCAAGGCCACCAATTCTTCAAGGGATATGATGGGATGATCAGAGTTTCTTCATCCTTAATTAGAACAATGATTATGAGTTTAAATTGTAGAAATAAAATAATTATAAAAAATATTTTATTGATTTATTCAGAATAAATTTAAATTAATTAAACCAGTGAGCTATAAATATCAGATATAGTCAAAAGAAAAAAATAATAGAGTTCGAGAATTGAGTGATTTTCTCTATGGTAGAAATGTTGCTTAAAGATGTAAATTTTGACTTTAATATTTAGTCATATGTTCCTTTCCCACAGTTTTTTTTTTTCTAGAATAAAATGGACCACTTATTTTTTTTATTTTTTTTGGGAGATCTTGGAAAATCATAAATTAGTGAACTTTGAGATCGAATCAGGATCTTCTTTTTGGTTAGAAATTTGTTTCTTCCAACAACCTTATATACGGACATAACCTACTTGTTACGAATTAATTGAATTCAGTATTTTCGATCATATATATATATTAAAAATATTAATATTTAAATAAATATATATTCTAAATCCATAATATCAAAATTATAATAGTTATAATATTAAGAGTTTTAAGAAATTAAAATTATCAAAATTAAATTTTGAATCCGTTTTTTGGCCAGAAGGAATCTCTTTGGTTATTGCGTGTGTGGATCATTTTAAAAAAAAAAAAAATTAGACGAGAAGATTCGAATCTAATATCTAATATATATATATATATATATATATTTGTAGTTGAATTGATGGAAAAACTTATCAATTCTTTATGGAATATTAATAACTCTCTGAAAATTCATCTTTGCCTACCTAAGATTCCTTAATTTTATTATGTAATTGCTTAAGTATGCAAGTAGTTTTTCTCTAAACAAATTTGTGTTACTAATTTATTTATTTTTTTGTAAAATTACTACCACGACTTTTATCGAGCCCAAAGAAGGAAAAAAACGAATTCACAAAGGGTGGTCAAGCGGATCTTATTTTGAAAGATGAATTGTAAATGAGTCGATGTAAATAGAAACTTATTTATATTGAGTGTTTATACCAGTTGAATCATGAATATATGATACATGTTTTATAAATACTTTTATTACTTACTTACAGTCCATTAATATGTATATTATTATCTTGTTTTATAACTTAACTGTGATAACTGATAAGTAACTAGTATGATTTAATTTAAATATTAATAGCGAATAGGCTTTCATCATTTTGGTAGTTTTTTTTTGTTTTTCATCCAGTGTCTGGAGCTCATATTGGAGCTCCAACTAAAATCCAAATCGCGCACTGCAAGGCCCATTTGGGGGTTGTGCTCCCAACATGATTTTCTCCATATCTAGGGCTTAAACCCGAGACATCTGATTAAGGGTGAAACAGTTCCACCACTACTCCACACAGCACTTGTACCATTTTAGTAGTTCCTATATGATTTCATTGTGACTTTTTTTTTCTTTTTTGGATAGTAATCGTTTGACTCTCTAATTTTGAGAAAATGACCAAAATGGCCCTTTTATGTATGACTAATGTTTTATTTTGATCCTTAATATATTTTACTTGATTGAAATGGTCCTTAATGAATAATAAAAGTGTTCATTTTGGTCCTTAATATATTTCACTTCATTGAAATGGTCTTTAATATATAACAAAAGGTGTTCATTTTGGTCTTTTTACCTTAAACCTAACAAATTTATTTTTAAAAAAACGTTAAATTTAACTGTGGACCTGCTTGGCTAACAAAATCCACCTTTGTCGTCTTCTTTGTTTACTTCAAAAAAAAAACTTCACGAAATCTAACATCATTGTCTCTATTTTCTCTTGCAAAATTTACTATTTTTCTTGCTTAAAACTTAAATGGATATTCGGTTAGGAGAATAATATTTTAGGAAAGAGAAAATAGTAAAAATGTTAGAGAAAGTAGAAGAAAAAGTGTTGAGAAAATGGTCTAAATCCCCCCCAACCTATACCCGAAATCCCAACTACACACTCCAACTTCACGGGTGTCCTATTACCCCCCTGAACATTTTATTTCTCTATTTACTACACACCCCAGTGCTGAGCTGTCATAGGAGGTGAGAACACCTCCTCTAGGCGCGTGAGAAGAGGAAAAAACGTTAGAAAAAGGAATAAATTTGGAATGGTCATCTTCCCCAAATTAAATAAACCATTGTTCCTTCTTCCCCACCATTAATCCTCATTTCTTCATCAATATTTTGACGATTTTCTTTTGGGCTTAGCTAGGGTTTAGTTGTTTAAGTTCATTTCAACTTTAAATCTTGAAGTTAGGGTTTGTAATCTGCTCTAATTTCTTATTTAGGTTCTTTGAATTTTCTCTAAATTCGTCAAAAATGGCAAATGAAAACTTGAATAAGCTTTGTATGGATGAAATTTCCATTTCAATGGCAGAAAAATTTTAGCCAAAGAAAAGGAAATACATATATTTATAAAAGAGATTAAAAATAAAGTTCTAATATATGTAGGAAATACATATATTTATAAAAGAGATTAAAAATAAAAATTATGTTGGTATTGTAAATTTTTTTATTACAAATGGAACTTGAAATTTCCATTTCAATGGCAGAAAAATTTTAGCCAAAGAAAAGGAAAAAAAAAGAAGAAGAAATGGGCTGAAAAAGAATAGAAAAAAATATAAAAGGGAAATAAAATAAAGAAAAGGAATAATAATATTTTTTATATAAAATAATTGCAGAATAAAGAATTTCCTTTTTTAAAAAAAGTTAATATTAGGTGGTAGGGCGCGTGCAATTCACTTTTTTATATAAATCTGGGTGTGCGTTTTTAAGGGGGTATATATTATACTTTTAAAATGTTCAGGGGGGTAATAGGACACCCGTGAAGTTGGAGTGTGTAGTTGGGATTTCGGGTATAGGTTGGGGGGGTTTTAGACCATTTTCTCTAGATTTTATGGAGTTTTTCTTTGAAGCTAACAAAAAAGATAACAATGGTGAATTTTGTTAGCCACGTTAGTCAATAGTTAAATATAACACTTTTTTTATATAAATCTGTTAAGTTTAGGATAAAGAACCAAAATGAACACCTTTTATTATACATTAAGGACCATTTCGATCAAGTAAAATATATTAAGAACCAAAATGAACATTTTTGTTATACATTAATTAGGATCATTTCAATCAAGTAAATATATTAAGGACCAAAACAAATCATTACCTATACATTAAGGACCATTTTGGTCATTTTCTCCTCTAATTTATATATTAGCGTAGGTTGTCTATTTCACGCCCTTAATTGGAGTGTGATTTTTTTCTGAACTCTACATAAATACAAAATATTTTGTGCATCAAATTGCGTCACTCTAATGTAGACACATAAATTTTACTCTAATAATTTAACCTAATAATCTACCTATAAATAAAACAAAGTATTTATTCCCTTTTGACTAAACCGTACAGAGTACAAATTAAATTTTGACTGCTAAGTATGTACATTAGATTTTTTTGGTGATTTTTCTCAACATTTTTCTTACCACGCAATTGACTTCGGTTTTATTAAATGAATGCAATGACCAAATTATGGTAAAATTAATGAGTATTATGTTCCATCATTTTTTTATTTTCACGATTGCGTATCTATAAAATTAAATATAAATAATGTTGTTTAATAGCGTGTGATGAGTAATGTCTTGTTTAGTTGACAATAAGACGCCATGATATGTATGAGTCAAGATTTTGTTTATTGGTCCAAAGGAATAATTTGAATTACTTTTACTGTAGACTAATTTTCACTCATATATTTTTATTGATATCTATTAATGAAAAAAAAACCCTGCTAATTCAGTGAATATTAGGTCTTCAAAACCTTATCAATGTACTCTATGATGTCAAGTTTAGTGGTGTTAAATGAACAAATTAGCAAAATTTGAACCGACCAATATGTTACGCGGATTGAAATAAACTATAGGTTAAAATGGGCTAAATAATAAGTCATGTACTTTCTTAATGTAATGAATGTGTAAATGTGAACGTTTGAGTATTTTACATGCCACTTATATTGGAATATTTTTCTTTCACACTCTCTTTTGAAAATAGTTTTCATTTATTAGTAATAAATACTTTCATATACGCCTTATATTGACTTTTTTTTCTTAAGCTCCTAATATTCAACTTATGTTAACCTACTTGCATTTCTTCAATAATTTATTTATTCTTAATTATTAATTTTTGTACTATGGATTTTTCTAATCCCTACCTAAATTTTGATGATTGCCCGTACTTAAGCTAGAAGACTACTTTTCCAATTACTAGACTTGATTAAAGTCGTAAAGTTTCAATAAATAAAAAAGGTTTTATTGATTGTGTATAATTTTTTGTGAAGAAGGATCATTACTATCAAAAAGGATGTGGCACAATGGATGGTGTCGCTTCTTCTTTAATTAGAGCCTTGATTTTGAGTTCTTTTTATGAGAAAATCTTTGGTAGGAAACGTTACTATGAATGGATCCTACTGGCGTGAATTTGAATTAATCGGGATCCAATATTGGTATTGGTCCGATTGAACCTTACGTGGCCAGGAGCGGAGCCAACATATTGTTAGGGGGTTCATCTGAACTCCTTCGGTGGAAAATATTACTATTTATACATGGTTAAAATTATTTTTATGTATATATAATAGATGTCGGACTTCCTTCGGTTAGTTCGTGTGTTTACTTCTTCAGATTTTGACCCCCTTATTAAAAATCCTAGTTCCGCCACTATTAATGTGGCGCGAATTCGAATTAATTGAAATTGGGAAACCAAAATAAATACAGAAGGATCATTACTTAATTTCTTTTTTGTAATGATATACTCTTTTATTCCTATTTCGCTTTCAATAAAAAAGCATCTTTTCAACCAAAAAAAAAAGTTTTAAACATTTTATTATTAAGTTGAAAAGCATCTTGTCTAATCGTTAAGATTTCATTAAGTTAACCTAATTTGATTTTGATATGAAGGATAGTGTCTATTTCCTTCGTCTCAATTTATGTGGCACAGTTAGAAGCTTTAAATTTTTTGAGATAAAAATTATATATTAAAAAACTATGTAAAAATTATTATAAATTATAATAACTAATAATTTAAAAAATATATAAAAATTACAATCCAATAAAAAAAACTTGATTGATTCACGAAATTTCAATTGTATCATATATATATAGGGAGACAAATGAATAGTTTTAGACAAAGGAATAGTTTTGATTGTGATAAATAAGATATCTGTTGAGTGTCTTTTTCTTATTATGTTTACTTTTAAAAGGGGGAAACTTAATTGAGTATTAGGCGGGCTAAATATAATCCCTAATTATTCATGTTTTATTGCCGACTGCCGACTCAAAAATATTAATTAAAATTCTTTTTTTCTTCTCTCAATTTTATTCTTTTCTTTTGTATACTTAATAATTCATATTTAAGGGCGGAGTTATACTATTAAAACTATAAATCGTAGATCAATCAGTTTAGAATAAGAGAAATTAATTCGATGATATAATATCTTATTTACTCGGTTGTTACTAGTTTGAGTTACTTCAGTTAATGTATTTGACGAATACAGTTTATAAGTCACATTTAAATACGATAAATAGACTTAGCAAATTTGTGACTTATGCTAGATTATGTATTGTTACGAAATTCAATAAAAATGTATATAAATATATTTTGGCATCCTTCTAAAGTAACTCCTCCCAAGATATTATTACATCATTGTGACACCATAATTCCTTGAATATGACGTTAGTGTGTATTTATTATCCCCCATAGACACAAAATAAAAGAACCCCTAATAACTTTATTGGTGATAAAAAGGTACTATTATGACACATTGTCACATGAATTTTATTTATTAACAATATTTGTGCTTGAATTGGATAACTTAATTAAAAGAAAGACTCTAGTCAAATAGACAAGATTATCATAGTAAAAAAATATTCGTGCTTCAATTAGATAATAACTATATATATATATATATATATATATATATATATATATATATATATGTAATATGATACTCCCTTTGTTTCACAAAAAATGGCCTAGTTTGACTTGTTACGGAGTTTAAGAAAATAAAGAAGATTTTTCAATCTTGTGGTCCTAAATTAAAGTTATGTCAAATGTACCAAACTGCCTTTTAATCTTGTGGTCTTAAACATGTCATGTGAAAAGTTGAAATTAAAATGTTGCCAAAAAAGGAAAAGGGTCATTCTTTTCGAAACATACTAAAAAGGAAATTAGGACATTCTTTTTTAAACGGAGGGAGTAATAGAAATGTTGAAATTCAAATTATTTGTAGTATTGCACCAAATAACTCATGTAGTGCATCTATTTCGGATATAGAGGCGATGAGGGGTGTTATGACTTCTTCTTTTTTTTTAAAATTGTTTTGATAAATTGTTGGGTATGATTACGTTTTCTTTGTAGTTTGATAATTCCTTCGGTGTTTGCAATCGAATTATTTGGGAAGATATTCTAAGTATTACTTGTAATAGTAATTTGATTAATAGTCAAATGTTCAGTGATTATTTCTCATGAATTGATTAAATTAGTGAAAAAGGAGAAGTTCTTCACGATTTTAATGAGAATTTATTTTTCATCATGCATTATAAAATATGTCATACAATATTTTGTAGATGTAAATATGTACTTAATATTATGAAATCAATATGTAAATTAATATAAAATTTAGGAAAAACTACCTTATTAGACAAAATACATCCATATCATATATACTAATTTTACATATATTTCAAATAATTATGTATCTTACCACTAATTAAAAAATTTATATCATATATTGAGGAAGATAAACCTAGATATATGTATTTTTGGCTACCAGATACACTAAAATAGGGAGAGAGGCGAGAGTCGGGGTGTTCAAAACCGAACCGTAACCAATAAGCCAACCGCAAAATTGGCTTATTGATATAGGGTTATTGAATAAACGGTTGGTGAACGGATTAGAATTTTATAATTAACGGCTTATTGGTGTGGGGGTGGATTATTCAATTTCCTTATTAGATAAACCGTTAACCCATTAAGAGTTACCATACTTACACTTTTAACTTAGGTATATTAGCATCATTTAATATTTTTCCATAATATATAATTATATATTATTAGTCCTAAGATCGTAAAGCCAATTACTTGAAAACCTATTTACTTTTCTGTTATTAACTATTACATTACTATTAATCTATATTTTTTGTAATATAGGAGAATTTTACAAATTAACTTAATTTATATTAGGGAAAAGAAGTCATTTTTTAAAGATGCGTTCATGGAACAAAAAAGGGAAGAGGTTAACCGATACACCGTTCGATAACCGTCCGATTAGTGCTAATCTGTTATCGAACCAACTGATATCTTATAGGTTGGCTAGCGGATTAGTAAATTTAAAAATCGATATCCGTTAGGCCAAACCGTTAAGCAAAATTATCCGCTCAATCCGTCCGATATGCAGCCCTAGGCGAGCGAGATAGTCATGTATCTTGGATACATGCGAATCACACTAGATACATGTATATGTATGTATCTGGTATCCCAAATTCATAGGAGAGTGGGGAGTGAGATGGTAGAAAGGCGAACGAGATTTGTCTATGTATCCCTGCAGATACATGCGAATCCACTTGGATACATTATATCTAGAATAAATTATACCTAATTTTGACCTCATGTATCGTGAGATACATTTATCTGGATGTATCTGGACGAACCAAAATCTAATAAGATTCGTAATTTTACAAACTAGAGTATATCTAATTAATTAGCTTCTAAACTAGTGAGATTTTTGCAAGTTTCCCTAGAAATTAAAGGGATAATGCATTTTTCTTTGGGGGTGGGCGGGGGAGGGGGAATTACGTAATCACACGACTTAAGATAACATAATCTCTAAAAATCCATATCATTTGAATTAATTACAACCCCCCCCCCCCCTTTCCTTCTCTCTTAACATTCGGACACATCACTCCATCTCTATCAAATACATTATAACTTTGTTTGTGTACAATGTATCTGGTACAAATGTTATTGTTGATACATAACCCCAATTATTTCAAACATGAATCTGGTTTATAGCTATGTATCTGATATATAAGTTATGTATCGTTTGATATGTATCGAATGAAGGAGCAATGTATCTATGAATTTTGCAAATTATGAAATTATTATAATTTAAAAAAATTTTGAGATAAAATGTAATTATTGTCCAAATTATTGAAATTTCTATACTTTATATTTTTTTTATTGGGGCGGCAGCAGAATCCTAAAGGGCTTGTCGGCCCACGCGTATACCGTATTGGTCTGTTTGAGTGGATTTTGGGGCCCAATTTACCTTTTTTCTACTTTCCTTAACAAGCTTCATGGCTGAAAAATAAAAATAAAAGAAAGAAAAGAAAAAAATTCTTTATTACTCTCCATTTTATATTACTTGATTGCAGTTGATCTGATTCATTTCTTAAAAAAAAATTAATCAGAAGTATATTTTACTAAGGTAACCTTATTCATAATGTTTTGAAAATCTAAATTTGACTGCTAATACTTTATTCAGTCATTTAATGATAGGGGTGGTATTAGAAGAAAATACTTGATTTTCTAAATTGAACAAGTAAAATAAATCATCAATTTTTTGTATAAACACCAAGCAAATGAAACGAAGGGATTTTTTTTAATTTTTCATCTATGTCTAATATCTATTTTAAGATTTGACTAATCCAAATTTTCATCGAAAAATTTCACTTTAAAGGATAAAATTCTCTCTGACAAACATGATATTGTATGATCGTATTCATATTCAAACCTCAAACTTGAAATCTTTCTTTATTAAAAATGAGAAAATAACTAACACTCCATCGTAACCTATAATTATGAACCACATGTCTATGCTAAAATTGAAATGTACCACAATCATGCATCTTTCTTATCAACTTTAGATTAACCAATCATCACATGACTCAAAATGGTAGAATTAATAGAAAATGACATTTTTGTTTGGTTAGGGTGTGTTGACTCTCCTTGGATTGAATAACATAGGCAAACACGTAAAGTATTTTTAACAATTCGCAAGGCTTCGCTGAGTCGGTTGGGTGAGTAATTTCGCACTAGGAAGACTTAATATTGATTTTCCTTATCAGAAGTCTTCTCAGTTAAAGTTTATCGCATCAGACTTGTCAAGTATAATCTATATTTCACGTGTGATTTATAAGTTATTACACAAGAGTTTATTTATTCAGTGCGCATCCAAAGAGGAATCCAACTCTAAACTGAATAGTGTATCACAATTTACGCGTCCGAATAGGAATTCAACTCTAATCTCAATAGTGCATATATTGCAATTCGAACCACAACACCATACAATAATTGAACTAGAATTTTTAGTAAGAAAATTTGAAATATAAAGTAAGAAATAGATTAAGAAGTTATGGGAGATTCAACTTCACTATATATATATAATATAATTTTTCAGCATAAGGAGTCTGAATGAACCTAAAATTCCACCTTTTCTGTGATGATGAACCTAAAATTTCACCTTTTCTGTGATAGCTCAATTTTTCACCTTGTAATTTTCTCACAATTTCCTCTTCACCTGATCTCCTATATATATATATATATAAAAAAAAATTAAAAGAAACAAAAAAAAAGATGATGTAAGGCTAACATATTAGATTTCAAGCAAGAGGAATGGTGTGTGTGGTGGTTTATTCTTCACCTCTAGTGACACTTGGCATGACACATTAGCTGTTTATTCTTTTTATGTTCCTTTATAGTACTAATAATAAGTAATTAGCACTAAGAAGGTCCAGTACTTTAATTTCTAAATTGAGTTGAGACTAATTTTATTGGAGTTTTTGAGGGACCAACAGAGAGTGGAACATTTCACTTGGGTCATGATTAGTGTTCTATTACTCTCTTATTATTTTATTATTTTTTTGGCTTTCGATTATCATATAATCTGTTTTTTTTTTCTCCACTATTTTTAATATGAATTCTTTATTATTATATTTGCTTTACATGCTTGATTTTTTAGATGTTTTAGTTAATGAGTTGATGATCTATCAAAAATAACTTCTCTACATTTTCAAAATAAGGGTAAAAATGCATATAAACCACCTCCTCATACTCTACTTATGGAATTATATTGACAAATAACTAAGTATGTTATTTTGTTTTTTTTTGCAAATACAACAGCCAATAAAGGATTGACATTCTCAAGAACCATCGCCCCAATTGAAACCCCACAAAGATAGATCTATGTAGTATCCAAATATTGTTTATCGCTCTTTATCTCTTTCCAATTTTAATATTCCATCACATTTGATATCCAATATTTGTGTGAGAACAAGTTTGTCAACACCTCACCAAATATGATATAAACATTTCCCAATAACCATTGTTTATTGGACCATCATGCATGTCGTGAATCTAAAATTTAGATGTTATACTTATTTTTCGAATGTATACATTAGATCTGGCTCAAAAATAGTATTTTTTTTTTGTTGGATTTGTAAACTCGTGATTGAATCCTCCACTATCAAAGATACAAATATGAAATCAAGATTTAGTGTTGTGTTTCCTTTTTCATCTTCAACTTCATCACTCTCACATAGGATAAGAATACGAACTCCATTTTATAGTTGTATTATATGGAATGTCATTGTATGTGATCTTACAAATTGCATTAATTTATCCTAAAAATATTATTTCTATTGGAATTTGGTAGGGATTTTTTTTTTCTTTTTTCCTTTTTTATTTTTAAGTGGAGGAGGGGTAATGGTGTAAGAACTATTCATTCCATAGTATTATCCATTTAATATGGTATGTATAAAACCTTATCCTTATGTAACATATAATGTGTTTCTACATTCTTCTTGTTTAGTTGTCATTTGTCAAAAGTGTACTAGTACCATTAATTAGGTTATGAGGACCTAGTGGAATGGAAATTGAGTAGACAATATTAAAAGGGTATTCATTGAAAAAAAAGGAATATATATATAGTGTGATTTTCAGATCAATTTTGTTATACATCGATTAATTTTATGAGATTCATGTTATCTCTCACTAATATAAATATCGCGTAATTTTGTTCTCTAAGATTTAAATGGCCAATAGAAAGAAATCAACCTAATTAAGATACATATATCCCCCTTTCCATTTTCATTATTATAAGCTTTAATTTGTGGCCACCAATTTCTTGATTGGTTAAGTGGTTACTTGTTTCAATCATTTTTCAACACCTTGCTTTAGGAATTTGGTGAACATTTTTGGAGTTTGTTAGGATTGCTACACTAGTTGAAGCTTTTTGGATTTGTTAGGGTGTTGACTTAAGTGGACAAATATTCTCCAATTGCAAAGAGTTTCATTCATTAAGTCTTAGAAATCATATTACTTTATCCATAAATAATTACAATAACACATAGACTAATATGGTGCACTTGGATTGATCTCATTGGATGCCACTTTGAAATAACATGTCAAAAAAATATAGGCTTTTCAACATCATCTTTTTGAAGATTTAAACATGTTTAATTCAAGAAAATAATTTGTCTCCCATTATTACTCATGATTCATCAAGTGTGTATATATATATATATATATATATAATAAAGTCTTAGAACAAGAAGTACTTTTTGTCCTTTTGTCAATTTTTTTATTAATGATGATGGGAAATGGGAGTGGGGTACAGTGACGAAGTCAGAAATTTCGTTAAAGCTGTTCAAGATTTAATATATATATATGAAAATAATTTTTAACCTATATACTTCGTATAATTTTCTATATACATGGTATAATTTTTCGAGAAATGATGTCTAACTAATCACCCTGAGCTATATATGGCTACGCTACCGGTGGAGTGGGATTAACGACACATATGTGACCTATGCATGTCGCCATTTTTCTTGCATAAATTAAAGTTTTAATTTGATTTCTGAGAAGTATGCTTAGGTATGAAATATTAATTCCATCATTACATAAAGAAAAAAGATCCACTTATGACTTCTGCCTCAATTATGTACATTGTTACTAATTCAATAAGGGAGGCATTTGGTAGCGGGTTTGGAGGTGAATTATGAAGGTATTAAATATTGTATTCAGTAACATCATGTTTGATAGTTAGTAAAAGGTAAGTTATTTATGTATAAAATTGATATGATGTTCGATTTACAATTTAAAAATTGGGTAATTAATACATATATAACTTAGGAGAGAATCTATATATTATTCATGTATATTAGTATATCTTTTTTTTAAGTTGTTTTCTTTGAAAACGTCTTATTAATATTATTGGCGAGTACAAACGTACAACAATAATTATATCTATAATTTCAAATAAGTTGAGATCGACTATATAAAATCTCACGGTTACTTTATGCCAAGTTCGAAAAACCAAGTGTTATTCCATTTTTATCATGTTACATATTGAATATTGATCAAACTACATGGAAATAAAGTAGGAAACCCATGAGATTATATAGTGCTCATTTGGTCAAACTTTTTGAGAGTCAAAAATACTTGCACACACAGAAATTCTTAACCAAACAGTTAAATCACATTTTTTTCAAGTAATAAATTAGCAAAACGAAACATATCAGACCAAAATAATGCACAAGTGCTAATAGATAATTTAACTTGATAATATCTTCTTTCTACGTATCTTGTTAAATTACTCAAAAGTCAAGATTAGTATAACTCGGCACACATTTTTCTTGATTCATTTCTTACATTGTTCTATGGCATCTCCCTAACAACAACATACCTAATGTATTCCGCCATACAAGGTCTTAAGAGGATAGAGTGTATGAAGATATTACTCCTACCTCGTAGAGGTAGAGCGGCTGTTCCCGGAAGACCCTCGGAGCAAGCGCAGCTATGGCATTTCCATGGTAAAAATACCTCTCAACTTTGTCATTTAGATTTGATATAGTGGTTCATATATACCACTACTGTTATACAAATGGCTCACATATAATCCATATGGGTATATTTAATCCTCCTCACACATACTTTTTTTTACTTTTTGTTTCAACGACTAATTTAAATTTATTATTTTGATGGTCAAATTTATTTATGTTTCACTAATTTTCTTGTAAAATTTATTATAGATTCCCCAATTTTTTTTTACAAATACAAAAATTAAACTACAATATCACCGAAAAAATAGTTTTAAATTATAACATAGCCACAAAAAAATAACTTAAATTTTTTTTCTTTACACTAAAGAATGAAAGAAAAAAAAAAAGAATAAGAAGCTTAAATAATGATAATCAAAGAAGTCAAAAAAATAATTTATGTATGAAAAAAATTATAATATACCTTGAACTTTGCTTGAAGGATCATACATACCCTTACATGAATTTTTAGAGGTATCGGTAGGGGTACATGTTAGTCATTTGTATAACAGTAAGGGGCCGTTTGGTTACTAGATAAGGGCAAAGTTAATACATGAATAACTTGGTTATTCATGTATTAATTTTTATATTATGTTTGGTTTGTAAATAGAATAAAAGTTATCCTTGTGTTAGTTTTATACAATGTTTGATTATATTTTTGTAATTCTACATAACTAATACTCACATAAATATCGAAAACCGAAAAACCAAACCGAACCAAATTAATTTGGTTTTTCGGTGTCGGTTTTTCGGTTCGGTTTCGGTGTTTTTTTTTCGGAATTTCGGTTTTTCGGTTCGGTATTCGGTGTCAGGGTAAGAAAAATTCGGTGCACCGAAAAACCGAAAGTTTATTAACTAAATTTAAAATAGTATTTTAATTTTATTAATTATATACTTGGTAACTTGTGTTTGTGAGTTGTGACTCCTATTGTTTTTTATTTGAATGAAGTTGAATATTAAGACATTTTTAACTTTGTATTGTTTTAACTTTTAAATTTCAAGTGTTGAATTCTTGGTTTAAATTGTTGGCTGCTATTACAAAGAGTGTTTGTTGAAACAAAAAATCGGAAAGAGAAAAAAAAACTTCTTTAGTTCTTTATTGGAAACTTTAACTATTAAATATGTTAATTGATTATTTCGAATTTTCAACTTTTATCTTTAGTTAAACGTTTTGATAATTTAATTTTCACTTTATTTTTTATTTGCTTGCACCGAAAAATCGTTTTAAAAACACCGAATTAAACCGAACCGAACCGAACCGAACCGAAATATTTTGGTTTGGTATTTGGTGCACATTTTTTCAAAACCGAACACCGAACCGAAATTTAAGAAAATCGAACCGAAGAACCGAATGCCCACCCCTAGTTGATAGGTTTTTAAATATTGTATAAAAGTTATTTATGTATTAATTTTATACGGTGTTTGGTTGGTAAGTTTAAAATGTTGTATAAAAATTATTCCTGCATTAGTTTTATACAATGTTTGGTTGTGTTTTAGTGAATCCACATAATTAATACTTACATAACTTATGAGGAAATCTATGTATAATTTTATGCAGGGTAGAAGGTGGAATAAGTTATGTGGGTATTAGTTATACATGGATTAAATAATATATTTACATATTTACCCTTATTAATTAACTTTTAATTTTTTTTAATTATGTGTGCTTTTAAAAAAGTTACTATTTATTTTTGTCTTGATAGTTGCTTAATTATTTTTAGTTTCTTTGCTTTATTTTTTATTAATTATTTTCTTTGGCGATAAGATAGTGCCGGTTAATTGTAATTAGTTCTTTACTTAGTTTCTTTTCTTTATTTTTTATTAATTATTTTCTTTGGCGATAAGATAGTGCCGGTTAATTGTAATTAGTTCTTTACTTAGTTTCTTTGCTTTATTTTTTATTAATTATTTTCTTTGGCGATAAGATAGTGCCGGTTAATTGTAATTAGTTCTTTACTTAGTTTCTTTGCTTTATTTTTTATTAATTATTTTCTTTGGCGATAAGATAGTGCCGGTTAATTGTAATTAGTTCTTTACTTAGTTTCTTTGCAACGCACGGCCAATACATGTATTATAATATTTTTAGTTATTTCTTATTTACTTAATTACTTATCCTATTCAATACAAATTACTTAACTGCTTTTAGTTATTTGTTATTTACTTTAGTGTTTTTAGCTATTGACATTTATTTAAATTTTAATGTGTTATTAAGATAGTTGTTTATTTTAATGGATATAATAAATATTAGCTCGCTAAACATTTTTGGAATTAAGAAATAAAAATTAGTTTACTGTATTGTAATTTGTACATAGCTAAATCATGTATAACTAATACACCCTGCATAACTAAACCATGCATAATTAATACCTGCATAACTAAACCCTGCATAACTAATACATGTATAACTAATACCTGCATAACTAAACCCTGCATAACTAATACCTGCATAACTAAACCCTGCATAACTAATACCTGCATAACTCTAACCAGTAACCAAACGGCTCCTAAGGGTATATATAAACCATTTTCATAACAAGGAATATATCAAACTCTAAATGATAAAGCTGAAAAGTATATCATGCACTTGTGGTGAACAATTTCCTATAAAATTATTTAACACGTGCATTGTAATCCGTACAATTACAAAAACCTATTTGTGAACCAAGTCATCCTAGGATGTATCAAAACTGAAGCAGCCAAGTGATACACAATACAAAATATTGAAGAAATAAACACTGAAGTTCAACTTTCTCACCATATTCACTTTTCCAAGCAAATGCTTGCTAGTTAGTTCCAGATCCATGGTTAATACTTGGATGGACACAAACAAAATATAGCAATAAAGCTGCCATATAGTCATCATACTAACTCACATCGACGTTCCAATACTCATGTAACAAACCATTAAAACAAAAAACTAGCATCCTCCGAAGGTATATCAGAAAAAACTACTATCGCAGTCAGCAAACTTTACAGCAGATGTTCTTGCAGTTCTTGAAAGTGTGCACCACTATACTAGGTCTGCATAGCGTCTGCATTAGCATGATAGTTTTCCAGCTCCTTGTCAAGATCTTCTGCTGACTTCTCAACGCCATTCTTCCTACCCCTACCACCACGACCGCGTCCTCCACGTCCACGACCACGACCGCGGCCAAGTCCTGATGCATTACCCAAGCCACCATGGCCCCTTTGACTATACAATGAGATTAAAAAAATAGTTCAGAAAAACCAACAAATTGTTTAACAAGTACGATGTGATTCAAATCTTAAGACTTTCAAGCATCTCTTTCCTTTATCAAGGGATTTATCTAATAAGTTTATTTCCACTACTATCATTTCCTTTTGAAGCAATGATCACCTTCATTTGCTCGTATATTTAACTTCAATCTAGACATGTCCGACCATTAAGAATAAAGCATGCAAAAGATTTTAACTCCCGAAAGCAACATTAAGCCATCTCCAAATCAAAGGTACCCGAAAGTAACACTAAGCTATATCCACATCAAAAGTACCCGAAAGTAACACTAAGCCATATCCATTATCCACATCAAAGGTACCCGAAAGTAACACTAAGCCATATCCACATCAAAGGTACACTTGATTAGCCCATCCAAAAGGAATCTCTAATTATTCATGGCATTACATTGTTAATAAGAAATAGATTGCACTATCAAAACAGAAATAAGCTGTGTAACTTATGTTTTATGTGATAGACTTTAGAACTTGCGACAAAAATTAGATGTCAAAGCTCCCTTAAATCTTAATAGAAGATAAATTCTGGGAACAGCTCAAAAATGGAACGATAGTCATCCATTGAGCTATGGATGAGAGATAAAATTCCACTATCTGATATCCGTTAATCATCAACTTTATTAATTGACTTTAAAGGCAAAATCCATCATTCTACTAATAAATAGCCTTCAGTCGTCTCCGAACAAACATGTCTAACCTCCCAACCACAACCCAGTAACCACACATCCATAGAATAAATAACTGTGCATATGAGAAACTCACCTTGAACCACGATTAGCAGCAGATGCAGCACCTCTTCCACGAGCTGAGCCC
This sequence comes from Solanum appendiculatum, assembly GCA_018342035.1. Classification (NCBI taxonomy): domain Eukaryota; kingdom Viridiplantae; phylum Streptophyta; class Magnoliopsida; order Solanales; family Solanaceae; genus Solanum; species Solanum appendiculatum. Next base: position 498,426 of record JAGDQO010001323.1, read on the forward strand.
GGCCTGCACAAGACATAGGCTCACTTTAACTTCCAAAATTATACTGAACACAATTCACCCAAAGCAGCATCATAACACTTTGGAGAACAATATTCCTATAAGATGACCACAATCAAAACTACCACGTCCTGCTAAAAACTCTACTACAAAAAAGCAAATGACAACAACATCAAATTTTAAAAAATTAACTTAGTGAACTTGACAAAGCTACTAAGAGGCTAAAACCACTTTATCTGCAGCATTTGCTATTTAGCGATGGCCAATACGAGTGCAAAATATTCTAAAAGTAAAATGGTGGTTGATGCTGCATCAGAGTCTTGCAGACAAATAGAGGTGCAAAGAGAGCAAAATTAATACGACGTACATCATGACAACGGTCCTCCTTCCATTTGCTCGTCCAACATCTACACGAGCTGATAAAGGAATGTCCGGCTTGGGAGCGACAATTTCTATCTTCATAGGTTTCCCATCCAACTGAACATTGTTGTATCTTTTAAGTGCTTGATATGCATCACTCCTTCTGGCGAAAACCACCTCAGCTGAGCCCTATAAATGATCAATATTTTACCATCAATAGTAACTAAAACTATACAAGCATACTACAAAATAACTGGACTATTGAATCCAAAACAAGCAGTAACTGAGAAGCCAATACAAGGACAAAAGACGCAGCAAAACAGCTAGCTCGAACCAAATAATTCAGCACCACAAACTAACAGAAGATGATAAAAGCAGAAGAAATATATTGATAGATTGTGCTAGACACAAGCATAATTGGACAGACATGATAATAAACGGGGTGATGTACAAACAACTAAAGTAAAATGCTTCGACACAACGCAATTATACCAAAATAAGAGCTCAATAGTTCAGCATGAGTAAGGCTCTTATTTAGAAAGTAAGTGATATGTTAAAAGTTGAAAGCAGCTTCTAGAAGTGAATCTAGTGGATTACTTTGACATACTGAAAAATGGAGGTACATCCTTCAAGTGGACAGTTGAGGTAATATGAGATGCAGGGTAACACAATAATTTCTGGTTTGTTTCCAATATACAGAAATTTATTGATGCAAAAGAAAACGCTATTTAGGATTACCCTCTTACTAGATATTTCTCAAGTCTTGTAAGGCTGCTTCCCCCCCTATGATTGAATTTTTTATGATAAAAAATCAGAAAATGCATTTCTAAACCACAACAAACTTCAACCAACCCATTTCCTATGGGGACTTCCCAAAACATGTTGGTAACATTGCTAGAAGCTATCATAATTCTTTTTTCTCTCTTCCTCTTAACATGCTGCAACTCCAATCATTTGGCATACCCTATTTAGTACATCTTTAAGCCCATACTGACATGTAATTCAATTTCCTAGTTAGGAACCAGGGAGGATATTTATCACCAATTGATGAAGAACTTGTGCATGTGATGATCAAGTGGCATGAGTTTATAGTAAATGTAAAACTCTGATTTAAATTAGGGAAGATCAACTTACACTTGGACGTCCATTTTTGTCATAGTGGATAGCATATCGTATCAGTTCACCCATCTCGGCGAAGAGTTCCTGCGTGGAAAGTCCTTTTTTAACTGATCTTGAAAGATATCCATTGAAAAAATGTATATAAGTAAAAGACATGCTCAAGGTATACCCTTATATCTGAATTTGTCACTCCGACATCCAAGTTGGAAACATACACCTTAGTGCCACTCTCTAATCCTGATGATACCCCTGCAGCTCTAAGACTATCTTCAAGCAAGCCATTCTGCCATGGCAAATTCTTGGTTCTGCGGAAAGACTGAAGCAAGAATGCCCAAAAGATATCCAGGTAGAAAGTTAAAAGTCAGCATACTACCAAAAAATAAGACAAATAACCATTGTTCAAGATTAAATCAGATATCATCAGTTTCCCATCAAACTAGGGAGGAGTTTCTTACGTCGAATTGCTCAAAAAACAATGTAACCTAATAGAGAAAGGGGAATGAACTATGCAGAAAAAGTGTTGGTGGATGGAGGATTTGACCAACTGCACATCAACACATCCTTAAACAAAAGGTGAGAGCTCCACTTTAGATGTTCAGTGAATGAAGCCACCTTTGCAAAAAGGCCATGAAATAGATTGTAATAGAAGATCTTGACACTGTAGCAGTTCCACATATTGCAGTAGGATCCATCACGACAATTGCAAACTCCCTTTTAAACCAGTGGTGAGAAACTAGAGCAATAGCAATTAGACAGTGAGGACAAGAGATGGTAAAGAAAGTACAACCCTCTAGATGTTATGGAAATTAAATGGTGAAAGCTCTTTAATTTTTCCAGTTATTGAAGCACCTCTAGCAACATGCTACAAAGAAGTCATGTATGCAAGAATGGGGCCACCTGAATATCCCATTTTATCAAAATCCATTGCGAATTCCTCGAAGAAACGCCATTCAAATGGAAGAAGTTCAAGGATCATCGATACTTGCACTACCATTTCAATAGCTTATTATGGCTGAACGAAAGTGAACTTTCTCCTTGGAGCCAAACATATCAATATCTCTTGTATGTCAATTCTAAAGCAAATATACGGAGAATCCTCAGTTTGATTTTTTAAGCATATCAAATTGTCTAGGAAATGCAAAAGACTCCGACAGTTTCGAGCTTGCCTTGGCAATTCTGTTGGCAGATGGCCGAGCATTTACACCAAGTGCCCCTTTACGAGGAGCTCCTGTTGTTCTTCCACCTCTAACTGATCCTCCTTGCCCTCTTCCACGTCGGGCCCTGCCTTGTCCCCTACCTCCTTTCTCACTATTTCTCCTACTTTTTATCATATCATCAAGAGTCATATCCAAGGAAGCCATGAAGTATGCAGGCCAATCAACCAGCAGCAAAACGAACAGTCTGTAGGCAAGGATAAAATAGTTATAAGTATTTGTTAGTAAAAATAGAACCAGTGCAGAGAATAGAAGAAACATAGAAACTAGAACTAGAAACTTCTGGAACCATCCAGAGCAAAAAAATCAGAATACACTAACTAAAAAGTCAAGAAAATACATACTCAATAAACACTACAAATGTCAGATATACAGCTCAACCAAAAAATTGCGAGTTCTAAATAAATAGGCAAAAACACAGTTGATCAGTAAAATGGACAGCGTCATTGACAATATAAGTTTTATATCAACAAAGTAATCCAATAATTTCAGCACAGATCAGTAATAACAATGCATCTAGATAATCAACACCAAAAACTATATAATTCAATTATTTGTTAGTACACAAAACTTGTAGACAAATATTGAACAATCACAGATCAACACCAGCAACATGCGCCATGTATTCCAACAAGTGGGGTCTAGGGAGGGTAGAGTGTACCCAGACCTTACCCCTACCTCATGGAGATAGAGAGGCTGCTTTCGAAAGACCCTCAGCTCAGGCAACAGGGGCGGACCTACATGGCTACTAGGGGGTTCACCCGAACCCCCTCTATAAAAAATTACACTGTATATATATGCGATAGATTTTCAATATTTTTGTATATATACTAATTTTGAACGACCTCAACCATAGAAGAGACATAACCCATTTATATTTTTTATATTCCAAACCCCCTGAGTGAAAATCCTGGATCCGCCACTGTCAGGCAACACATAACAGGACAGTTCGAAAAACACAACAAAGAGGTAGAACAAGGTGTAACAAATAATAGAGGAAGCCTAACAGACCATACCAAGCAGAATAATGGGATAAACAAAGCACAAGAAACAACAGGTAGTAGTAGTAATGAAAGAACAATAAACTAAGCGAATAATGCCAATACTATCTACCACCAAGCCTCCCCACAGGGAGGAGGACAACCTCAACTACCTTCTACCCTCAAAGAACATGGTCATATTAGTTCTCTATATTCATTCTCTCGCTTATTGAGGAAAACTTGTACCCAAGGATGCAAGAGATTATAAGTCAACAACAATAAGCAATTCGCCTCCAATATATAACAAAATATGAATTAGATCCATGAAGAACTAGGGCAGAAAGAAGGAAAAAAACATTAAACATGATCTAAACACACACAGAGAGATACGTAAATCTGCAAATCAGCACACAGGTAATTCATCCATAACAAAACTCGAACCTTTATAACCTATGCTACATGTACTCCCCTAAACGGATCAAAACTCGACCCAGATGTGTAAAAATCCATATGGGTATCTGCAATTTTTAGCTAATTCATAATAAATTGAACAATCCGAGCAAAAAAATCTGAAGCAAAACAGGTCCATACAACAATACAAAAAAAGGATCAAATCTAACAAAAAGGAACAAAAAACTGAAAACTTACCAAGATCTGAAGCAAAAGACTGAAAATTGAACGAATCTGGGATTCCTGGAGCAAGACGAAGAGAAATACAGAAGAGGAAGGTGAGGAGGATGGGGGAAAGTGTAAAAATTGATGTTTTTGATGGGGAAAAGTGTAAAGATTTGAACTTTGGATGGTAAAGATTGAATTTTTTTTCAATGGGGTTGAAAAAGATTGGTCTAGAGGGAGATCTACAAAGGAATTTTTGGATGAAGATTGAAATTTGCTAGCAGCTTTTAGGGATTTGGATTTTGTATTGTATAGAGATGGTGGCCAATGGAAGAAGAGTTAATAATGATTAAGGAGTTCTATAGCGGGTGGGGTAGGGGGTGGAGGGTCGGCCCATCATTGAAAGATGGGCTTTTTGATAGGCCCAAATTCATGTAGTTAATTGTCTTTTGATATTTGTTACTTTTTGTCGATTATTATATTATTTTGTTGTTATTGTCCTTTTTATAAATGTTCTGTATTGTTTTCCTTATTAGGAGTGTTTGGATTGGCTTTTTAAAATCGACTTACAAGTTAAAAGCCAAAGTCATAAGTTGGTAACCCCCAACTTCTGATTTTTGATTTTTTTTTTTGTACTTTTTCAATTTTAAAAAGTGGTGTGTTATTCAAGCACTTACAAAACTAAAAAAGTGTTTAAAAGTCAAAAGTCACTAAAAATAAGTCAATCCAAACATCTGCTTAGTTGTCATAATTTTTTTAACTTCCATAGTTGCTTTGATTTGCTATATTTGAGTTGAGGGAGGGTCTTTCGGAAAATAGTTTCTCTACCTCTATGAGGTAAGGATAAGATATGCGTACACTTTACATTTTTCAGACTTTACATGTGAAATTACACTATTTTGGGGTAGTCTAATTAATTCTTGCCCCTTTTTGTTGTTGTTGTTTGGGCCTTTGCTGCTAGGTTAGGGCCCGAAATCTGCTAGTTTGGGCCTTGTTTATTTGGGTTTCTGTCCCTAATGTTCTGTTTTGGGCCTTTGTTTTCTCCAATCTTTTGGAGTCCATTCATCTCGATGTAATTAGTTAGTCTTAGCAAAATAGAGAACTTTAAACGGACTGGTTTTTCATTTTTGACAAATTTCTAAAAAAGGAATGTTTATGACATCTTAGACGAATCACATATCGAAATAGAAGAGGAAAATAAAGAGTTTATAAGACATATCACGAGTGCAAATAATACAATCATTTTTGAGCTTGATGATGATGTAGGAAAAATATGTGAGGCATGTTGGGCCAAAACAAACAATACAGGCATGCTGGTGACAAATATAAAATCAAAGTGAGACACATGCTCAATACGATGATAGGGTAAACATCAACAAGGATACAAATTCCCTCTTGGATGTGTTTAACGTTCATGACTGAGGGTAACTTAAAGAGAAGGACTGACAGACTTTTAGGTTGACAAGTTTATGAAGAAGGTAAATCTCACATCGAAATGAAAGAGGAAAATAACGAACTTTATAAGACATAGCACAAATTTATATGATATGCGTATTTTTAAGCTCGATGAATCAATAAAGCTTGTTAATTCAAAACCAGCCCTACATGTCATGGACAACCATTTTTGTTTTAATAACTTTTCAAAAGAGTAGCCAAAAATAGGCTTAATTCTTGCTAGTGGAAAACTAATCAATTCTTTTGAAAAACTTCATAATTTGTTTATGTTATCCAAAAACCCTTTCTCTTCCTTGTGGACAACTTTAACAAGAAAAAGGGACTAACTATAATTAATTTAGAATTTTAGAAACACAAAGAAAAACAATAAAGGAGTCCACTATGTAGAATTTTGTCATGAGTGGCCATATAGTTATTGGGCATCACATGGACTTTAAAAATAACTTTTTAAAAATTCTAGGTAAATATTAAGTGGGCATTTAGTTATTTTTTGGATGTTTCTGTAAATGAATCATATAATAATTTAATGGTCCACAAAACATCTTTTTTGTTTTAAGAGAAATTATTATTGTTATTATCATTATACGGGGAATAAACAAAACTATAGAAATAGAATTTTTAATAATTTTGCAGGTATGAACTCAAGCTCGGATAAAAGATGAGAATTATCGAGGGCCAATCGAACAATCTTTCTACTTCTAAAAATTAGTGGTAAGACTATGTATATCCTACGTACCTCAGTCTCCACTCTTTACTTATAAAATTACACTGAAATTGTTATTACTGTATAAGGAATAAAATTTTATAAAGAATTAAGCGAAAATTTTATCAAGTTTTCTGTTTAGTACTTAAAAAGTAACGTCGTTGATTGCATTTTTTACATTATGTATAGTTTTGAAAATCTATAGAAAATAATTGTAAGCAAAATTAATATAGCTAACAAGTTTAGCAGTTAGAAAAGGCACATATCTGTACCATGTTAAATAATAAATCAGATAAAAATGTACATCAATTAACCATATTTTATGTACTAAAATAGTATACACACATTTCATGCTTTCATTAATTTCATGTAAATATCAAGAGTGCCAAATTTTTTACCTAAAACTGATATATCACCCGCTTAGAATTATTGTAATTGAAGATTATCATTATCAAATATATCTAAAAAGAGGCAAATTAATGGGTCGATTTTATGACAAACTAAGGGCACAAACATAAAGATAAAGTACTACTTCCTTCATTTTAATTTACTTGTCTGATTTTGAATTGACACAGATTATAAAAAAAATAAAGAAGATTTTTGAATGTTATGATCTTAAACTAAAGATACGTAGAATATACCAAAATATTATTTAATCTTATGATATTAAATATGTCATGTAGAAGTTAAAATCAAAGAGTTACCAAAAAATGAAAAATGCATTCCTTTGAAACAAACTAAAAAGAAATATCGAATAAACAAATTGGAACAAAGGAAGAAATATATCAAGTTCTCCTGATTGGTTTAAACCATATTGCTTATGAAAAAAATAGAAAAATAATTAATCTTTTCTATCACCAAAAGAAAGGTTGTGTTAATTGCCGCCTTTAATTTTATAATTAAGTTTCTTTGCAAAAGCTTATTTATAAGTTGTGATTTTTCCACCATGGTGAATTAAATTTTTATATTTTAGCCTTCCTTTTTAGGTTTTTTTTTTCTCCTTTTGCTTTACAATTAGATTAGGAGGAACCTTTACCTACACAACAAGCAAACCTCAACCAATAATCTCCCTTTTCTTTCTTTTTATTCTTCAAAGCAAAATTCAACTAACAAGATTGCAAGTTACCACTCATTTACTGAGAAGCGGATTCATAATTTAAACTCAGTGCATTTGTCTTTTAAGATTCTTAAAATTAGAGGTTTGAATCAATATTAAGTCATATTTTAATCAATTTTACATATAACAATATGTTATGCATCGAAAATATTGAAATCAAATAGACTAGATACTGCCTTCATAATTTTGATTTATGGGTTCTTGAGTTCTAGAAAAAATAAGAAAGGTCTTAACTTTGTAAAGTTAACGCTAATGTTACTAAAAAAATAATATTATCTATAAATTTTATCATTAATTCATCCCTAAATAAAATTAGCCACATTTTTTTTGTTTCGCTAGATAATTTGTCAGTGTATACTCTCTCCGTTCAACAATAGTTGTTCACTATACTAAAAATATATAGTTGTCCAACAATACTTGTCCAATTTAAAAAATCAAGAGATAATTTTCTTTTTGTGTCTATTTTACCCTTGCTATTAAATACTATTTATCATTTGCTAACACATTTCTCAAAGCATTAAATTTAATAAAATCAAAAGATAATATAATAATATTACTTCTATTATTTATTGTTTCTTAAAGGGTATGTCAAGTCAATAGTGGACAACTATTATTGTACGAGTATAAAATTAATGAAGAGAAGGAAAACAACTTAGTTATAACGGCAAAGACCAAAGTTAACTAATTCCCCACTTTTACTGCCATTTATATATGGATTAATCTCTATTCATAACAAGATTGTGAGAAATAAAATAATCAAGGTGCAAGAAATTCAAAGCAGGAGCATCATTTTATGAGTTGCCATTTATGAAAGGGATAAAAAGTCTTTTACTTAATCTATGGTTTCACACAATATGGTTGTAGTACTTTGCTTATAGAAATTCTATCCAACCGGATTCAGAATTTAAATTTTATAAATTTTTATACAAGGAAATTGAGTTCACAAATTTCTTAATACAAATATAAAATTTGGACAAAGACTACTGAATTTATCTTAACCAATAAATTACATGCTAGATTCGTTCGTGTACTTTAATCTTTTATAACAACAACAACGATTTTAGATTGATACATTTATAGATTAAGGGAGTCTAATGTACTAAGTTTCTGCTATGTGTGGAGTTTGAGAAAGAGTCGGATTATGAGGGTCTGTTATACACGCAGTTTTACTTTGTATTTCTTTAAGAGGTTTTTGTTGTTTTTACAGCTTGTACTCATGACCTTCTGGTCACATGACAATAATTTTATCAGTTATGTCAATACTTTCCTTCTAATAATGATAAAACAAGAAAAGTAATAATTAATTTTATCTTGAAAATTTAAAAGGATAAATAATTTAAAATAACTAGTTTTAAAAATCACGACAGATAATTTGAGATCGAGAAAGTAGGTGTTAGGTAACTATTGTCAAACTTTTGAATTTACCATCCCAAACAGGCAAACAGTTTATATTTATGACAAATTACAAATTAAAGTTCCAACTGCATTATTAATTAATAAACAGAATATATAAGTCAGCTACAGTTACCAAACACCTCTATTTGGAACTAATATTAAGTGTTAGATTACCATCCAGAGAAAAAAAAAGTTAGACTACCATAGTACTAAGGTACAAACATTGAAGCACACGGTGCAATACTTTCATGTTTTGTTTTTACTCCCTCTGTTTTATATTACTTGTCTCCGATTGATTTGATAGATCCTTTAAAAAAAGATTTAATTAAAGATGTGTTTTACTAAATTAACCTTATTAATTATACTTTAAATTTTAAAACTCTAAATTCTCTTGATTTGTTAAAATGAAAACAAGTAAAAACGAAATATTTATTTTTTATATAGGGGTCAAAACAAAATGAAACGACAGGAGTATATTTTATGTTCTTTATAACAATAACATTCTATAGCAACCAAAAGTGCTCAAACAAACAACATTGTTATAGAGAGGTTTAACTGTATTAATTTTTATAAAATAATTTTAACACCCTACCCCACCCCCAATTTTTATACTCCCTCTGTCCAACAATACTTGTCCACTGTTGACTTTGCACATTTCTTAAGAAATTATAAATAGAAGGATAATTTTAATATATCACCCTTTGAATATAATAAATACAATGTCTTGAAAATTGTAATAGAGAATTAATGACTATAATTAATGATAAGAGTAAATTAGGAACTAAGTGTAAAATTATCCATTGATTTCATAAAATGGACAAGTATTATTGGACATCTCAAAATAGTATAGTGGACAATTATTGTTGAACGAAAAGAGTACAATATTACCATAAAATAAAACTATAATTAAATGAGTCATTCTTCAAAGTTCAAACCCCTTACCAAATGCTTATAAATACATGAGAGAGAGAAGCCATTGTTGAAAGCACAAGTAGTACTTGTTTGAAAGAAAACAAATTGAAACTTTACTTTACTCTTATAAATAAAAACCTTGTAACGTTTTTTTCTAAAGGTAATTCACAAAAATTACCTTAAAAAAACATACAACAATTTCTTATTGTCTTTGCAAAGGTATGTATTTTATTTTTTCTTCTTATTGTTTTTATTTGGTTTCATTATGTTATATTCTTGTGTAAAAACCATGAATTTAAGTTATATATACCAATAATATTAAGATATTTTTTTCTATTATCAGTGAATTTTAACTTGTTTCTTTGCTACTGTTATTGTACTATATGTTGTTGTTTCTGTTTTTCTGTTTTCTTTTTCGTTATTTTTCTAGATGGCTTCTTTATTACTGTATTTTCTTTTCTTACTAGTTTTGATATGAGCCATGAGTTTATCAGAAACCGTCTCTCCACATTCACAAGATAGGGATAAGACTGCATGTACGCCATCCTCTTCAAACCCCATTTATAGAATTACACTGAGTATGTAATTATTAGGTTGTGAGTTTTAATCCGCGACAGCAAGAAAATTACCTTTACCAAATTGCATGCTTATCAAGAGATTTATATGTAATTATTTTATAAATGATCTAATTTTATAAATATTTTTTACACCGTCAATGCATATAGATTAAACTCAGGGAACATTCAAAAAGATTTTGGTCCAGAGTACGGAATATATACACATATATATATGACATGATCTTACTAATTAATAGGTCTTTTGCAGGAAAAAAGAAAAGTTGGAAAATAATGAAGAAAGTTTGGTGGAAGAGACAATGGAGTTATTTTCTTGGATTGTTGGGAATTTTTCTTCAGTTATTTCTGCTAATTAATGAATGTGCAGCAACAAGGTATTGTTCTTTTCTTTATCTTAATTAATGAAAAGTTGGAGAATGTCTTTTTGGTTAGATTGGCTCAGATTCTTTAAAAATATCGATCGGTGCATGTTGAATTTTCAGAAGTACTAATATTTTTTGAAAGATTTCACACTAGCGTAATAATATTTTTAAAAGTCAGACTAAAATAATTTTTGGCATTATAAGCATAATATCAGACTATGATTATTTTTGTTATTTTCTCTGTTCTGTCAATTAATGATTGATAATTAGTGGCTATAACATACTCATTTCGTTTTTTTAGTTCCCTTTTTAGACTCAAATGATAAAAATTTTGAGTAATATTTTACAATATATTTTTTCATCATATTGATATTTAAAAAATTATAATTTATGTATTTTTCATATAGTTTTTTACTATCTAAATTTTTAATTTAAAATATTAAATTAATGCAATTAAATATAACTTTAAAATTTAGTTAAACTGACTTTCGAAAAGTATATTATGATAACTAAAAAGTAACGAGAAGTTATTATATGTGAAATAGAGTTCTTGGATTTTATTTGAGAATCTAGAGAACTGGAACGGTTCCTTTTGTGTTTTTGGTTTGTATGCTTTTTTCTTTTTAGGTAGTGCTGTTTTTCTTTTTGTTTTTTGTTTGCAGTTTGATACTTATCGGAGTCTGATTAATTTGAATTTATATCTAAAAGCTAAGGTTCATCTAAAAAGAGAGAATTTTTTTCATACTTAAAAGTTGAATGCGAGACCTTTGATAATAATGTCAAAATATTTTTTAAGAAATAAATCTTTCATTTGATATGTTATCTATAACAATAATAAAGAAAAAAACAATTTACAAGGTATTTACTAAAAAATTACTACAAAAAAACAAATAAAGAAACTAAAACTTAGTAATATCTGTGCGAATTGTATTATGATTTTTTTGTTGTTCATTTCAATTCAAATAATTTTTGACAAGCCAAATAATTGTTTATTTATTAACTCAATTCATTTCGTTTCTTCCAATTTCAGTCAATTCATCTATTTGATATCCTTATTCCTTATCAAAGACAATTTCATTTTCATAAAATCGTATCTAAAATCTATAATTAAGAACGAACGAGCACTTACCATTCAAATTATCTTCTGCTTCCCCTCAATTGATGGGAGCATGACTTATTTTTCTTCTGCTTAGGGAAAGGTATGTTTTCCTTTATGAAACACCACTCTCGTTTTACATTTTTTGTCCCCTATTGATTCGATAAATTTTTATAGAAAATTTTAATTCAAAATTTAACTACGTATTACTTCATATAGTTATTTAATATTAAAGATCATATAAATCAAATTAATAAAATTTTCGTAATTTATTAAAATAAACAAGTAAAATAATATATATATATATATATATTTCTGATATAAGGACCAAGAGTGCGAAATGCAGCTAAAAAAATAATTTTTAGCGGTAATAAATATACACATTAACAAAGAGTGATAAAACTTTTACTGGCATTAATTTAATGTTATTGAATCTAATATTGCTATAGACTTTAGGGATATTTACAAAAAGTGTTAAATACAGTTAAAATATATTTTTGACGGTAATTAAGTTATTATGATTAATTAATTGTGAGTAAAAAATATTTCTGACCTAGTGTAGTTAGTGAATAATGCCTTGTAGCTTTAAAGTGATTAGGTTCTACCATAATTAACCTATTAAAATATGGTGCCTACCCATTTCCCAAGAAAAAGAACATAGAAAAAAAACAAAACATAAATATTTTAGTAGTTCTAGATTAGGAGTCTAATGTAAAAGAAATTATTGAATATGTTTTGTTTTACTTAAAAGTGAGGAGACAACAACTCACTTTGTCCACATTAATGTAAATTGATTTCGAGAGTGTTTCACCAATTTTTTGTGGCTTTTATTTTCAACTCGATTTATAATTTACCTATCTTTTATACCTAATTATTTCAAAGAGTACTTCCTCTTCCATCCTCGGGTGAATAATTTAGAGTTAAAATTAAGCAAAATTTTTAATTTTTTTAAAAAAATTCTATTGTTTTCACTTTTGAAGATGCAAGGTTATTACTTATTAATACCCCTTTTATAATCAATTCCTTTTGATAATTCTTTTCAATTGATAATATGATCGATCCATTTATTCTTTCTTGAGTTATAGTACTCCAAATATGTTTAACTTTCTAATAATTCCTTCCTCATTTTATGAAAGTTTACTTATTTTAACAATAGTACTCTATTTTTTTAAAAAGAAAGTTTATGATCTATTATTGCTACAAAAAAAATGAGGCCCTCAAATTTGAAAGCCTAAGGCACTTGCCTGTTTCTTATTAATACTTTAGAGCCGACTCTGAGCAAAAACGCATCATTGTGTATGAAATTGGATAAATAAAACTACATAAGAATGTAAGATAACTCTCTTAAAATACTTGACAAAATAATCTCGTAACGTCGAAAGAAAGGCGCTTCCTCACAAAGGGAATCACAGTGACCAAGACCGAATATACTAGTGACAACTTTTTAACAAAAACACATTTTCTAATAGTCTTTCAAACTTGATCATAAATAACTTAATTTTTTCTTAAAAAAAAAAAAGAGAAGAAAAAGATATTAATATTTTAATCCTACTTATCCTTCTCCAATAAATAATTTTCCCTATTTCTTAATTAATGTTGAAGGGGGTAAAAACTAATTTAGTCAAATAACCTTCTTAATTTATGTTTATTTAGTAATGTTTTCTTAATAAGTATTGCCCAACCTTTAAAAATTTTACTATTGACCAGAGGGAGTATCTAATTAACTCTATCTATATTGAAAATTTCACCCTTTTTTTTGTATTTGTTTTTCAGGAGAATTATTGAGAAGAATATCCCATTGGACTTGCAATCCTATCCTCCAGTGCAATTACATAGACTAAATAAACATGTAAGAACCTCTACAATATTTTTAACCAGCAATATATCTACATAAACAGAAAGGTGATCAATTTAAAATGACGATTATTTTGAATCAATTATTTTTAATAAGCACGATATCTAGAATGGATGGAAGGGAGTAATATTTTTTTGTCCCTTTTGTAGGTGTTGGTGGATAATGGCCTATTCAACATCACATTTTCTGTTCCAGATGGAATGGTTGTTAATATAAAATACAATGGCATTGATAATTTGTTGGATAATAAAAATAAAGAACATAATAGAGGGTATTGGGATATTGTTTGGAATAGAGCAGAAAAACAAGGGGACATTTTTGACAAGTAAGTTTTTTTTTTTCCTGAATTTCTAATTAGTATAATAGCACTTTCGATCCCTTAATTATTGGTATGATTTTGGTTCTGATGAGATAAGATTAAGTATATTTAACTTTTAATTAAATTAGAATGTGTGGTTTTGGTCTCTTATATAGAAAATATGTTTATTTAGTTTTTTTTTTAAAAAAATGACAATATCAATTCCAATTGAAGTGTAGCTACAAAAATTTAGAGTAAAACGAAATAACTAGATAGTGTAGCGGTTAATAATTTGATAAATTTGTGAAGATTCACAAGCAGAGTGTAGAGAAATAAAAAAATGAATGTTTTAATTACTTAAATGTTAAATATGCTTAATTTGATATTACAATATCAATGATATTTGAGGAATTAAATGTGCAATTTTTTCCCTTCCTAATTTTTTTTTTTTTTTTTGCATTTTATGACATATTGTAGACTTGAAGGGACAAGGTTTGAAGTTATATTGCAAGATGAAAATCAAGTAGAACTTTCATTCACAAGGATTTGGAAGACATTAAATTCCTCAAGTCTTTCTATGAATATTGACAAAAGGTGAAGTGTAAGTCTTTAATCCTTACATTAATTACCACTAAAATGTTTACTGAAAAAAATTAAATATTATTTGATGACTTTACTTTTAAAATTAGAAAAATTGTATAATCTATATGCACAAGGGATTTTTTACTACTAGTATCTCAATTTTTACTATATACCACTTGGTTTGAATAATACTTTGACATTATTTTCTTCACGTCTTATCTCACAAATTCTGCAACTACTATTTGCTATGTAACTTCATTCCTAACCAAATGTCAGAAAATGATTTAGCAAAGTTTTAATTACGTACCAAATTCATAAAGTATTTTCATACTAAATACAAGATTTTAAACAATTTTTTATATGAAATTAAGGTTTTACTTTCACTAATATCTAGTTTAATTTCTTGTAGATTTATAATTCTTAGGGGGAGTAGTGGCTTTTATTCATATGCAATTTTTGAGCGTTTGGAAGGATGGCCAGACATAGATGTCTATCAAGGGAGAATGGCCTTCAAACTTAATGAAAAGTTGTAAGTAACACAATCTAACCCCCCACTCCCACCATGCCCACCCACACATGTATGTATGCATATGTTCTAGTTCTCAGAGTTGTTGAGCATGATAATCACAAGCAGATATTTGAGGGTATAACAAGAATGGTGAATTTTTTGTCTTAACGAAGGCATTTTGGTACCTTGAAAATGAAAAAAAAACAACCTTATTAAAGATGTTGGGAGGAATATTGCAAGAAAATGGTATGTGCATGTTTATATACACGTACTTATCTACATACGAGCGT
This sequence comes from Solanum appendiculatum, assembly GCA_018342035.1. Taxonomy (NCBI): domain Eukaryota; kingdom Viridiplantae; phylum Streptophyta; class Magnoliopsida; order Solanales; family Solanaceae; genus Solanum; species Solanum appendiculatum. The sequence goes on from JAGDQO010001323.1 coordinate 513,859, forward strand.
GTATAAATATATGTGCGAGAATGTTTGTGTATGTAGTAGATATATATATATATTTTCAAGAGTCTATTCAGTCGAGAAGGAAATAGCCCAAAAAAACTTTTGATGGACTGAAACTTTTTATAACTAGTTAAGTTTTAGTATAGTCGTGGAATCTGTCATCGATGCTTGCGTCTGTATATGGTGTTTATATCATACCCCTTCAGTGTGCGGTTCTTTTCCGAACCCTGCATGAATGAGGATACTTTTAATTTATGCACCAAGATATGTTTTATTGGTGGTTTTAATAAGGTTCACATATATGTTTTCAATGATTTTGACAGCAGAAGCTGTACACATCTACTACTGGCTCAAATGAAGGGCAGAGGCATAAATTTTCGTGGATCCCAATGGGCCGATAACTTGTTACAAAGAAGCTTTCTAAATTCTTACAGGCCCATCTACTACTTTCCTCAAAGGAGAGGTACACTTCATGATTATAATGCATAAATTTTCGTGGATTTCCCTTTTTTCGGATAACTGTTTAGAAAATGATCATTTTTTTAATCTTTCTAAATTCTAACTCATGGTCCTCTGACCTCTCAGACTATATTCTATAGATCTCTTTTTGCAAAACTGAAAATCTGATAAATAAAACATTAGAAAACAATCTAAAATTTTGTAAGTTCTTATAAACATCAGATGATAGTCTAATGTTATCTCTAAGATTGAAAAATACATTTGCATACATTAGATTCGAGTCTAACGTTATCTGGAAGAGTTGAGCTATATTTGCACGATTCTTAAAGGTAGAGACATAATTTAGGTGATAGCTGAAGAAGGGAACAATCTAATGTTATCTCTAAGATTGATATGTACAAACATTAGATCTGAGTCTAACGTTGTCCAAAAGGGCTGAGCTATATTTGCACAAGTTTTAAAAGCAGAGACAAAATTTAAATGATAGCCTAAAAAGGGACAATTATAATAAATATTCTGAATTTAATTAATCATACAAATCTCAGCTATTTCTACTACTCACATGTTATCATTTTTTAAAATTTCAAAATTTATTTACTTTATTTTTATGTATTCAGGTGGATGATAAATATCAATACTCTATTGAAAACAAGGATAACAAGGTCCATGGGTGGATAAGCCCAAGCCCAAAAACTGGATTTTGGATGATTACACCAAGTAATGAGTTCCAAACAGGTGGGCCTGTTAAACAAGACCTCACTTCTCACACCGGCCCAGTAACATTATCGGTGAGTATATCATATTCTTTATAGGGAAAATTACACGGATAAGCAAACATATACCAGTTAATTAACTAACATAGCTATAGTTTGAATTAGTTACAGCTCGCAGCTTACTTTTAACTATAATTACGTCACTTATACATATACAAATACAAATTATACATATGTGTATATATAATACAATTAGCCTCTCTCCACTCTCTGCCCTCTCTCCTCCCTCTCTGATTCTCGCTCGTCAGATATACAAATACATATGTATATTAGTTACATATATACAATTATTTGACAGATATATATATACAATTCGACAGATATACATATACAGTTCGCCTCTCTCCACTCTCTGCCCTCTCTCGCTCGCCTCTCTCCTCCCTCTCTCTCTCTCGTCAGATATACAAATGCATATGTATATTAGTTACATATATACAATTATTTGGTAGATATACATATACAATTCGTCTCTCTCCACTCTCTGCCCTCTCTCCTCTCTCTCCCAGTCTCGCTCGCCACTCTCCTCCTTATAACATGTAGCTATGAATCTTAATTAACAAACTATAGCTATGAAACATAATTAAAATATTTTGAGTGGCTATATGTGAAAGTTTCTTTTTTTTGTATAATTCCATCACTCATATGAATACTTTATTTGGATGATTGTGGTGGGAATGAGAAATTACTAAGGTAATTTGACATGAACATTTTATTTGGATATTCATTTCTGTAAGAAGATAACGACGTTGAACTTATAGGTTCAAAACGAGAAAATTCTAAATAATCAAATTGATTAATTCGAAACAGAACTTAAAGAATTTGATCCAATTGGAACTTATCTGGAGTGTAGTTAGATTGCACTTTCTTGAATCCGAAAATAAAAAAACCAAACTGAAATTTTCATATTCAATCTGAACTCCTATTATGCTTAGATTGTTGATCAATTTATTTTGAGTGCCTGTCTCTATTATGTTGTTGCTAGTAAATATTACTATTTTCTATTTTGGATCTTCCAAATCATTTTCACAGGAGATCCAAATCCATTTTTTTCTAGAAAAATATTCATTATTTTTATAAAAATAGGACGTAGAATCAACGAAAATTTATGGACAATCCCAATAAGATTTCATTTTTGAACAAAAATCCATCGAAGGTCTAGGTTTTTTTCCCTTCTAAATTTTTCACTACTAGTAAATCACGATTCACGTGTATTAAAGGCAGAAGTTAAGGGACACAAGAGGTTCATCCAATTTCTTTTAATGAAATTTTTAAAAATTGTATATATAAAGTTTAAAATTATTTTTATGTATATATAACAGATGTTCTTCAGTACACATTATGCCGGGGAGATTCTAGGACTCAGATTTCGAAATGGAGAGCCATGGAAGAAAGTTTTTGGACCTGTTTTTATTTACTTAAACTCTGTTTCATCAGATGATGAAGACATTCTAACACTATGGACTGATGCAAAAGAACAGGTACTAAATTAATTTATATACACAATATTCCAAGAAAAATGGAACAATAAGGTCTTTTTTTAATTATCGGTTTCGAATTTAATAAATACAGATGTTAATCGAAACCGAAAATTGGCCGTATAATTTCCCTCTTTCGCAAGATTTCGTTGGAGCTGATCAACGGGGTATTGTATGTGGCAGATTACTCGTTAACGATAGGTACATTAATAATTTAATAACTAGTGTATAAGGCTTTTGGTAATCGTCTGCATTTTTTGTACTTTGGTTATCACATTATTTTGTCGTCATTATTGTTCTTTCCTCTATCTATTGTGTATTGTTCTCCATTTCACATTATTTTGTTGTTGTTTCTGTATTCCATTTTTCAAACTGCTTAAAAATGCTTTATTTTAAGCCGTGAGTCTATCAAGAATAGCCTGTCTATCTCTACAAGGTAGGGATAAGGTCTGCGTACATTCTATTTTCCCCAAACTTCACTCGTGGAATTACGTTGGGTATGTTGTTGTTGTTAGTATTAGTGTATAAAATCTTTGTAGTTCGACCCTTCCCCAAACTTTATGTAAAGCAAAAGTTTAATGCACCGAACTGCCTTTTTCTATGTATAAGAAATTGAATGATTTTTTATTTCACTGACTAGTAACAACTTACTAATTTCTTATTGTAGCTACGTGACTAAAACACTTATTACTCCAAATTCAACTTTCATTGGGTTGGCTGCACCTGGAGATGTTGGATCATGGCAAATTGAAAATAAGGTTTGTGTTTTTGTGGTTTACTTTGTGTTTTGGAATTGAGGGTATTAAAGGGCGGATTAAATTGAATTAGACGGATCAAAATATGTTGACTGTTGAGTTTATAAATGAACAGGTTACTTATTCGCTCAAATATTAATTGGGATGAGATAAGTTTGGTCAAAATGCGCAACCTATCAATCTAGCCAACTCTTACATGGTTTTGATCGATTGCTTCATTTGTTTTTGAATAATATGTTCAGTTACCTTATAAAGTTTCATTTAATTTATTATAACGATATACAACAATATTAAACCAAAAGAATATATAAATATTTTGACAAAGTTAGATGAATTGAATCGAACGTGTTAAAATGAATTGTGTTAATAAATAGACGATTCAATTATCACGTTTGGGCGAGTCATGTTTTCATGGGATAATTTATTCCCATGAATTTTGGTATATGATATTTGAATATTGATTTTCAGGGTTATCAATTTTGGACTCAAACAGATAATGAGGGATATTTCTTGATTAACAATATCATCCCTGGAAATTATAGCTTGTACGCTTGGGTCCCTGGATTTATTGGGGATTACCAATATCAGGACTACATCAACATAGCCCCAGGCATGATACATTTTATGTCGAACACATTTTATATTTTCATATATATACAATTTTCAATGAATATTAAATTACGAACCCATAATTACCTATGTGTAATAGGTTTAATGGTAAAATTATAATGGTTGTACTCTTAAATTAAAATTTTGAATCCGTCTATGTAAAAACAGGGTCAAGAACTAGGCTGCACACTCTTGTGTATTACCCTCCAAGAAATGGTCCAACATTGTGGGAAATAGGCATTCCAGACAGAACTGCTGCAGAATTCTTCATTCCTAATCCACAACCAAAACTCCAAGACCAATTATACGTTGCACATTATGAAGAAAAGTAAGTCAATTTCATCATGCACTATATTTATTTTTCGTATCGAAAAAATCACTTAACGTTACTTAAGTACTACGATAGTCACTATGCTATTTTTTGTAACAAAAAACGTTAGTCAACTTTGATTAAGTATCATATAAAGTCATTAGGAATAAACAAAAGAGACATTTGATATGATACTTAGATAAAGTTGAATGACTGTTTTAGTAATGTTTAGAAACTTTTTGTGATACTTAAGGCAAATATGAATGACTTTTTTTTGTTTGTTACGGAAAATAGTTTTAAATGACTTTTTGTGATAATCAGATAAATTTTTTTTTGCAGGTTTAGGCAATATGGATTATGGGATCGCTATACAGAAATATACCCTAATGATGATTTAGTCTACACTGTTGGATCAAGCAATTATCAAACAGATTGGTTCTTTGCTCATGTGAATAGATATATTTACAAGTACGTACATAAACATCCTATGCCTTTTAGCTTGTTTCCGTAATTGTATACACTGACAGTGAAAATAATTTTAAAACTATATACGCAATTTAATTTGTCGTAACATGTTATAATCTGCCATATCCTGAAAGTTACAATACTAAAAAAACGTCACTTTTGAACGGGCATTCCCCGTCCGAGCACTATCGAAAATATAAGATTTTTGTGAGAAATTCGGACGGGATTAGAACATTTCCGTTCGGAATTAACGTGGTTTTAGTAGTGTTACTAATTACTTCTACTTATTATGAGCAGTTACTTGCAATTACTGATGGCATGACCCTTGATAAGAGGGTATGGAGGTTAGGTATTAGGGTAGAGGGTAATTATTAGATTGCCGAGCAGGGGTAGACCTAGAGGTAGTCGAGGGGGTTCACCTGAACCCCCCTCGGCAAAAAGTTACATTGTATATATAAGGTATTTTAAAGATTTTTTATGTCTATATATTGATTTTAAACCTCCTGATATAAGATTATAGGTTGGCTTAGTGGCTGAACCCCCTTAATGAAGATCCTGGATCCGCCACTGTTGCCGAGCTTATTTTTTTTTTCATACTAGGAGTATTAGTATTATTCTTATGTTGCTTTCTTCATATAGGATCTTGAATACTATGATTGTTTGTTTCACTTCATTTATCACATTATCTTGTTGTTGTTGTTGTTGTTGTTATTGTTTGTTGCGTTAGTAATGCTTCTTTTTAATCTCTCCTTGAGTTGAGAGTCTATTAGTAGCAGTCTCCCTAACATCACGAGATAGAGATATAATTTGTGTACCGTCTTCAGATCTTACCTGTAAAATTATGCTGCTAACTAGATTCTAATTCTTTTTGCCAAATAGGGATGATGGGGACAAAATATATATACCAACTACATGGCAAATTGTGTTTGATCTTCAAGAAGTAAAGGATTCCTCAAATTATACTCTTCAACTAGCATTAGCCTCAACAAATGAAGCTGAATTACAAGTAATTCTTAATTTGTATACCTAGTATATTCCTCTGGTATACATTATATTTTTTTCGACTAATTAGCTCTATGTTTCGATTTTTATAGATTCGAATAAACGATCAAAATGCAGAGGATGCTCCTCATTTTACGACAGGGTCTATAGGCAAGGATAACGCGATCGCAAGACATGGAATTCATGGATTATATCAAATGTATAGTATAGATGTACCTAGTGATCTTCTAGCTATTGGAAGTAATGTTATATTTCTTAAGCAAAGTAGAGGTTCGAGCTCTTGGAGTGGACTCATGTATGATTATATTCGTCTTGAAGGACCCACCCCCACAAACGATTAAATAATCTAATTTGGTGGATTATTGCATATTAAAAGGAAATTGGGGGATGTTGATACAATTACAATTTCAGATTTTTTTTTCTTCAAAAAATTGTTGTATAGATAAATGTTTATTAGATTATATCTCATCAATCACGTATATTAGGTATTTTGTTAATTTTCGAGATGAATGACACCTTCATATTTGTACGAAAAGAAGTTGAGAAGGTTTATTATTCTTACTAATTTAATAAATTTTAGACTTGTAGTTTGACTTCTCTATTGTAATTTATTTAAAATGTTAAAATTGAATTCACGATGCGTATTATTATTAATAAAAAATAAATACCTCTTTTAATTAAAAAAAGAGTATAAGTTACATAAATCACAAAAGGGTCGTTTGGTAGAAAGATTGATAATGCAGGGATTAGTAATGCAATGATTAGCAATGCAGAGATTATTTTTTATCCAGTGTTTGGTTCATTATTTCCCACCTAATTTTGTGTGTGGTTTAAAACTCTACAATTTTTTTTCCAATTATACCCTTGAATTATTATGTGATTTTTTATTTCTATGTATAACATTATGAGATATTTTCATGTTCATTCCATTGGCCTATATTACTCATCACATTATCCTCTCAAATATGACTATTTCAAGAAATGATTTGTTATAGTCCCCAATATTTGTATTGGATGGTTTTGACATTACTTAAGTGATTAACCACAGCTAAACCTTCAGTAATTAACCCTGCACAACTACACTTTCTCCATCGCCAAAGAAGAGAAAAGCCCGCTAAAGAAAAAGGAAAGGCGCCAAAAGCAGAACGTGTTTTTTTTTTACCAATTCTGAAGAATGTATAAAGAAATTGAGGGGCAGTTCAGTCATTTTATTGCCTTATCCAAGTCTTATTAAACATGGTATTAGTAATCCCTAGGTATCCTTGGTATTAGATAAGACCACATATGGTGTATTAAGTTATCCATGTATTAGGTGTTTTTGAATTGAATTATGCAACCAAACATTGTATTAGGTGGACTAAATTTTAATCCAAGGATTATTTTTATTAACACATCTTACCAAACGACTCCATAGTGTAAAGATGAAATTACTATTTATCCCTATTTTTTTTCTAATTATAATATAATAATCCCTTAAAATTAACCCAATCTGGATACATTAATGAAAGCGCGGATACATTAATACATTAATACACAGATACATTATTAAAATAAGGGATTTTTCAATCCGGATACATTAGTGAAAGCGCGGATACATTAATACAGCAATCCGTATACATTAGTGAAAGCGCGGATATATTAATACAGATACATTATTAAAATAAGAGATTTTTCAATCCGGATACATTAATACATTAATACATATACATTATTAAAATAAGAGATTTTAGAGATTTTAAAAAGATATAGGGAAATATGAAAAAGCTGTGTAATTTAGTAATTTTTCCAAAAAAAAATTGAATTCCTATTGTATTTAGTACTCCAAAAAAATTTATTCTAATTTTCCTTGCCTAACGTTGTTGTAGTAGCATTGTCTGAATTCCATTTGATTTAGCCTAAAAATTTGGATTTTACCGAAGATTAATTTAAATATTCATTTACTTAAATCTTGGTATCGTGAGATCATTTTAATTAATTAATTAAGTATTATTTTTTTTGGGAAAAGATCAACTTCCCCAACTCGAATTTTTAAATTACACAATTATAAAATGTATCAGAATCAAACCCCTATTATATGTCACGTTAAGGGTGTGATTATGTCTTGAATTTTTCCCTTGTAAACTATAATTTATATTAGTTTAGGAGACCGTTTGTCCTAATAGATTTTGAAAAGTAATATATTATCCTTATAGGATCAGGAAACCTTCTCCTTATAGGTTTGGACTACTTGAGATTTATATATAGAATATGTAGTTGGGATTCTAAGTAAAACATGTTCTCTTTTTTTCATAGTGAAAAACTCTCTCTGCTTTTGTGATTGTGTGCTAGTTAATCCACGATATAATATCACAAGTGCTTTCAGAAGTGTTTGTTGGTTTAAGACTTTGATTTTTTTCTTGGAGGTCAGTTTTTTTATATATATATATATATATATTTTAAAGTGTGCGTTTTTGTCAATCATCAACGCAAATACCTTAATTAATATTTTAGTTTCAATGAAATACTACAACTAAGAGGTTTATAATCCCTAAACACCTAGGAGAATAACTACGTTTTATTATTGATTTCAACTACTATATATTATCTTACCTAACCCATAATCACTTTTATTTACTTGATTTACCATAAATAAATTGGAATTCATTATTAAATTCATCGTTATTCTGTTGCTAAATAATCCGTAATTAAAATGATTTAAAAATAATAATAATATGTTATTGTCTTCTTCTTGCGATCCTTCTTCGAATAACTTCTCTTGTGAAGTCGAGGGTGTATCGAAAACAGTCTCTCTACCCTTCAAGGTAGGGGTAAGGTCTGCATACATCTTAGGTATTCTTTCCAGACTTCACTTGTGAGACTACACTAAATATATTATTGTCGTTATAATTATTTAATTAATTACAAGCGATGTTATGTGATTGATGACACATATATTTATTATATTATTATTATTGTTATCAGGTGGTGATAGATAATGGCATTGTTCAACTTACCCTAACAAATCCAACAGGACATATTTCTGGGATAAGTTACAATGGAATTGATAATCTACTGGAAAAAAGCAATCTAGAATCAAGGAGAGGGTAAGTACTTTTATTTAATTTTTTAAAATTCTTTTCACTATAATAATACATATAAAGTGTATTTCAAAAACCCTATTTATGGATTGTTTTTAAGAGTCATTCAAGATAAATCTTATTTCCCGCTACAAGGTTAGGTTCAATTGAACTCAATAATTTTGAAACTTATATATATAAGTTTATCGCTAAGAATTACGAATTAGTATTTATCAAATTCAAATTCTGAATCTGTCTCAAATACAGATATTGGGATGTCATGTGGAAACTTCCAAAAGACAAGGGTGTCAGTTTTGATACGTAAGTTATTATCTAAATTTTATGTTAATATGAAAAATCATATAGTTTTGCTTCATAATATTTTATTTTATACTACATACAAAAATATGTTGTGTGTTTTATCATTAATTTACTTATACATGCAAAAAATATTATTTCAGGTTTTTCATGAGAAAATTCAAAGTTATAGCACAAGATGATAATAAAGTTGAAGTTTCTTTTACAAGAATGTGGAATCCCAATGCAGTACCCCATGATCTTCCTCTAAACATAGACAAAAGGTGAGTTTTTTTTAAAAATTTTTTATGATTAATATTATGTTATTATAAGGTAATTAACACTTTTGACCGTTCAGTTTTTGATAAATTCTAATTTTAGTCTTTGCAAAATTTAACTAAGCACATTTAACCTTAGATTATTTGAAATGTTCACTTTTGATGATTCTTTTTGCTTATGAACATTCACAAGTTTTCAGAATTATTAACCGTTCTACCATTAAATTAGCCATATGTTATGTTAAATTGTATAGGATACTATAGTAACATCTGAAATATGTCAAATATAACATATTTCCAAAATTATTAACCGTTCTACCATTAAATTAGCCATATATTATGTTAAATTGTATTATTGCTCTATATTTGAGGATACTATAGACTATAGTAACATCTGAAATATGTCAAAATAACATATTTCGTATGTAAAAAGGACCACTTTTTGTAAACATTTTAATTGGATGATGGTTACATGTATATTTGATCATATATCACAAGGACTAAAATCTGTATTTATTAATAATTGAGAGACCGAAATTATTATTTTCCCTTATATTATATTTATCAATAATGTGAGGTTAATTTTTTCATGAATAATATTATAATATACAGGTTTGTGATGCTACGAGGAAATTCAGGATTTTATTCATATGGGAAATTTGAACATCCAAAGGGAATGCCTGCAGTTAGAGTAGATGAAGCAAGAATTGCAATCAAGCCTAGTCAAAACTTGTAAGATCACCACCTCTATGCACATTATAATTTCTCGACGAATGATGTTCAACTGATTATTATTATTAGTTGCTTCACCTTTACTCTTTAATCTCGACTTGTATTTATAATTGTAAAATGATGCATATTTTTTACGATCAAGAGGTCACAATTTAAATTGTAGTAGACGAATTTAGATGTATCCTCTTTTAATCAAATAAGCATTCCCAAGATTTTTATTTTTACATAAATTAGTATATTAAATTGTTATAATTTTGATGAATTAATAAATTATTTTCTATAATTATTTAGGTTCCATTATATGGCTGTATCAGATGATAGGCAAAGGGTGATGCCAGCAAAACAAGATATTTCCCATGGAAAAGTCCTTGGTTATAGAGAAGCTGTTCAAATAACAAATCCATCCAACTCTCAATTCAAGAATGAGGTAAATATTATTAATTAAAGGATTTAATTTTCTCCATAATTACATTTAATCAAAAATATTATAACCTGTTTGATCAAGCTTCTAAAATTTAGTTATGTTGAAAAACACTTTTTTTTAATATTATATTACACCGTATTAGAGCAGTAATTTGTACTAAGCCGAACTTTCACAAGTGTTTTTGTGGAGATGTACGGTACTTTTCTTTTTCAGATTTTGAAAAATACTTCTATAACTATTCAGATACACGTATTTTCTTCTAAAAGCTTGGTCAAATTCTCTGAAATAAGACCATTCTCTTTGTCTCAATTTCTATGAGATTTTCGGTTCTCAAGATTTAAACTATGCAAACTTTTACCAACATTTTAAAATATTTTTTTATCTCATGAACATGAGAAGATTTTGTAACTAATTATTAATGTTGATAATTTTACATTTATTTAGGTTGATGACAAGTACCAATATTCTTTAGATAACAAGGATATCAAAGTACATGGGTGGATTTGTAATAATCCACATGTAGGTTTTTGGGTGATTACACCAACTAATGAATATACTTGTGGTGGACCAATGAAACAAGATCTTACTTCTCATGCTGGTCCCACATCCCTAGCTGTAAGTAATTTTACGTATTATCTGTTTCAATTTACGTGACACACTATTCTTTAATTTTTAACATATTATATTTGATGATTACACCAACTAATGAATATACATACATTTTTTTGCAGATATTTTTCAGTGGCCATTATACAGGTCCAGACTTTGGAGTCAATATCCAAGATGGAGAATCATGGAAAAAAGTATTTGGTCCTGTTTTCTTTTATCTCAACTCAGATTCTGATAATAACCATCATACACTTTGGGAGGATGCTAAAAGACAGGTAATTTAATCATCATATTCAACTATTGTAAGTATGCACGAGGTTTCAGAATCTAAACGTTATAGGTTCTAAAGTTTATTATACGTACGTATTTAGTGAATTTTTAAACAAATATATATGATTTGGATCAAAATTATTGGATTATGCTGAACATGTCTCTAGTAACATGTTGAAGTGTGTAATCGAGCACCATTTTAATTTATTTGATTATATCTTCGACAAATACAAACTAGCATATATATATATATATATAACATGAAATTAATTTTATTCATTTGCAGATGTTTGAAGAAACTAAAAAATGGCCATACGATTTCCCACAATCAAAGGACTATCCCAAAGCCAATGAACGGGCCACAGTTAGCGGTCGATTGTTGGTCAACGACAGGTAAAATAATGCTCTTAACGTATTAAAAATGACTTATATTTTCTCTTTTTTCATCTATTGAGTAATAATTTCCCTTTACGTTAATTTTCGATTTTAAAAATACTCTTCTTTCACTTATTGAATTAAATATTTTGTGACTTTGTTTTTTAGGTACATAAGTGAAGATCCTTTTTATGCAAAATTTGCATATGTTGGATTGGCCCTGCCTGGAGATGCTGGATCATGGCAAACTGAGGCCAAGGTAAATCGCGTTTATTTTATATGACATTTATTTAGTCTCTTAAAAAAGATCGATAACTTATTTATATTTAAAAATAATTTAACTTTAATTTTTTTTATTTTATTTTGTGACTAGTTAGACATAGGTCAAAAGTGTGTCTTTCTTTAATTTTGTGTCTGATCAAATAAATTCACATAAATGGATGACATAATTTCTTTATATAAATGTTAAGATTAAAGTTTTTTTTAAAACTTTTATTTTTTGCTTAGGGTTATCAATTTTGGACCCAAACAGATGAGTCTGGATATTTCAAGATTACTGGAGTTATACCCGGAACTTATAACTTGTACTCATGGGTCCCTGAAGTTATTGGAGATTACAAATACAACCTTAACTTTACCATCACTCAAGGTTCTTTCTCTTTTCTTTCTTTTTTTCCTTTTCTCAATAATAAAAGAACAGTCTGGTGTACAAAGCATTATGGAGTTCTTACAGGGGTCCTGTAAAAGTCCGCACCTTAAGGATTGTGATGTGGAATTGTAGATGATCTGCCCTGATACAAACATTAGTGACAACTGTTTTCACTGTTCGAGCCCGTGACCTATATATCACACAGAAACAAATTTCTCAATAATAATTTATTAATTTTATTATGGTTGCAGGAAGTGAATTTAATCTAGGTGACTTAGTTTATAATCCTCCAAGAAATGGTCCAACTTTATGGGAAATTGGAATTCCTGATAGAACTGCTGCTGAATTTTTTGTGCCTGATCCATTGCCTAGCCTCACCAACCATGTACTCATCAACACAACACAAAGGTAAGTTTCCATTAAAACCTAATTCACTTTGTTTTATGAGTTCAAGTTGTATATATAATATTATCGACGATGTAACAAATATGTACATAATCATGTTAAGTTTAAAGTACTTATTGCATGTAAAATTTCCATGACATGCGTTACTAACTAGTAATTAAACAAGTACATTTACGATCGATGCGTTGTCCATTTTTTCATTCAATGTTCAGATGGAGAGCGTAGGAAATAGGCATGCTTTTTGACCTTAATACGTGCATTTTTAGTAGTGTAACATACTGCTACAACATGTTCAATTACGTTAATTAATATGTAAAAAATGTTTTACATAATCAGTGTATAAGAAGATTTATAATCAATACACTGAATATTGCTCAAATTGATAAATCTTTTTTTTTTTTTGCAGGTTTAGACAATATGGTTTATGGGATCGTTATACAGATTTATATCCTAATGAAGATTTAGTATACAGAGTTGGTGTTAATGATTTCACAAAAGATTGGTTCTATGCCCATGTAACCAGGTAATTAATTTACAATAAAGTATACTGTTAGTGAAGTGGCTCTTGAAGCAACGATAAAGTTGTCTTTATGTGATTTACAAGTCACAGGTTCTTGGCATAATTGGTAAAATTACTGTAGTGTGACATTTAGTTCATGAATTCGAACTGTGAAAACAACCTCTTACCGGATAAGACTGTATTTGTAATCCTACTTCCTTTGAACCATAAGCATACACCCCGATAGAGCGGCCATTTTTTTTAAATATATAACATATTATTGACAATTTTTAAATTTTTTTTTTGGGATTAATTTTGCCATTGCAGGAGGACTGTACATAAACAATATATACCAACAACATGGCAAATCTTATTTGATCTTTCAACTGTGGATCCAAGTGGAACTTATACACTCCATATAGCATTAGCTTCTGCCACTTCTTCTCATTTACAAGTAAGTAGCTTAATAAACTCCATTCCTCTTATAACATGTCATTTTAATCTGTTCAATTCAATCCATCTATAATTTAGGCTAATTTGTACTAAATTAATTGTGTTTTTTTTTGTTTGAATTTTAGGGAAGAATAAACAACCCTATGAGACGAAGGCCAAATTTTCAGACTCCAGGATTTGGACAAAGTAATGCAATAGCAAGACATGGAATTCATGGACTATACTCACTTTTCACTTTTGAAATTCCGGGGTATAATTTACAAATCGGAGAAAATATCATATATTTGACGCAAGTTAGAGGTGGTAGCCCTTTTAACGGAGTAATGTATGATTATATTAGACTCGAAGGACCTCCACAGTAAATATGAGAGATTATACATATTTTTGAGAAAGTTTTAGGTGTACAATGTAATTTATTCTTTTTATGTATCAGAATTTGTCGATTTGACTCTTTTTATTATAATGTTATCGTATCATATCAATATGTATATATATCAATATTGTTATCTTTATATATAATATGTATATATTTCAATAAAAATCTTGATTCCGTCACGATGAGAAAACGTAAACCGTCTCCGCTGCATAAACAATATCATTGGGGAAAGAGAGCTTTGTGTTTGCGGTGGTACCCTTATTTAACAACATTTTGATTTGTAGATTCCTTGAAAACAGAGAAATGAAGCCAACACTAGAGATTTGATTTTAATTATTTCTTTAATAGATCTTACCCGATGTAAATATGAAATAATTGAGGTTACGCTATATTAGACACCAAATAATAATAAAAAAGTATTGTAGTATAGTGTCATGAAAACGGGGTTATGGAGAGCAATGCAAACATCATGATGTAGCTAGGTGAAACACCACAAATGTTTCACCCTAAATGACGAAAGTTCAATAGCCGAAAATATCACTAGCTTACACTCTGACTTGTATATATAGCATGAGACACGTAAAATCCAGTATGAATCACTAAGGATAACCTTACAAGACTAAATACTCATGAGTGCGTCGGAAGCGAAGTAGTGTGAGGGTATTAAGGAACCCGACTAATTAATATAGAACATGAAAATGTAAGCTCCTAAGAAATGAAATGATTTGAAATTCTACCATAATTTATATGATATACTGGATCCAAAAGCTATAATTAGTTATTACTCTGGTCATAATAGTATGAAAAGTATGGTGAAAACTCTGTATATTTGTTGAAAATTCACCAAATATGTACACATGAACTTTAGTTAATTCATAACTTTTAAATCTTGAATCATCAAAGCGGTTAGAGTTGTGCACTGAGTAATGATCTGCATTTCTTGTATTTTCCTTCAGTAAGCTTCATCCTCCTCCTAATTAACAAACAAAATATATTGTGTAAATTATACTTGGTCAAACAAGAATCAATTGCAAAATGATCTACTTAGGGGTTGTTTAGAGAAAAGATAAGATTAAGCCAAAATTTAATTTGTTTGACATATAAGAAAGATTCAATCCCTAGATCAAGATGATCATTATAAAACTTTAAGAAAATTGTGTTTTTTTTTTATAACTACGGGGCAGTTTAGTTGGTGAGATAAGAAATTATAATTCAGAATCAAATATCTACCAATAAAAGTATATCCACTAAATAATCCTGTCATTTTAAATTCCATCATTATTGATTTTGGAATAACTTGTTCACCAATCAAACGACCCCTAAATATATTATTAACACTTTAATTAATTAGTAAAAAAATGAACATATTCAAATTTTGCTTATTCAATTAACTCACCTTCTTTGGAGTCTTGAAGTGAACAGATTTCTTTTCTGCCTTTCCTTGATGATCTCCATATTTCTTCATTATTTTTGCTCTAACATAAGTCTCATATATAAAAGTAGCTCCTCTAAATTGGGGCAAAACTAGCCATGCCACACCAATCAACTTCACATCATACCATATTGGTATCCTGATAATTATCAATATATATATATAAAGTTAGAAAATTATTTTCTTAAAATTGTATTTTCACAAAAATAAAAAAAATAAAAGGAGAGCTTAGTTACCAATTAAGGATGGGTTGAAATAGCATCTCCACAAGTGTAAGAAAAGAATATAGAATCCAATAAGCAAGCCACTGTTCATCATCCAACTTAGATGTACTCTCTATAGCTACTATTGATGCATACCTACAAAATATTTTTAGATTAACAAATTAGGTTCTGAATAATTTATTTGTATATATATGTAAATTCTTAACATATGGAGAATCGAAAACTAATATTTTTTTAAAGCTTCGTAGGGTCTTTATGTTCAGGTGCAGATAGTTTGCATCTATACAGACATGTCTATTTTACCTAACATTTCATAAATATAGAATTTGATCAATAAATATAAATGTTTACCGAATTCGTAACTATAACGATAAATCTCCTTGTGAAAAAGAGAGCCATATAATACCTTATACAAATCTCACATCAAATGATAGAAAGAATGTGAAGAACCTTATAAAACATAATACTATTTTACATGATAGACGCATATTTGAGCTCAATAATAGTGTAGGATGAGAGAGATTAATTATTTAGAAGAATATTGCTACTCACAGAGGATAGATCAACATCATCACTGGCCTGCAATTTTAATACAAAGTACAATTTGTCATTTTCAAGAATTCCCACAAAAAATTTAAAAAATAGAATTACAAAAATAGGAAATAAAAAGATTATAATAATATTACCCAGAAAGAGTATGAAGACTAGTGATCAAAGTCCACAAATGACCCATAATTTCTCTTCAATTAAATGCTTCAAAAGAAACTTTAGAGACAAAATAAAATAAAATAAAATAAACAACTTAAGCAAATAATGAAAAATTATATGATAAAGTTTGAGAGGGAGAATTGTATATTTATAGGACAAATAGGTATCAGGTTCTTGCTTTAACGTAATGTCCTAGGTTTAGCACATGACAGATCAAATGAACTTAATTTATTAATTAACCATGCATTAACTAGATCCAAAGTAAATAACACATCATTACATTATTTAATTAATAATACCAAGATCATGAAAATAGTAAAATGAGAGCATGCATAAACACGATTCAAAATTTGAAGTTTATGAAATTTTATTATATTTTTCGTTTCTTTCTTAGTGATTGTTATCTGCATTAGTTTGAAGATTATGAAATTTGTTTTTTTTTAACTCTGTGTCTGATACCTACACTAGAACAATTTTTTTCATTCTCAAAAATCAAATTCGAAACTTCTGATTAAAGGTGAACGCATCTCAATATCCCAATATCTTAAATTAATATTATAGAAATAGCCCGATTTATAATCAAATGATAATATATGAGTTGATTCTTTAAGAAAGTCAAAATCAAACTCTTATTATATACAAAAAATAGTCATAATAAACTTTATGACCATGAATATTCACCTTGATAATAGTTTTCTTTGAAAAACTATACATTTGTAGCAATAAGAAATGTATAAGCATATTCATAATGATTATATTAATATTCCTAATTGACATAAAATAGAAATAAAGAAAGCCAAAAAGAAAAAAAGGAAAACTTTAGTATTTTAGAAAGAACAAAAGAAACTAAGTACGAAAACAATAGAAAAAAATAAAGAAAAACAAAAAATTGAAAAAAGAAGAAGAATAGAACGTATTAAGGAATAAAAAGTAAGAGAAAATCACAAAAATAGTCCCTTATGTTTGTGAATGGGTTCAAAATGATCCCTAAAGTATGCTCTAAACTATTTTGGTCTTTTAATTTCGCTAAAAATTAATCTACATCAAATATTTAATGAACCGGCTCGATAAGATTTGATAGAAATTGTGAAAAAAATAAATTTAGTCCGAACTCACATTTAAAGATACAATTTTTGTAGGTTTCTGCTAACTTTGATCTCTTTTTAAAGTTTGATGCAATTTTTCGATACAATTTTTTATATTTTTAGGTGTCTTATACAATTTTTTAATGTTGTAATTTCTAAAATTTGATTCAACTTTTAGAGTACTTTTGATTTTTTTTTTCACACTTTGTCAAATTTAACTAATAGAGTTTGTTAAATATTTGATGAAGAACATAGATGACAAAAATTGAATATATTTTAGATATTTTTGATAAGTCCTCAACTCGATTAACATCTTGTTTGGATGGTTGTTATTCGTTGTATTGTATTATTCGTTTAAATATAATATTTATTTGATTGTTATTTAATTTTTTCTTATATCGTATTGTCTAAATTCATCGTTAAATAAATTAAAAAAAAACATTTTATATAAGGACCATTAGGGGTGTGTATCGGTTGGTTCGGTTCAATTTTATGTATTATCGATTCAGTTTATCGGTTTTCGATTTTTAAATATGCTAAACCATTAACCAAACCACTAAGATATTTTTTTATCGATTTTCGGTAAAACCAATAAGAAAAATGTTTATAAGATAAATATATGACTTCTCTAATAAATTTGACGCGATAAGATAATAATGTAACTTTACAAATGCTCATAAAATAGAAACAATAATAACAAACATGAAAAGAACTATACAAGTGTAACACAAAGAGAAATTAAGATGAATATTGTTCAACCTTTAGATTTTGACGTTTTGTATAATGTGAAGAGTTAAACTCAAAATCATTGTGAAGTGTGTATATTGAGATTAACATTTACGTGGTATCCTTAATATGGGTTATCGGTTTATCCAATAACTCAATATTAAAAACCAATATTGAACCGATAAACCGATATTTTTTTTAATAAATACATTAAAAACCCGTTAATCGAATAACCCAATAATAATAAATCAATAACACTTTTTTCGATTTGATTTATTGGTCCGATTGGTTTTCCCGTCCCATATCCTACAATCTAATACAATAAACAGAAAGAAGCTAAGCCCTACAGACTTCTTCTTCAACTCAGCCAACAGAGCTCCATTTCTCAGCTCCAATGGATCTCTAACACTAAACTAAATTTTCCGTCTCTTCCTTTCTGTTACATGGAGTTGTCTTCATCTCCGCCGTTGAATTTTCCGATCACACAATGATACAACTATCAACGGCCTTGCGTTCAGCTCACTCAATTTCCCTCTTCTTCATCAAATCCATCACTTCTTCTTCTTCCTCCATTAACCACCAGCTCCTCTCCGTCCTATCACACCCAAATTGGCGAAAACACCCTTCTTTCAACACCCTTATTCCCTCTTTATCCCCTTCTCATTTCTCTTCTTTCCTTTCACAAAACCCAAATCTCAACCCCCACATTGTAATCTCCTTCTTCGATTATCTATCTACCCGGAAAACCCCTTTATTCAAACCCAATTCTCAATCTTACGCACCACTTTTACGCATTTTGATTTCCAATAACCTCTTCCGGGTCGCTGAAAGAACCCGACTTTCCATGATTAAATCTTGCGAAACCCGGGATGACGCTGTTTTCGTGGTGGGTTTTGTCAGGGAGATGAGGTGCAGGTTTAAGATTGATGTTTGGGGTTATAACAAGTTGTTGATGTGTCTATCGAGGTTTGTTATGATTGATGATATGAAATGTGTGTATGATGAGATGTTGAGTGATATGATTAAGCCTGATATTTATACTTTTAATACAATGATTAATGCTTATTGTAAATTGGGTAATGTTGTTGAAGCTGAGTTTTATTTGAGTAAGATTTTGCAAGCTGGTTTGAGTCCGGATACGCATACGTATACGTCGTTTGTATTGGGGCATTGTAGGAGAAAGGATGTGGATAGCGCTTTTAAGGTGTTTAAGGAAATGTCTAAGAAGGGTTGTCAAAGGAATGTGGTTTCGTACAACAATTTGATTCACGGGTTGTGTGAAGGGGGAAGGATTGATGAGGCGATGGAGTTGTTTTTGGGAATGGGAGATGATGGTTGTTGTCCGAATGTTAGGAGCTATACGATTCTGATTGATGCGTTGTGTGGATTGGATAGGAGGGAAGACGCGCTGCGATTGTTTGATGAGATGAAGGAGAAGGGCTGTGAGCCGAATGTTCATACTTACACTGTGCTCATTGATGGTTTGTGTAAAGACTTTAAGCTTGATGAAGCGAGAGGGTTACTGAATGTGATGTTGGAGAAGGGATTAGTTCCGAATGTGGTGACATACAATGCTTTGATTGATGGATACTGTAAGAAAGGTTTGGTTGATGTTGCGCTAGATGTGTTTGACACAATGGAATCCAATAATTGTATGCCGAATGTGCGTACATACAATGAATTGATTTCTGGATTTTGTACGATAAAGAAGGTGCATAAGGCAATGGCACTACTTGATAAGATGCTTGAGCGCAAACTGTCTCCTAGCGATGTCACTTTTAACTTGTTAATTCATGGACAGTGTAAAAAGGGTGATATAGGTAGTGGATTTAGGTTGCTTAGATTGATGGAAGAGAATGATTTGGCTCCTGATGAGTGGACTTATTGTACTCTGATTGATGGCTTGATTGAAAGAGGCAGAGTTGAAGAAGCTTCTACCATTTTTAGTTCTATGAAAGAGAAGGGTATAAAGGTTAATGTGGTGATGTACACTGCTCTCATTGATGGATATTGCAAAGCTGAAAAAGCTGATTTTGCTTTGACATTGTTTAAGAAAATGATTGAGGAAGGCTGCTCTCCAAATGCATGCACTTATAATGTGCTAATTAAAGGGTTGTGTAAGCAGGGTAAGCAGCTGGAAGCAGACCGATTACTTGAAATGATGCCAGGTAGTGGTGTTAAACCCACAATTGAATCCTACAGTATCTTGATTGAGCAACTACTAAAAGAATCTGCCTTTGGCCAAGCTTATAAGGTTTTTCATTTAATGGTTTCCATGGGACACAAACCTGATGTCTGCATTTACACTTCGTTTCTGGTTGCATATTACAATGAAGAGAAATTGAAAGAAGCAGAGGATGTGATGGATAAGATGGCAGAGGCGGGAGTTATGCCAGATGTGATGGCCTATACAGTAATGATTGATGGCTATGGTCGTGCAGGATTATTGAATCGGGCCTTTGATGTGCTAAAATTTATGGTTGATGCTGGTCATGAACCTTCTCAGTACACTTATTCTATTTTGATCAAACATTTGTCACAAGGAGGAGTTGATCTCAAAACTGAGGCCAGTTCCATTAATATTGTTGACGTGTGGAAAGTGGTGAAATATGAAACTTTGCTTGACCTCTTTGATAAAATGGTGGAACATCTCTGTCCTCTAAACACAAACACACTTAGTTCGCTTACTACTGGACTCTGTAGAGAAGGACGTCTTGAGGAAGCTTCGAGGTTACTTGATCATATGCAGAGTTGTGGAATATCTCCTGGTGAAGATATATATACCTCAATGGTAAATTGTTGTTGCAAGTTGAAAATGAATGAGGATGCAGCAAGGTTTCTTGACACTATGCTTTCGCAAGGTTTTTTACCACACTTAGAGTCATACAAGCTTCTTGTGTGTGGGTTGTATGATGACGGAAACAATGAGAAAGCTAAGACAACCTTCTTCAGGCTTCTTGGCTGTGGGTACAATAATGATGAAGTAGCTTGGAAACTTCTAATTGATGGCTTACTTAAGAGAGGACTTGTAGATAGATGTTTGGAGTTGTTAGATATCATGGAGAAAAATCGATTTCGGCTCAGTACCCATACATATTCATTGCTGCTAGAGGGACTTGATAGAACTGACAATAAATAAAGTAAGAAATTCCTACTTTTGTGATTCTTCATGTGCACCTTTTTAAAATGGATTCCTTTTTTTAAAATAATGGAGATCTTCATGTGCACCTTGATATGCTGTTGCTTGAATAAAGATATTTCATTTCCATGCCTGTAGGCTATTAAGTTAATGGGGAATTTTCCTTTCAAGAAATCACTTCAGAGTCATCACATAGTATATGCAGCTACTCCTGAGAGGTAGCAGGCAAGTT
Source organism: Solanum appendiculatum (assembly GCA_018342035.1). Taxonomy (NCBI): domain Eukaryota; kingdom Viridiplantae; phylum Streptophyta; class Magnoliopsida; order Solanales; family Solanaceae; genus Solanum; species Solanum appendiculatum. The sequence goes on from JAGDQO010001323.1 coordinate 535,673, forward strand.
ACCTTGCTTTCTTAACTTGTTCTTGTATTTCTCCGTCTATTGCTCATCTCTCTCATGTTCTCGATGCTTTTTTAAGTGGATAAATGATGAACAAATGATGTCTCAGTTTCTGGTGCTAGCATATGCTTTATTTGATGCAACTGTTTTCTCTAGCTCTTTATTTGTTCACTTTATCTTTTAACTTGAGACAGATTGAGAAGGCTGTACAATATTTTGATGATATTTTGCCTGCAGGCACTAGTCCATGTGAGTCAGATATACAACCATTATGCATGGTTAGGCATCTCCTGGTGATATTGGAATAGCTTGTGAATATTTTGCAAAAGTAAAAAATGAGGATTTGGAGCTTGACATGTATAAATATGAAGCCTTACTCAAGGCATGTTGTAAAGGCAGGACGTGAAGTGCTTTGGCCGTGACAAAAGAAATGAGTTCTAAAAGCGTCCCCAGGAATACTTTTTTATATAACATATTAATTGACAGGTATGGCTAGTGTTACAGTTGATGTGTACCTACTTATCATACAACTTTATTATCAGCGTAGCTTACAATATTTACTTTGATAGACCTTGGACCAACACTTAATGGAGTAAAAATAAAAGGAAGGAATGTCGATTAGCGTATTTGTTTAAATTTCCACTTTCGCTATTCTCGGGAGGTTCTATTGCTTTTGTTTCCCTACCTTGTTTCTAGATTATGATTCTCCTCCTTTCTTCTGCCTATTTTGTTGATGCAGTTGGGGTCGAAGAGATGATGTTTGAGAGGTTGCTGACCTGATGCAACAGTTGAGACAGAGAGTTCTACACATACATGTTGTTCATAAATGCTTGTTGTAAAGCTGAGACATGCAAGTATGTACATGGTGATCTATCTACAACTTTGCCTGCATTTTATATTGGTCATTTGAGGTTTCTGAATGCCTGGAAATGGATAATATTATTTTTTACTTTATATGGTGCGTCAGTGTCAGATGTACAGTAGAAAATATGGTTCATTTGAACACGTGGTCACCCCACTGAACTAGGTATATGATGTACATTATTCTTAAAATATATCCAGTATTATCTGATGGGGCCCCATGATCAAAAGAGACTGAGTGGTGCACTGGTTTGGTCGCTAGACTAAGCCCTTAAGGTCAAGGGGATCGAAACATTCATTTGATCTCAAAGAAAAAATTATCACATATTTTGCAGATAGATTTGTAATTTTCATTTTATTTTAATGTTAGTTAAAGTGGTGTGATTGCCCTATTTTATTATGAATTTGCAAGGGTGTGATACCCCAATATTTGAATGCAGAAGGGGTGTGATTCCTCTATTTTATTATGAATTTGCAAGAGTATGATTCCCCTCATTTTTAATGTGGAAGGGGTGTGATTCCTCTATTTTTATTATGGTTTTGCAAGGATCTGATTTCCTTATTTTGCGGGTGTAGTTCCTCTATTTTATTATAAATTTGCAAAGGGGTTATTTCGTTTTTTTAAATGCGAGAGAGGCGTGATCCCTCTATTTTATTATGAATTTGCAAGAGTATGATTCCCTTATTTTTGAATGTGGGAAGGGTGTGATTCCTCTATTTCAATATGAATTTGCAAGGGGGCGATTCCCTTATTTTTTGAATGCAGAAGGGGTGTGATTCCCCTATTTTATTATTTGTTTGCGATTCCCTTAGTTTTGAATGTTGAAGGGGTGTGATTACTCTATTTCAATATGATTTTGCACGGGGGTGATTCCCTTATTTTGAATGTGGAAGGGGTGTGATTCTCCTATTGTATTATGTGTTTGCAATTCCCTTATTTTTGAATGCGGAAGGGTTGTGAATCCTCTATTTTATTATGAATTTTCAAGGGTGTGATTCCCTTATTTTTGATTGCGGAAGGGTTTTATTCCTCTATTTCAATATGATTTTGCAAGGGTGTGATTCCCTTATTTTTGAATGCGGAAGGGGTGTGATTCCCCTATTTTATTATGTGTTCGCAATTCCCTTATTTTAGAATGCGGAAGAGGTGTGATTCCTCTATTTATTATGAATTTGCATGGGTGTGATCCTTATTTTTTAATGCGGAAGGGGTGTGAATCCTCTATTATATTATGAATTTGCAGAGTGCGATTCCTTTATTTTTGAATGCGGAAGGGGTGCGATTCCTCTATTTCATTATGAATTTGCAAGGGTGTGATTCCCTTATTTTTAATGTGAAAGGGATGCGATTCCTCTATTTCAATGTGAATTTGCAAGGGTGTGATTCCCTTATTTTTGAATGCGGAAGGGGTGTGATTCCTCTATTTCATTATGAATTTGCAAGGGTGTGATTCCCTTATTTTTGAATGTGAAAGGGATGCGATTCCTCTATTTCAATGTGAATTTGCAAGGGTGTGACTCCCTTATTTTTCAATGCGGAAGGGGTGTGATTTCCCTACTTTATTATATGTTTGCAATTCCCTTATTTTTGAATGCGGAAGGGGTGTGATTCCCTTATTTTATTATGAATTTGCAGTGAATAAATTTGTGACTTAAGAGTTGATTTATTTGAATTTGTATGAATCAAAATGTATAAATTTGTGACTTAGTTGTACATTGGTGCACCTATCTTCTCGAAATCCCGGTTTTGGCTCTGGGTTGATTAAGTAGTTCTTATTACACATCCAAAGCAAGCTTATCAATATGACTAAGCTAAATTCTAACTAGTTGATATTTGCATGATTTTTCTTCCACCGTATTCTATTTTTCACTAAGTCTGCATCGATTATTGGAGATGTAATGTCTTCTGAGACACCTTCCTTTCATGCAATTTCTGTTCTTCCTCGTTCCTATTTAAAACCCTCAATTATTATGGCTACACAACTAAGGAGGAACAGTGTATCAAGAGGACATGACATCATGACCAAATCTTTATCCTCTTAGTATGTTACTTGTACCTTTTTAACAACTGTGATCATTCCTAATCTTGTCTAAAGTTGTGAATGCACGCCAATCTTAACATGTGTTTTTCTGCGATACTTATCTTGTGGATATGTTTGGACTTGATAAGCTCAACATTCGTGCAGTCTCACAACTGTTCTATAGAACTATTCATGATGCTCGTATATATATTATGAATATTTTCAAACATTTGATTATTCTACCCATTGGAAGCATTTCAATACTATTTGAGATATATTTCATCCACATGGCATTTAGTTTACAGCTTTGTGGTCCTAACAGCATTTGGCCTGCAAGGTCTTTTGGAATTTGATTTTAGTTGATTTGGTCATCTTATGTGATCTTTAAATGGTGCCTTTTTCTTCTTATAAATGACCGAAGGATTCTGATCAATGTTTTTAGAGGGCAACACGAATAATTGAAGAGATGGAAACTATTCGGGTTGAAGATAGTTTCTTGTACGAGATCGAGTTATGCTGGTGTAGCTGTGTTCGTCTTCAAGTGCTCTTTGTTTTATATAAAATTTTGACACTAGTTAGTTCTGATCAAGATTCACCACTTCATTCTGTTCTTGAATTGTAAATGTGTCTTTTATGGTTGAGTCTTGAAGCTGCCAAAGTGATTTGTATTGGATGTACAAATTTTCTACGTGGTGTATAAATTGAATCGAATTCAGGGCAGTGAGATCCACAAAGCATCCCACTTTAGCAAGGTCCTAGGAAGGGCTTAATCATAGTGGTTAATTTGGATCTTTCCACCTTTAAACAAAGCTCTCGGGTTCAAGTTGCACCAGTTGAAAACTCTTGATAAATAGCACTTTATGCCCCTTAGTACATGCTTATCCAACGTGAATTCAGATTAGTCAGATGAATGGAGAACACCAAATGCTTAAAGAAGAAAAAAACTTTAATATGTTGTCCATATGTTCATCCCATGGGGAGGTCTTTAGTTGAAACAACCAAATTAACCCAAATACTTTGTTCTTTGATCAGAGTAATAACATAATTGTCTCCATGTGAGATATAGGTCAAAGGTTTGAGCCGTCAGAATCAATTACGATTACTTGCATCATAGTAGGCTGCTTACATCACAATCCTTGGAATGTAGCATCCTCAGACCTTGTGTGAATGCGGGAGCACTCTTTTTTCCTTGACTATCTTCAAAAATTGTATCTTTGCTAACTTTGTTTGAAACCAGAGGTCATGGATTCAAGCCATGGATACGTAATCAACCGCAGGTCTTCAGACAAACATCGAAAAGAAAATGAGTTTATTTACCTTTCTAGTATTTCGAAATGTATCATGGCTCTTTCTATTCATCAAGAAGCAACAAAAAAGGTTGTGTCTGTTTGGGGCGAGGTTAACAATAAGCGCGAGGAAGGTCGAGAGGGAGGCTACAAGCCCTCTTTCGTTGTTGTTTACAGACCTCTCATCTCTTCCTTCCTCGAATCTTGACCTAGTGAGATAAAAGTTCTAGATGTAACGAGGTAAAAACTTCCTTGCATTCTATATTTACACCAAATCAAACAATTTAACTGTGACAATCAATAATTAAAGTAATAAATTAATTTGGAGTAAAATGACTACTTTATTTTCCTTATTAATATGCTTTTCCCATTTTATATTTGTTGGGAGAATTCAGTTCAACAGCACTTCCCTAACTGAAGTGACATTGGTAGGGTATATATTATTTTTATTAATCGTATTATAAATTAAGTAAAATTAGCAAGTTGAGGGTTTTAATTATTTTTATTATGAAGTATAATATAACTAGATTAGCAAGTTTAGTTCACCCACTAAACTATACAATATTGAGTACTTCTTCTAAAATGTCAAATATTTTGGATCTAGTTTAATTTGTCAAAACACTAATATTTGTAGTCGAATTGAGTACTTTTTGATTATTTAAAATGTGTTTTTTGTTATAATTAATTATGTATACACACAAATAACATCACATTGATCATGACTATATCATCATGTTAAGTTGTTAACTAATGACTGATATTAAATCTTATTCAAATCAAATCCACATTTTAGCAACAAAAATCATTCCAACTTTGACTCTTCAATGAGGAATTCTTTTTTATAATAGTTCTATCACCTGCCCTATGTTTCTTATAGATTTGAGTCTCTGACCTTCAAAATGCTAATGTGTAGTGTTATGTAATAACAAAAATGATATAATCTATCTAAATATTATATTCAAGTTTAATATAATTCAATACAATACAATACGATATAAAGAGTCAAGTTTATCCTTTTACTTTAAGATATTATCAATATTATTGAATCAAAATTACTCTTAATTGTACTTCACAATGAATAAAAAAATACCTCTATTTTTAATCGTACTTCATCATGACCGTTAAAATCTCACATGATATGATATTTGAATAAAATAAACGCTATGTAATATGTCACCTCATTATTATAGTGTAAAAAGTTCCTTTATTTTATACAATGCTTCAAACCATGGCTATTAAAATCTCACATGACTAGGGGTGTGCAAAAACCGAACCGATCAATAAAACGAACCGAAAAAAGTGTTATTGGTTTATTGCTATTGGGTTAATGATTTTTTAATGGTTTTATAAAAAATAATTATCGGGTTATTGGTTCGTTATTGGTTTTTTATATTGGGTTATTGGGTAAACTGATAACCCATTAAGACTAGGAATTTACTACTTTTACCTATACATAAATATTAAATATTAAATGTCAAAACCTAAAGTAAGAATTCTATTCCTCTCAATTTCTCTTTGTGTTACACTTGTATAACTCTTTTCATGTTTGTTATTATTGTTTCTATTTTATGAGAATTTATAAAGTTATATTATTGTTTTGTCGTGTCAAATTTATTAGAGAAGTCATATATTTGTTTTATAAGCATTTCTTATTGGTTACACCAAAAACCGAACCGTTAATGTCAAAACCGATAAAAAATATCTTAATGGTTTGGTTATTGGCTTAACGTATTTAAAAACCAAAAACCGATAAACTGAACCGATAATAAGTAAAATCGAACCGAACCGAACCGATAACATGTCACCTCATTATTATTTATTACAATGTAAAAACTCCTATAAAATGTACAAAAACATAAGTATCTCAATTACCCCCAAAATCCGTTTTTTTCTCTCCACTTGTGCAGCTTCACCTCCATTTTATTTTTCAAAGAAAATAACTCTAAAAGCTAAATTATTTTTTTTCTCAAAACTCAAAATTTTTTTGCCTTTCTTTTCCTCTTCCTCTTCCTCTTTTTTTAGCAGGGGAGAAGAAAGAATTTGATTGGAAATTGCTCTATGTAAATATTATTCAGAGCTAATTATCTAGAATGGAAATCTTTTCTTAAGCTTTTTTCCTTGCATACTATCACAGGAAGAGTTGTTGATTCATTTCAGCTTTTGACAAGAATTCCATTTTTATCCCCCCATGGAAGGTTCTTAGCTTTTCTCTTTTTGAACTTATTGTCATTTATTTCTTTTTTATGTGTCATAATAGGTGTAAAGATTGAATCTTTACAACATAAAATTGTGTATGCTTTTTTTTTTATTACAAAAAAATGGGGGTAGGAGAAGGGGAAGGGAAAATGGGGAGGGGATTACAAGGAGAGAAATCGAACCGTTACCAACAAGGTAAAAGTGCAGGTAGTCAACCAACTGAGCTATAAGATTTCTCGTGTATGCTTCATTTGGTATATTTTTGTTTTTGGATTTTCCACCCGGTCCTCCGAGGTAGGGGTAAGGTACTTTCACTTTCTAAATAGAAAGGAAGAGGTCAGGCCCACATTTCACAAGAGTAGAAGCTGGTACTCAACACTTGTATTCTATTCCCCATTATTTCTTTTTTTCGCTTTCTAGAAATATAATAAGAGAAGAAAAAAGTTCATGTAGGTTGGATCCTCTGCGAATATTCTACCTCCCCACTTAGTAGGATTACATGGGTATGTTGTTGTTGTTGTTGTTATTATTGTTGGATTTTCCAATCGGTGTCTGGTACTGGCATTGAAGCCCGACTAAATTTGAAGTTTCGATTGGGGTAAAGGGCTCCCTAATAAAAATGATTTCATACTTAGAGCTCGAAACTTGGACCTTTGCTTAATGACGAAGGAGTACTTACTGCTCCATCAGAAACCTTGTTGGTCTTATTGGTTATATGAATGTTCTTGTATATTAATTATTTAAATAGTAGTGTCACAATAAAGGTTGAATCTTTATAAGAATACAAGAATGTTTATGTTTCATTTTGCTAATTGGGTATATGGATGTTCTCTTATATTAATGGTTTAAATAGTAGTCTCGCAATAAAGCTCGAATCTTTATAAGATAAAGATTGTGTATATATACTTTATATGAATGTTATGGTATATTGATGGTTTAACTAGTATTGTCGCAATAACTATGCCTCAATTCCAAACAAGTTGCTCATATTGCCGGTCCCAAGCAGGGATAAAGGAGGATGATTATGGTATAACTAGCCATTTCATGATGAATCCTAACAAAACAATCCGTATTAAATCGTTGTCTTTTTTAAAAATATTCTGGTTGTCAATCTATAATGCAACCAGTCTCCTTTATCCGGGCTTAAGACTGATAAAACTTTTTTGCCTATGAACTTTGTAGGTAGTAGAGATGCAGCTGATGTCCAAGAAAATGGAGAAAATAAGAAACAACATGAAGTCAAGAAGGAACAAGACGAGAAAAAAGAGGAAGATATCATCAACAACAACAATAGAGATGATCAGCACTCATCATCATCATCACCAAGAGGAGTTTTAGAGACTCCCACATTGGGTTCGTCGGATTCCGACAATAGCAGCATTAGCAGCAGTGATGATAGGAGCAGCAGTTTTGCATCATCATCTTCAGGGGAATTAAGTCAAGGTGTTTATTGGAAAAATATTTTTGATCAAATAAAGAGAAGGTCAATGAGAAGATTGTCAAGTATACCATTATTAGGATATGAGATGATTTTACCAAAAAATATAAGAAGGATTTTGTCCAAGAATAGAAGTGCTGAAGAAGAGGCTAATGATTCTGATGATATTCCAAAGCCTTCTTGGAGGAATTTTAGCTATGGGGAACTTGTTGAAGCAACCGATAATTTCAGTCCAGGTACATACATCCATAGTTCATAAATTATCATGAGTTTAAGTTATACACATTGATGGTATAAAGAATATTTATGCATTTAAGTCAGTTATAAGGTAGTTTAGGTAACTTTATATTGTTAGTATAAAAATAACTTGCATCAAATTTTCACATCTCTACAGGGTATTTTCTTCCCGTCATAGTTTATATATCTTTGTTTGATTTGACACAAAGTTTAAGAATATAAAGAGGTGGTTCTATGCTATGTTGCTCCGATTTCTCAAAAATACTGTCGGGTGTGTCTTGGATCCTCAAAAAAAGGTATGCATTTTTGGACGATTTGACATTGGTGCGACAACATTTTTGGAGGGTCCGAGTAACACAGTTCCTATCTGCTTTTTTTGATGTCAACGTCATATGTCTAAAATTAGGACCGTTTTCTACTAAATGAAATAATATACTCTACTTTCTGATTAATTTAACTACAAAAGGCTAGACAGACAGACAGATATAATAAAGTACTTTGCAGATATTAAGGCTCATGCCTGCTTAAGATTTCATTAAAGTTATCTTTATGTTGGGTGCCTGGGGTCACAGTGGCGGAGCCAAGATTTTCATTAAAAAGGTCCAAAATTTGTAAAAGTAAACACACGAAGAAGCCAAAGGAGATTCAAGATCTACTATATATATACATAAAAAATAATTTTAACCAGGTATAATCAGCGTAATTTCCTGCCGAAGCAGGACTGAACTTGATCCTCAGTTTCTCTTTGGGCATGGTGGAAAGTAAAGTTGGACTTCTTGAAGTTTTTTTGGAAAATTACATAAATTGTTATATAGACAATCCAACGGAATTATTTTCATCCTATGATTGATGCATACATTAGATCATCATTGTAAAAAGCTTCATTTTTTGTGCCTTATTTAGTTCTATGGTTTAATTTGTCGTGTCCTTGAGACTGGATAGACAAGAGAAAATGGTAGTCCCTATCAAAAATTAAATTTGGAATTTTTGTAAGGTCAGGTCATTGAACATTATGCCAATATCAGACATCAAAGTGTTAAATATGGGACTTTTTCTTGCAGAGTTGGCTATGAGTTATTGATGAGCCAACTTATTAAATTTTCCTTAATGCCTATGGTCCTTCATGTTTGTATTTGTCCCCACCAAAAAAGTGTAATTTCCAAGTTGATGCTTCTGTCTCATTAGGGTTCATTTGGTAGAGTGTATAAGAATAGTGTTGAATATGGTGTATTAGTAATGCTGGTATTAATTATGCTGAGATTATTTATGATGCATTGTTTGGATTAGTGTATTAAAATAACATGCATTGCATGATTTTTTTTATCAAATTGTTTGTTTACAAAAAATACACCTCCACACTACGGAAGAAAGGATGTGGAAAAGGTTTTGAGGGACAATTGTGTCTTTAACTATGCTAATGCATGTATTCGAAACCTTGCATTGCTAATACCATGATTTGACATGCATTAGTTATACATAGTATAATATCAAATAGAGTGTATAACTATATGTAAGTCAAAAAAGTGTACCAAACAAGGTATTAGTAATACACAAGGCTAATGCGTGTATTACTTTTTCTAATGCATCCTATCAAAACGACCCCCAAAGTGATAACATATGTCTCTACATCTTCTTGTCATTGTCATTGCTCCCGCAATTATACTCCAATGATGTCACTTTCTTGCAAGTTTAAACCGTTTTAAGTGGATTGCAAAATCTGTATTACTCGAAAATCAATTGAATTAGCGCGCAGTTTTAACTCTTTGTTATACTAAATTATGCTTTAAATGTGACAGACAAGTTGATCGGGAAAGGGGGACATGCAGAAGTGTACAAAGGACGTTTATCTGATGGTCAAGTAGTAGCGGTAAAGAAAATAACTAAACAAGAAAAGAACGACGAGGACAAAGTTGATGATTTCTTATCTGAGCTAGGAATCATTGCTCACATTAATCATCCTAATGCTGCTAAGTTAATCGGTTATAGTGCTGATGGCGGTTTATACCTTGTTCTTCAGTACTTAAATCATGGAAGCCTCGGTTCTTTAATACATGGTGCTGTATTCCCTATTACCACTAGCTATGTTCGTTCAATATTGATTTCTTTGCCTAGTGATTGATAAATATGCACTTAACATTGAATGAAATGTCTATCGAGTGACTGATAAACAGAAAACTCGGCATTTCAGGTTCTGAAGAGAGACTTGATTGGGATATAAGATATAAAGTTGCTGCTGGTATTGCCGAAGGATTGCTTTATCTTCATTGCGAATGCCCAAAGCGCATAATCCATAGAGATATTACTGCCTCAAACATATTACTAACTGAAGATTATGAACCTCAGGTTTTAATCTTTTTTTCCGTTTTGAAACTTCGATTGGAAAGTGCAATTTCATCTTTATTTCTCGAGTTCTTTTTTCCAATTTCTTGTGCAGATTTCTGATTTTGGGCTAGCAAAGTGGCTGCCAGAAAAATGGGTTCATCATGTTGTTTCTCCCATTGAAGGAACTTTTGGGTATGTAAAAATTATACTTTTGAATTGCACGACCAAGGGTGGATCTAGAGGGACGAGAGGGTGTTCACCCAAACCCTCCTGCAAAAACTTACATTGTATATAGGGTAGATCTGTGTTTACGTACATGTATAAATTTTGAATCCTGTGAACAATATGCAAAAGTTTAGCTCACCGGTCCAGGACATTCAAAATTCACCTCAACGTCCAAGGTTTGATTCGTAGGGACTGCATTATTTTTTAATTTTCGACCCCCCATCAGTGAAAAAACTAGATCCGCCAGGGTTCATGACACGCTCTTTCATTTGTTGTCAATGTTGCTTTGTTATGATCTAATGTATTGTGAATTGGTATTCAGATATATGGCTCCAGAGTATTTCATGCATGGAATTGTTAATGAAAAGACGGATGTATTTGCCTTTGGAGTTCTATTATTGGAGCTTATTACTGGTCGTCGTGCAGTTGATTCATATAGAAAGAGCCTTGTGTTGTGGGTAATGATCCTCTTGAACTGACATAATATTCATACAAACATGTCATGCAACTTCATTTGAAGGGGTTTTTAGTATGTTTCATTCAATATTTCTGAAAAGTATCTGGTACCTGCTACAATTGTGCATAGGCAAAACCGTTGTTGCAAAAGAACAACATCAAGGAAATAGCAGATCCTCGTTTAGGTGATGACTACGATGTTGTTGAGATGAAACGCGCCATGTTTACAGCTTTATGCTGCCTTCACCACTTGCCTGACATTCGTCCGAACATGAAAAAGGTAACACTATGTTTTTACGTTCTGTCCCCTTTATGACCTTCATATCAACTCCCACCAGCATTTGTAATTTTGATTTTGAGTGTTACTGATCCTTGCTAGAATTTGCGAGTGTTAAGTTTTTAAACGCACACGTCTGAAAGATTGATCGTGTGAAGGATCCAATCACCTATGAGTTCTTGGTTATAGAGTTAGAACAGAAAGGATCTTAAACACCTAAATGTAAATGACTTGACACGGAGTTATAAAAAGTAAAGAAGACTTTTGAATCTTCTGGTCTTAAACTAAAAATATGTAGAATGTACCAAAATGTTCTTTAATCTTGTAGTCTTAAACATATCACATAGAAAATTGAAATTAAAGAGTTGCCAAAAAAAAGGAAAGAGACATTTTTTTCTAAACGGACTAAAAATAAAAGTAAGAAAAATAAATTGAAACAGAGGGAGTAACATATATCCATCGCGACTTACAAGTTGCTTTTGTAGTAAGAATAAGAGTTGCTATTCGATATTATATGCACAACAGAACAATCCGCGAATCAAATTTGAAATTCTCTAAATGGTTACATTTTCTTCGAGTCTGCAGGTTGTTCAGCTATTGAGAGGCGAGAACGCACCAGTAGAAATGAAGCAGAAGTCAATGGGAGGGAGAGCATTGATGTTTTCAGACGAATATACAAGCACACATTATCTCCAGGATCTCAACCGCCATATGGAGCTCGTTATGGAGTAATCTTCTTACACTTTAATTTTGTCAAACGCTATCAATCCTAGCTCTGCTTCTACTGTGTTATGTATTCTAGTTATTATCCATTTTGATATATAAGCGTGTAAAAGCGAGAGGAGTTTGAGTCGATGGCTCCTAATTTTTGGTTAAAATTTTCCGAGATGATGCCCCATTTCAACGCAGAGAATCAGCATCCAAAACTTCGAGTTTCTCTTTACGGAGCAGCACAAGTAATGCAGTAGGAATGAACTGCATTAAGTACATTTATAACATATGAAAAAAGTTTAAATTTTTTTTATGTTTCTTTCATATTGTTACTGGATTTGGTTGAACATCATCATAGTGATGATTCATTTTGTAGTTGATCATATTTTTGTATATTCTATAGTAGAATTTTGTTAAGTTGTCATTATAGATACTATATATCATGTGTACATACAAAGACACACCCTTTTCTGTGTTTCTTTAAAATTTTGCAGCAAATTAGTAGCTTAATTAGTTAGCTACCTAAACTTTCACCTTGTCGGTGAGTTGATTTCCCACCTACCTTGTTAAAAAAAGCTTCCTAATATCGATTGCCAGGGGCGGAGCCAGGTAGAGCTGAGGAGGTTCATCAACAAAAATATTACATTACACTATATATATATATGATTTTATATATATATATATATATAGTAGATGATGAATCGGAGCTGACGAAATATATGTAAAGTGCAAAACAATAGTTGAATTGGAGGTGTGGGGAATCGAACCCCGTGCCTCTCGCATGCGAAGCGAGCGCTGTACCATATGACACCCCCAATATATTTTTTTTTGTAAACTCTTCCTTTTTTTCTTTCTATTTAGTAGGTGTGAATATCCTATATGATTTGATGAAATAGTTTAGTTTCTAAATTGAGACTAATTTACTTTAAAACATATTTTAATTAATATTGATTAAGTGAAAGAAATGTATGTGCAAACAAATGTTATATATTTATTAGTTTGGCATAAATTCCTTATACAATTATGCTATAAATTTGAGTTTAAGTTTTATTTAATTAAAGTATAAAAATATTTATACAATCAAGTCATTAAAAAAAGCTCTTGTTCGTAAAAAAAATCATTGTCTGAAGATATATAATAATTTGGAGTAATTTTAAGTACCGACAAAATAGGAAACGCATAAGGGTTATTCACATTTCATTTGCTGATCAAAGGTGAATAGAAAGCTAACTTCATAGAGCTATCTCCTACCTTACACAAAGAGATATGGAAGTATCAACCTAATTCATAAAGTTACTCGATCGAAATGTTTTATAAAGAATATAAGCCAAATGACGGAATGGAAAGATCCAAAACATTAAAGATCATAACATAAGTGATTCGACCGATTTGGATTTCACAAGATACCATCTCAAACCCTTGATAGGATAAAATCAGTGTCACCGTATGACCAAATTCTATTCTACAACAAAGGAGATTATACTTATGGTTGACAAATACCAAATTCAAGAACTCAACTTCAACATGACCATAACAAACAAATGCATTCCATTCCATCAATAACATCTTAAACATAGCACCCCCTTCAAAACTATCGCCACGAGTAAATTATTACATTATCGATTGAAAATGTCTACCTTCACGTACACGTAGACCGCATAATCCATATCTAATGTGTCCAATAAGACTACACCTACGACTTACAGATCCATATGATAAAACCTAGGAAGACAGAAATCACCTGCATATAACTTTTTCTTTTGGTGCTTACAACTCCAATGCTGTTGACCATGTACCTTGAACACTTGGTTGTTTTGTAACATGCCGAGTTTTCAGCTTCACCACCTTTCTGCCAAGCGAATTCCTTAGCTTGGTTGCTGCTTCAAGTACTTCGTCTTGACTCAAGTTTTTCACACATACAACACGCTCATTCTTGTTCTCTAATTGAGAAGCAAATCAGTACACACCCGTGAGAAGAAGTTACTGGAAAAATAATTGGTTTTTAAATAAACTGATTCAACAAATATACGAGGCGTAATTAGGAATATCAACTTCACAACAAACATTTTCGTACAGTGCCTGTATAGGGTATTTGATTACGTTTGGACATGGTTGTGAGGTGGAAAAATGTGTTTGATATGACACATTATATTTGATACTTCCTTGAGCTGTCAAGGTAATAAGTCTTAAATGTAAATAATTACTAGTGTCATAGCCTATGGACAATATAAGGTTCGCTGGAGTAAGTCTGATCTCTGAATCGATTTGTAGATTCAGTATATCTCTTCAGCTATGTCTGGGAAGATGGAAATAAGAAGTCACACTGATCCAGTGAAAGATGACGTCATTCATGGCATCATTGGGATAATAGCTTCAAAACTAGATAATACTTATCTTTTCTGACTCAAGTCTGCAGCTGAAGAGAGAGATAACAAGGCTCATGACTGATATAGAGATCAGATGTATTCCAATGAGTTCCACATGCATAAGTCGTGAAAGAAAGGTCAACAGTGTAAGTATATGAAGTCATAGAGATAAGAAGAGAAGGATGGTAGGATACAGGCTGAGGGGCGCGGACACAGAGTTTTCATAAAGGAGGTTTCTACAATATCTGCAGCGAAAGGGAAAACATAGCCAATTACAATGAGCGTAGCTGAATGGTAACTGAATACAGTTGATTGACAAAGAGAGCAAAAAATTTCTTCTGCCAATCACCGTTTAGACAGCTTTAACTTAGAGAGGGTTTCAAATCAAAATGGATCTTAGCAAGCCATAACGAAAAAGGCCAGTTATAGTAACTTCAGCGCAGAGTGTAATCTACTATCATGGTGCACCCTGGATATAGTAGTCGGAGAGTTTGCTCCCTTTGACGTAGGATCCTGGCAGATATATGAGGAAATGGGGAAAACTACACAATAAAAGAATCATTAAACATAGAGCGCTCATCGAGTGGGAGCCTGTTTAGCTACTCAATACCATGTCAAGGTATGCCTAGGGCAACCCAAGCAAAGCTCAGAAGACGCTGCGGTCACAGTCAACAGTAAGTAACCTTGCTAATTTTCTCTCTTCATATACATCATCCTTAGACACAGAAAGAATATTTTTTTACAGTATGGAATTGAGCGGAAACAGGGAGAAAGTCTTACTGTATAGTCCCTTCAAGAAAGGATGCTGGCCACGATTGAGTTCAGTGACCACTTCAAGATGTGGATTTTTCTCCTTTAGTGCTGGCAATTCAGACTCCATGAATGCCCTGCAATAGTATATACATACCTTAACATATGCCACAGAGCTATTTTGTTATATATATTCCTCTACCTCAATCATCCAGAAACTAGCAGCCCATTCTATTTCCTCTTTTCGCTGCTAAAGTCCGATTATTTATTGTTATTCCATTTTGTTTTACCAATAAAAAGTCTCAATCTTTTCCTCTCGTGACTACATGTTTAAACTTCAAATAGGACTGAACACCTCCATATGTAAAATTGCACAACGGCACATCAGCAATACATCAAATTTCTAGACAGATACACTTACCTTAAATCACAACATATGCAGAAAGAATACTATTTCTTGACAGATTGCAACATGGGAAAAAACTTTCTTCTTATACCTAAATTGTGTTCACATTCCGATAAGGTATGAAAAAGAATTTCAAAAGAAAGTCAGACTCATAACATTATAATACTCAATCCCACAGAAATAACATTGCTCCGTTCATCCCCATTTCAGTTGACCATATTTCGCAAGCACCAAAATATATAAAGAGCAAAGTTTGGAAGAGGTTATCAAATTGAGATGCATAAACATACATTCAAAAATTTGTAAAGCTGGGATAATCATCCATAAAGTTATCTTTATCGCGGATGAAATCATATAAAGTATAAACCTTTCTTTTTCCTCATTCGTTTTTTTACCAGGAGTAACTGTTAGTTTTGACTTCAAAATTGCAACTACAACATTTGCAATTGCCACATTTCATAGATATATCGAATTAACACATTGATTTTCTAAAATTTTAAGTTGTACATATTTCCTCTTTCACTTCATTCATCATGTTATTCAAAGAGAAATAAAAGGCTTCACAAGTTAACCTTTACCTTATTCCCCTGCTACTGCCACCCCAATTGCAATAGCTGACTACCAGTTTCCTTAGCTGCCAAACACCTCTTAGTGCCATCTGGATCAACTACATTCACAAAAAAAAATTGGAGCCGCAAATAGCATATGCAATATTGTTAAACGTGCTCCAAAAGTGAAAGCCAAAAAAAAAAAAAAAAAGCTTTAGAATCGAATTTTCGTAAATTAATGTTTTCATGATTGAATTATTAATTTTTTTTTGCAAAAACATGAAAATATATGAAGAGAAAAAGATAAATACATACAATTTTATTCCGTCGGAGAAAAAAATTGCAGCAAACGTCGGCCGTCGGCGACTTGGACAAAGAGAACCCTTTACAAAGTTGCGGATCGGAGCAATTGAAATTGAAGTAATTTGGGCTCCGGGCTCGGATCTGTCTGTTAAAAACAGGCCCATTATAGTGGAGTTTAACAAATAACCACTTCAGATCATTTGATTGTATAGCCACACTTATGGAGTTTCACATTTAATTTTATTCCACACTAGTTTCTTATATTTAAATTAAAAACAATTTAATTTTAATTTTTTTACTCTTATCTTTTCTAGCCGCATGAATTTCATGACAGGTTTAAGATTGCAGCACAAACAATTTTATTTCTTCCTTGAAATTAGTACCCAATCAAACTATATAACATAAATTAAAACGAAATTGTTACCAATTAATAGACTATAAAAATATAATAGTAAGATGGTGATAAGTTTATAGATGATCCTTCACCATTAAGCCATTTAATTTTATGTTATTACCTCATACTTCCTCCGATTCATTTTACTTTGTTTTTGTTGACTTAACATTTTTTTATATTTATTAAGAGTTTGGTTTACTTAGTTATTCTATATATATCTGTTTGCAATAATACTCCCCAGTGATAATTTGAGGCGTCTATTTGTAGAACCAAATTATCTTTTTCATCTGGTAACCTAAGTTTCGGTAACTTAAAGCATTTTTCTTTCAGTTTTTTGATACACTGAGTGTGTTCTTCAGTCCATCCAATATATATATATATATCTAATAAAAAGGATAATATTGTAAGAAAATAATAAATCTTTCTTGATTTATTCACCGAATAAGTTAAGAAAATAATAATTAAGAGTTAAGTAAAATGAAACGGAAGCCGGAACTACTTAAAAATAACGAGAATGGAAAAGCTAATGAAGCTACTTTCATGCAAAGGTTCAATTAATTGGCTATCTAAACTTACATATTATTTACTGAATTTATTTTTTATCTTGTAGTCTTCTTCTTGATTTCTCGTTTCCTATATATAATTTTTAAAAGTTAATGTTGGACTAAAACAACAAAAATATTGCCGTAATATTATTGTTTCAAATAAAGTCGGCACAATTTTTCTCAAAATGTCTCACACTAAGATTTACTTTTCTTTTCAGCTATCAATATGTAACTTCGTTCGTACGTCTCACCCCACCCCCACCCCCACGCCAACAACTACGTTCATAGCTGACCAATAAAGTACCAAAGTCAGCTCCCAGTAAAGTGGATCGATTCTTCATAGATGTTTCAAGGAAATTACTCCAAAATTTACAATGTTAACTTTGAGTCTTTTCCAAGTAATTCAAACACATTTTTCCTACAATATACCTTTCATAATAAAGTCTACAAAAATTGCTATAAATTAAACCATCAAACTTAACATTGAACATCATAATCTTTTATCAATAGGGGCAGAACTAAGATTTTGAGTCTATGACTTCTGAATCCTAGCAAAAATAGTTTAGCCGATTTTTAAGCAGAATTGTAACTCCGACCCTAATCATCATCAATAGAAGAACTATGGCTGCATGCTATTCACCATCAATGATATACATTTCATTTCTGATGGCATTTAACATGTTGGGGAATATCTACAGAGCATATGTTCACGAGCAATATTCGCTCTTAGCTTTCATCTTATTCGTATATTTCAGCTTCTTCTTGTTACTGTACTTCTCGTATGTATATCGTCTTCAATCAAAGGAAAAGTCATCGCATAAGGACATTATAGGACTTGTTATATGGTTCTTGTATTCAGCCATCATGTTTGGCTTTGTCTTTCAGTTTTCGCCGATTTTAGGCTTCTTGGCTGCTCTGTTTCTATACGTCGTTGCCATTGCTGGAAGCGCCATTTTCTTTTATATTTATGTTGTTTATGAAGAAGATGAGAACCAGAGGAAATGGTTTTGTAGGAGTGTGAGTTTGTCTCAAGGGCAATGGGATGTCATTTCCGAGAAAGTTTGAGCAGAGACGAAGTCAGGATTTGAACTTATGTTTAAGTAATTGAGTTTTGTATTTAATTTTTGTATATATTTAGTGGATTTGGATTAAAGCTACTAGATTCTGCTGAACTCGTATGTGACCTCCTAGTTTAGATGGGAGGAAAAATGAACACTATTTGTGCCTTGAGTCTTGTCTTATTTTATTTCATTGTGATCATAAACTCTTCACCAGCTATTTTGTTCTCTCAGAAATTAGCTTTTAACAAACTCAATCTTTGATTTGACAAGCACAAACATTTTTTTTATACCATAGTCTTAATACATTCATTTTAAACTACCTTTGACAAGGACGAACATAATATTTATACCATAGTGTTACAACATTCATTTTTATACTACTTTTGACAAGCATGAACATAATTTTACGCCGGTCAGAATGTTTGTAGAGAACAATATAACTGCTAAGGCTATTAATAAAGTTTCAGATAGATGTATACACCTGGGAAAAACAAAAGGAAGAAGAAAAAACAAGATCAAGAATACATGTTCTATACAAAGGTAGCCAAGTCCTCAAGGACCTAGTATTTCCTATTGAGGTGAATGCGCGAAAAAACAGAACGCTTTTGCTTCTTCGATTTAGTTCCAAAGATGAATGAGTGTAAGGGAATTCTTGACTTGCTCACTGTGTGCATCAATTGTGATTGGTTTCCGTTAAGTCCGAATTCTTGATCCAATTGTGTTATAGTCTTCTCGACGTCTAGTTGAAATGTAGTTACACGACGAACACCAGCTTCTAGTTCCTCTCTTACCTTGTTGTTCTCTTGTTTCATGTTGAAAACTGCACCTTGAAACTTTGCTGCTTCATGACTGCTCAATCCGATTCCGTCTAACGCAACTCCCTCTTTTAGAGCTTTTGTGATTTCGTCCTGAATGCCGCATAAAGCCGAGAACTTGCGCTCGAGTTCATCTTTTAGTAGCAATGTGTGTGATAACCACATTGTTAGTTCACTGTGAATCTCCTTCATGTGTTTATATATAGGCCTGATTTCTGATTTATCTTGCATTTCCTTGTCTTTGAGTTTGGATATTTCGAGCTGCAAGTCGTGGATAGTGGTCTTGAATTTTTGAACCTGATGGAATGTTGAGCTGAATCTTAGCCAGAAATCCATGTTTTCGTCTAGAATTGAATTAATGCTGAACCGGATTTTCCCCTCAATTGGCGATAGTACTGATGCACGTTGATCAACCAAAATCGTCTTGATGTCTTCTTCATAGTGCTCTACTATAGGAGTATCGTTGTCCTTCCTTTGAGGCAGATCATCAGGTTTCAAGCTTCGATCAGATGAAGGATTTTCTTCCTTCAGCTCTTTGTCTTGATCAGAAGCATGTCCTTGTTGCATGAGACTCAATTTTCGACGTAGATTATGTATCTCTTCATCCCTCTTTGTGATAGCATATTTAAACTCTCTTATCTGAAGTGTGAGGTCGAACTCGATTTCTCTATCTTTCTTCTCCATATCACTTAGCTTCTTTGTAACTTCCTTATAATCCTTGAGAATTGTTTTATAGTCATTTAAGAGAATGTTTTCTTTATCCTCCAAACCGCTCAACAGCATCTGTTGCCAATTAAGATCATCTTCCTTCTCTGCAACGTCTTCTGTTTGTGTCTCGTAAACACTAGTTCCGGATTGAGCTGAGACTTTCTCATTGCCTTTTCCAGCTGTTATTGGCTGCAGAAATGTGACGTGCTTCTTTGTAGGTTTTTTAACTTCCCCTTTGTTAATTAGACTAGAATCGTTCTCTTTGCGAACTTCTTTATCTTTTTCTGTTATGGTACTTAAGTTCTTGAGACCTTCACCTGAACTAGGATGATCTATTTGTGTTACAGGATCTTGTCTCATAGTCACTTCATTTGGTGATGAATCTGTTCCATCGAGCTCCTCATCCGGTTTGACACTACTCAATTTACCGGATAAATGGTCTATATTGGCACGAGCTTCAACAAAGTGAGTCCGTAGGCTACTATCTTGGCTTACGACATCTTTGTTGATGTTCTCAATAGTTTGCAACTTTGCTTCTATCGCGGTCACTCTGATATTCAGATTGTAGGTATCGCCTGTCAGACCTGCCTTATCATCTTCCAAAGACTGAACTTGTGTTTGGAGTTCATTAGCTTCTCTTCTTAATCTATCAATCAAAAGTGTCTGAGATGCAACTTCTGTTTCTAGGTTGATCACCTTATTCACAAGCTCGTCGATTTTCTCTGCCAATTGCGACATCGTTAAAGACCCTTTAGAGCTCGCATCAATTTGGTCCTTAATCTTGTCTTGTAATGACTCTATCTCCTTACCAACTTCTTGGTTCAGGAATTTAACTCTCTCAGCCTTTGGTTCATCAATTGGCTCGGGAAGATACTTGTGCCTAAAGGACTTAAGTTTCTTACAAGAATCGTCAATTTTGTTGAACTCATCTCGCGCTTCTTGTGTATATACATCTTGTTTCTCCTGGAGATGAGTTAATGTTTCTTGACATGATTGCAATGCTGCTTCAGCCATCAAAGTGCAAGCCTCAGCATCCTCAATAACCCGACCCTCGCCGAATTCGTCCTCCAACGTACATATCTTTTGTTGCTTTTCCATGATTTGGTTTTCAATTCCTCTGTACCTTTCAAGGCCATTCTTGTAGGAACTCCTTATGAACTCTTTCACAGTTTGCAAGGCTAATATGTCTTTCTGAAGCTTGTCGATCTCTTCAATAGACTCGTTTTTGGACAAACCAGATTTCGCGACATCATTTTTTTCTGCATCATCTGTCAATTTCTTGCCTTGTCTTTGTTTTGAGGTAGTTGACACAAGACCTTTTAAGTCTTTTATAGGAGCCTTTGGTATGTTTGATGATCCATTTGGTGGAATTTGTGTAAAATCCTTTGGCATTCTTGGAGTTGGGGCGCCATATTCGTCTTCCTCTTCCATTGCTAGTTGAATTTGTTCCGGGCAGATAGTAGCAATTGTGTTGTTGGCAGTCTGTAGTTCCTTCGACAGATGATCATATCGTTCAGCCAACGCACGATAGGCACGATAGGATTCTTCCACAAAGTTTATCAGCTCTGGCCTTTTCTTGTAGTACATTTCAGCCCTTTTGGCAAATGAATCTCCATCCTCTTCAATGAGCTTAATCACAGTTTCAACTCTTCCTTGCATATCTGTTAACACCATAGGTATATATATATATATATATAAATGGAGTTATTGGTTTTCAAACTCAACAAAGCAAGAAAATGCAGGAGAAAAAGAAAGGCATAATACATAAGTATGCATTCAAACTTGGACTTAGCTAACAAGTAAACACTCCAACTTAAGTATGCAAATCTAGACACCTCTACTCGTCTCCATTGTGTCAGTTGAACACCTCAACTTACTAAATAATCATCTAAACACCTCCAAATTTTATGTGCCACATTAGCGTTGGATGTCCACAAGACACAATGGGGACGAGTTAGAGTGTTTAGTCGCCAGTTGAGACCAAGTTGAGGCTTCTAGATTTGCACTCTCAAAGTTGGAGTACTTACTTTCTCGCTGAGACCAAGTTTAAGTGTCTCTTTATGTATTATGACAAAAAGGAAATGGCACATTTGATTGACATCACTACCATCGACCACTTTGAAACTATATTCTTGGACTCTTTAAAAATGTCGGCATATGCATATCGAATCCTTGAAAGTAGTGTATTTCTAGGGGATCAGATACGAATGCGATTACATGTTTAGAGAGTCCGAGCAACATAGCTTTGAAATGAACCTCCCTCTTCAATGAAATCCAATATTAGCAATGAAATAGTACTAATGTGATTTAATTTACTCTTTATAGGTTCTTTTAGTGTTAGATAATTCTTAAGTATAGACTATTGAACTATTATGGACCTAAACAGAGGATTTATTATATTTCAAGATTCATACCATGGACCCCAACTAGCTTGAAATTGAGACATAGTACATAATTGTTGTTGTAATAAGATTGTGCTATCTAGCATATATCTAGAACCCTTTGATAATATTTTTCTACCTGGTTTTTAAATTGGATTAAAATGGAGGGACAAAAGCAATACAATGTAAACAAAAACAAAAAAATGAAGAGGAGCTAATTTCTTCCTATCTATCCGACTAAGGTAAACAGAATTACGTGATACATATGCTGCCAGGAGGTAATAACTACCCTATGAAATTACTCGAGATGTCTACAAGCTTACCCAAACACCACAATTTTAAATTTTAAAAATTATCAAGGCCATACCCCTACACCCCCTGCCCAACGCCCACCCACCCCCCTTTTTTGTGTTGAAAACCATACCTTGTAGGCTTTGTTCAAGCCATTTGGATTGTTTGGTCCTAATGTGGCTAGCAGCCCACCATGAATAAGCATTGCTTGCAGCTCTTTGCAACATCTTGTCAATTCTTGATCTTTTTCTTCTTCTTCTCTTTCTTTTTCAAATAATGCACATGATAGATGAAACTCTTCCTCTTTTTTTCTTTTTTTTTCTTCCAAAGAGCAAAAATATTTTAGGAAAGAGGAAGAGTTTCAAACATGAGAATAAAAGCACAATGAAGCTAAAAAGAGAAGAATTAAGAAAAAAAAACTTAAGATTTCTTGTTAATTAGTAGATTAAAGAAGAATTAATTTTTGGTTTATGGTTGGGAGCTAATTTAGCTCCAAAATAAGTCATAGCCATAGCAAATAAAATCACATGAATGTTGTTTATATTCTACTTTTATTTTATTACATTAAAGTAATCAAACTATTTTTTATAACGAAAAAGTCATTAATTTTTTTTTTTAAAAAAAGGTATTTATATTTTACATAGTTACCATGAGAAGTCATTAGTGGTTGTAACTTGTAAGACCTCCTTGTACTTAATTAATTATAACTAGTGACTTTGTGTGAAATTTAGACCATGTTGAGTTATTTTGAGTAGCTAGATTTGGTTAGATATTTTTTGTTGTATATTTTTCTTGAGAAAATGAAAATTATAATATTCCATTCGTTTCTATTTATATGTTGTCCTTATTAAAAATAGATGGTCCTTAATACTTGTCATTTCACAAAATCAATACATAAATAATACTATTCTTCCTATTTTACTCTTGAGAGTTATTAGCCTTGAAAGTAGGGGTGTTCAAAATCGAACCGTAACTGATAAGCCAATCGCAAAATTGGCCTATTGGTTTATTGGTATTGGGTTATTGAATAAACGGTTGGTAACAAATTAAAATTTTATAATTAACGGCTTATTGGTGTGGGGGCGGATTATTCAATTTCCTTATTGGATAAACCGTTAACTCGTTAAGAGTTACCATACTTACAATTTTAACATAGGTATATTAACATCATTTAATATTTTTTTTCATAATATATAATTCTATATTGTTAGTCCTAATGCTGTACAACCAAAAAATTGAAAACCTATTTACTTTTGTATTATTAACTATTACATTACTATTAATCTATATTTTTTGTAATATAGAAGAATTTAATAATTTAATTGCAATTAAAATAGTGAAAAGAAGTCATTTTTTAAAGGTACGTTCATGGAGAAAAAAGGGTAGAGGTTAGCCGATACACCGTTCGAAAACTGCTCGATAAGTGCTAATTTGCTATTGAGCCAATCGATATCTTATAGGTTGACTAGCGGATTAGTAAATTTAAAAATCGATATCCAATAGGCCAAATCGTTAAGCGAAATTATCCGTCCGATCCGTCCGCCCTACTTGAAAGTATGAATTTGACCAACATAGGAAAACTAAATGATTAATTCATGTTCATTGGTCAATTTAATTAATCAAATTAAATTAATTTATATTTATTTATTGAAAACTTGACTTCAAGAGAACACTAAATAAGAGTACAATAGTAAACTTACTTAATTTTTTAAAGGACGTAAAATCTAAAATAGTAACATATAAATAGAAACGAAAAGTATCAATCTTTTGAATTTATTGTTAAAATTGAGGTTGGTCTAATTTAATATCAACCTTTAGGGGGTGAAACAAAATTGAATACGAAAGATGTGCCATTTTGTTGTCCCTCTATTAATTAGGTCACCTATGTTCTCTCTCATCTGTTTTTTTTCTTTTTTTAATTATGGCAATCATTTTTTTAGTGTGTCATTCGATGATAAATATTTTTCTCTACCCCAAATTAATTCAAATTATCATGATTAAATAAAAATTAAAATATATATTAATTAATTATGATTAAGTGTTTATATATTTAAATATATTATATATTTATTAATTTGGAATAAAATATATCCTGATATGAGCAGATTTTTATCTTATTTAAGTATATGAGAAAATATTTTATGCATATTTTATTAGATATAATTTGACTTTTAATTTTATATTTTATTATTAACAAGACAATTTACAGTTGCACATTCATTTAAGACTTGCTTTAGCTCAAAAGATTTGAATACTATATTTTCTTTTTTAAACAATCAATTTACAAGATTTGGAGGTGGATCCGCTCTTGAACGTTTGACACTGCTTATTTTATGGGTAAAACTTCAAATTTAACAAAAATTTTCGTTTACCTTGAAAGTTTGCTCATAACATAAATTAATCCAAGACTACTCATTTCTAAGATTATTAGATGTAAATTAACTTTTTAAACTTTGTGTTGGATCAAAAAATACTATATAAAATGGGATAGAGGAGTATAAAATAGTAAAATACTACTAACTCTGGCCTATATTATATGACTCATTTTTTCTTTTAATTTGTACCAAATAAATTCTTTTATTTCTATATTTTGACGCGACATGATTTTTATATTTAATGATATAATTATAATTACACAAATATTTATAACATGCTTTGAAACTTTTAATTTATTTTTTTAAAACATCATATTTAGTGGTGTTTAATGAGCAGATTAAAAACAAAATTAACATTAAATGGAGGATAATCGATCCCCCCGTACTTCATATAGATTAAAGTGAATTGGGTGACAAAATGGGTTGGAAAGAAGAAAAATTGACCCATATTTTTATGAGTAAATTATACTTTACTTTAAAATTTAATATCTAGTTATACGCTAATCAACTTGCAAGAAATATTTCACATTGCTATTTATGTTCATTACATTCGAAATTAAAAAGTAATTCATCAAAATCCAATCTGACCCAAGCCTAGCAACACTCAAGATCGAGAAATAGAGTGTGATGTCGAGAGTCAGGTTTCAAAACAAAAATTTGAGATCACTTCTCAGGTCGGATCTCGAGTCAAGGTCGGGGTCGGACTTATAAAGTGTGACAGAAAGATTGTTATGATACTTAACATTAATAACATGACCCGTGGTTAAATAAGAAGAAATTTCACCACCACCTCACTACGATGTCATTTTGGTTGCTCCTCTCTCTCTCTACCATTAATGGAGCTTTCAAAGATTTTGAATGAAAATTTGTCAGCTAAGCGTTGACAGTTGAGAAGCAGATTCAGTAGTTCATCTGCTCACCAACACTGATTAATTTCTCATAAATAGCCCTCTTTCTTCATATACCCAATTGGGTTTTTTTTTGTTTTTTTTGTATTTTTTTTCAAAGTTTTAAGCTTGTTGGAGTCCTTCAATGGCTGGAGTTTTATCAGTTCTTAGACGCATTTACCTCACACTTTACAATTGGATTGTCTTTTTTGGATGGTAAACTTCAATACCCACCTTTTATTTTTTCTTGTATCTTCATGTATCTGGTGGTAGAGAGGTGGATTCAAGATTTAAACTTTATGCGTTCAATGTTTAACGTTCTTGAACGTATTGTACTTTTAAAATTATGGGTTTAGATTTACTATTTGTTGCAATTTTAATGAATTTTACAGATAAATTTATGTTTCTTCTTGAAAATACAGGGTTCAGGTATCTTGGAGATATGAACTTTTTTTGGGATTGAACATAGTTGATTGATTGATTTGTTTATGTTTTTTTCATTGTTTGTTAACTGTAGATCTGAGATCTTTAATTGGAAATTTCAGGTTTCAAGTTTTTTATCTTGCTGTGAAAACTCTGAAAGAGTCTGGGCATGAACATGTCTATGATGCTGTAGAGAAACCTTTGCTTTTAGCTCAAACCGCCGCCATTTTAGAGGTAACTCCCACCATGGCTATGTAAGGGGCAGAGCCATGGAAAATTACACTGTTTATACATGGTTACAAGTTAGTATTTTTATGAATATATAGTTGATGTTGAACCCTCATACGCTTTTTCTTGTGTTTACTGCTTCATATTTTGAGCCTCTTAGTGAAAATACTGGCTCCGCCTAGTTATTATCATGTTGTATATAGATGGGTATATTTGTGGAGGTGGTGGTGGTGGTGGGTGGAATGCTATTTCCTCATTAGTTTTGGGTAGTTGAAATTTGTGGTTGATGAATTAATAAAATTCATTTATGATTCAATTTGCTTAAAAGATTGAAATTTTTAATACACATAAGGGAATATCTATTTTGGGAAATTTTACCTAATAGATATATTTTCATTCATATATGTTGGGTCAAATGTGGCAAGTTTTAAAGGAATATGGCTGAAAGTTGTTGACACTCTACCTCTCCATCCCCATAACATACAGTTAAGTGTAGTGTTGGTAAAAGCTTCTTTTTTTTTTTGGAATTCCCAAAAGACACTTCTTTTGTTGCTGGAAAAAATTTGAGTTTTCAAATCTAATTTGCTTGTTACAGACCCTTTAATATAATGAAGCTTGGTTGAAACATGAACTCTAAAATACGGTACCTACTTTTGTATGATCTTTATCTAATGATAATGCTTTTCCTTCTAAAGACTAATAATGTCATACCTCCACTGTTTCAATTTGTTTGTCTAGTTTTGACTTGACATGGAGTTTAAGAAGTAAAAATGACTTTTGAATCTTGTGGTCCTTAGTCTTTAGTGTAGAATGTACCAAAATGATCTTTAATCTTATGGTCTTATACTTTCTAAGAAGAAAAATTGGAATATCGATCTCATACCGAATCCCATCAATCGAATCGCTTTTTCAAGAAAATACGAGACATCTAAGTCATACAAGTAAATAGATCTATTCATTTTTAAGAAAAATAAAAACTGGGGATTGGATTGATGATAAAATAGAATCTTGGGTCATGCCATGTGGAAAGTTAGAAGTAAAGAGTTACCAAAAAAGAAAAGTAAACATTCTTTTTTAAACGGACCAAAAAGAAAAGTAAGACAAACAAATTGAAACAGAGGGAGTAGTTACTTAAATCTAATGAATAATGTGTGTTGTCATCTTTTAAATAGTTTTAAAGTCTTTCATTGGTTTGTGCTGCTACTGTTGCTGGACATGTAGTTGTTTGTTTGTGCTGTCTCCATTCTCTTATCATATGCTTTTGGGTAAATAGTTGTTGCTGCAGAACTGTGAGTTTAGTTATTTTATTGCATGGTGTGATTATCACTAGATGCTAACATGTTAATTTTCTTTTCCTCATGAATCGCGGAACAGATACTTCATGGTTTAGTGGGTAAGTTTACTTGATCCCAAGCCTAAATAAGCTCAGGGAGAAGTTTTTAAACTATAGTAATAACCTATTCTTTTCCATCACCCCTAACTAGGTTTGGTAAGATCGCCTGTATCAGCAACTCTTCCACAGATAAGTTCAAGATTATACGTAACGTGGGGTATTCTATGGAGTTTCCCTGAGGTTAGCTTAATTAATTTCCTTGAATTTCTACATACAATATAAAACTATTAAAGTACTTTAACCAACGAATTCGTTTGCTGATGCAGCTTCGGTCTCATATTCTTGTTAGTTCTCTAGTGATTAGCTGGTCTATAACGGAGGTGAGTCTTGCTTATTTGTAAGCGTTAACTTTTGCTTATGTTTAAATGTCTAATATCTGAGGCTTATGCTGGTACTAAGTAATTGCAAGTGTAGAGAAGTTGTTTTCCACCAGACCTTGTTGCAGTGATTATAATAACAAATAAACAGATCGAAATACGTCTGAATATAGGTGAAGAAAACATTGTTAACTGTGCCTCGGCTCTGTTTACTTCTTTATATGCCAGAAGGCCATAGTACGCATAACTGAGCAACACCTCTTTTTTTTCAAATTAACCATTAGCATTAATATTTTCCCCACATTCTTTTCTAGTTTGATATAGTTCTAGGTTAAGATTGATTTCTCAATGATTTGGCACTCAAATGATTATGATGGATGTACTTTTTAGTTTGGAAGTAACAATGAATGCAGAGAGTTTTATTGGGTAGACAAATGAAAAAATACAGATTATTCAGAACTCATGCTTTTTTTTTTGTGAAACATCATATCCATTTATTTCTATCTCTAGGAAAATTTGATTATAAGATCGATAAAATATCCTCAATCTTAGTCCATAGCTTGGTTCTGTTTACTTGCAATATCTTAGTCTAACAATCATGAGTAATGCTTTACGATGTACTAGACCATCTTTAGCATGAACCATGAGCAATGAGTGCTGAAATCAAAATTGAAATTATTTTATCTGCTTTCATTTTGATTTGGTGCTATGTTCCAACCGACACAACAACAACATACCCATTGTAATCCCACTAGTGGGGTCTTGGGAGGGTAGAGTTTACTCAAACCTTACCCCTACCTTGGGAGGTAGAGAGTGTTGTTGATAGACCCTCGCCTCAAGGAAAAACATATACTAAGGAAAGCATGACAAAACATTCTAAAAAAAAGAGAGGCATAACTGCAACAAAATAGTGCAATAATCGAAGTACAAGAGATCGTTACCATTTTCAAAAAAAAAGTACAAGAGATAGTAGATAGTAACTGAAATCGAAGGACAAGAAACTTCAAGAGAAATACTACGACTACTAGTATGGAAGGATAAGCAAGACACCGCTCTGGTACCTACTAACCTTCCAACCGACACAACATATAGATATTAGCCTTTATCTTCTGTATATGTTGTGGAATCCAGTGAAGCTGCAAAAACCTGAGGCTGAGTTGGTTCCCATGAGACCTACACAGAAGGAGAAATGGGAAGGTAACACAGAAGAGTATAGAAAGGTATCCGGGCGGGAAATTTCCCTGAATTCCTCTCACCAGAATTCTCTTCTTAGTTTCAAAAGTTGTAGAGTGTTTTGTGGGGGCAGCTAAATGTATTTAGTACGCGATAATATTACTAAATTAGACAGTTCTTTTACAGATAAGCTAGCTTAGCTATCCTTGTATTTTGCTTTTCCTTTCTGTATTAGTAAATGGCTAACATGAATGTTGAAATAATTAACTTCCACTAAAGCATCATTGTGCATTGTGAAACTTTTAAACTGGATGATTGTTCAATTATTCAGAAATACTCTACACCAGGGGATATCAGTAGACAATAGGTAATGGTTTGCTTGATGCATTTGGTTTTTTTGATTCCTTATAGTCCACTTAATTATTGTAATTCAACAAAGATACCCCTCAAAGGGAGCCTTGGAGCAAGGGTTAAGTTGTCTCCTTGTGACCTATAAGGTCACAGTTCGAGTTGTGGAAGCAGCCACTAATGCTTGCATTAGGGTAGGCTATCTACATCACACACCTTGGGGTGCGGCACTTCCTCGGACACTGTGTGAATGCGGGATGCTTTGTGCACCGGGCCGCCTTAACAAAGATACCCCTCAGTTATCCTTACTCCATATAATTAATTCTTAACAGAGAATCTTGTAATTCAGACTGTGTTCCCTGATTCCCTCAATTATTTTGTGAGAGCACATTTAGACTGAATTTCATGTCATTGCTCGATGCATGTCATAAAGTGCTTGTAATAATTATTCTCCTCTCTCTTTCTATCCAGTAACTTCTATCTGTGACCAAGGGCCAATTTTGGTTAGTAACAATGCCATTTCATGACTGTTTAACTGATCATACTCATATCTAAAAATGTGTTGATAGTTCGTGTCAATTCATGGTTAAGCAACATGTTGATTATTGGTATATTCTCTCTGCTCAAACTTCAGATCATTCGATATTCATTTTTTGGAACAAAAGAGGCATTTGGTTCTGCACCTTCGTGGCTCTTGTGGCTAAGGTATGACCCTATCAACTTTGTGAGCCTGGTAAATGAGTTTGCATGATAAGCGGATTGGGGGTAATCTGTTGTTAACAAATCCTTCAACCTGCTTTTGACCCATTTAAAATGGACCACCTATTTTTCTTATCAAATAACCACACAAAAGAGACTACCATTTCGTTAGAGCAACAAATTTTTCACAAGTGCATCATATATGGGATTATCATATGCTATCTTAATCATTATGTTTTTCTATTCTATATAGAAGACAAATGACGTCATTATAGATGATCAAGAACGGAATGTAAAATAAGTGACAAGAAATGGGAAGGAAAATAAAAAGTACTCCCTCCGTTTCAATTTGTTTATCTAGTTTTGACTTGGCACGGAGTTTAAGAAAGTAAAAAAGACTTATGAATCTTGTGGTCTTAAACTAAAGATAGGTAGAATGTATCAAACCGCCATTTGATCTTGTGGCCTTAAACATTCACGTGGATAGTTAGAATTAAAGTGTTGTCAAAAAAGGAAAGAGGCATTCTTTTTGAAACAGATTAAAAAGGAGAGTAAGACAAACAAATTGGAACGGAGGGAGTAATTGAGATGGTTTCACCTGTGCATCATATATGGGACTAAAATGCAAACCTTTATTATGAATGGACAACCCATCAGATTCGAGCCATTTTGTCTTCTCTAGTAGTGGCAAATACCTTCTCTGGCGGATACAATTTAGTTTGATTTGCACTTCAAAGCTGAGGTTTGGATATTGATGCTCTTCTTGCAGGTATAGTACCTTCTTGTTGCTGTATCCTAGTGGCATCACAAGTGAAGTTGGTTTGATATATAGCGCTCTGCCTTACATGAAGGTACTGAAACATCTCTCTTTCGACTCATAAAAGTTACAAAATAAGTCGTATACTAAATAACATCATTAATTTCTGAAAAGTTCGAGAAGTGTGTTTCTCCTTTGAATATTTTCCATCATAACTCTACTTGTTTGATTTGACAAAATGATTTTTTATGTAGTAGCAACACGTTGTTGTATCCATAGCCCTTCCAAATTGTTTCCCGGCTTCCCCTCCTGTCTTGACATCAAAACTGATTTGTTTTATAGTTTTTATTTTGGCCTCTCGGAGACACTTGTGCATAAGTTCCTGCAACTATATATATACCTAGTTTACTCAGCTCTTGTAGTTGGATTTTTTCTCCTTGCCACGAGTTCTGATTGTTCTGTTTATATGCATGGGGGGCATCTTCTAACCAAACTACTTTTTCTAGGGATCGGACAAGTATTCTCTTAGGATGCCAAACAATTGGAACTTCTCTTTCGATTACTACTATGCAGGACTTGTTGCCCTCGGTATCTATGTCCCAGGCAAGTATCCTCAAACATACGCTCTTTTTGTTCAATCTTGTATTATTCCCTTTCCGCGTAACAAATCCAAAAATGATATTTGGCATGACGATGTTTTCCTTCGGAGTTGCAGGCAGTCCTCACATGTACGGTTACATGCTCGGACAGAGGAAGAAAGCTCTCTCCAAATCGAAAAAGGAGTAGACTCGATCGAAATGTAGCTGATGGAGATTGCATTTATTCAAGCAATTTTAATCTTAATCAATGTATTTCAACTGTTCATTTTTTCTTATTAATTTAGACAATATAAACGTTTGCATTTTTCTGCTGAAAGTCGAGTGGTTGAATGAAAATTCACTTACAGTTTGCTGAGTTTTCATTAGAACTATAAACAAGGAATTCATAAGCTATGTTGCTCGGACTCTCCAGAAATAGTGCCTATTCGTGTTGAATTCTCCAAAAATGCACTACGTTTGGAGGATCAGACATGCATCCCTTGACGTTATTGAAGAGTTGAGCATCATTGTTGATTAGTAGTAGCTAAATGGTTTAAAATTAACAAAAAGGGGAAAATTTGTTTTTCTCAAAATAATCAAGAACGCAAAATTGGACAAAAATGACATAAAAACTCATCTTAATGTTTTGCAGTATTGTTCGCCCCCAAAGTGTGATATATAATACACTAGTTTGTTTGGAAAGCCACCAGGTAATTGAAATTAGTGTAATTATTAGGGTAGTAATTACCAGTCTAGTACATAATTACACAATCTAGTAATTACACTGACTTGTTTGTTTGACATACCTAGTAACTACGCTGACCTGTTTGTTTGACATGATGTAATCATAAGGTTATATTGAATTTTAAAAATAAAAATTAATTATTTAAAATTTAAAATTTATATTAGACAAATAAGGACCTTTATAAATGATATTAAATTGAATATTTAAGATATATATTGTCTTTTGAAAATAAATTAATTAATAAACATATGTTCTTAACTAATATTATAAAAAATAATTGATTTATATTTTTCAATTTAGTATATTTTAATTAAATTAATCATAAAAACTAAAAGTACAAAATTTCTATGAAGTATTAACATCATAAAATACAGGTTTGTCAAAAAGATTAATATTATAAATATAATGTTATAAAATTATAAAACATTTGACAAAAAAGATAATCTATCACGTCTAACTTTAAAAAAAAATAGCTTGCAATGTAAAATATTGAGTCAATACTTCTAAAACAAATGAAATTGAAAATATAACATAAGTTCTAAATTCAAAACAAAAATTTAACATAATACTCTTTTGTCAAATTTCAACATAACATACATACATATTTAAAAGAAAAGGAAAGCGTAAGTCGATAACTTTATTCAACAATGAATTCTACTTAAATTTAAAAATTAGAATACTAACAAAATTGTATACTAATGAATTTATTTTTAGATAATATGAAAAATTGAATTGAATCACATGAAGTAAAGGTTGAGAATGAGAAGAAAATGAAATATAAATAATATAAAATAAAAAAATATTTTTAGAAAACATTAAAATAAATAAAAATTTAAAATAATTTAAAATAATAAAAAATAAAAAATACATTACGACGAAAAAAATAAAAATAGAAATAAAAGAAAGAAATTAAAAAGTAATCAGCTTGTAATTACCAGCAATTCATAGCCTCCCTTGTAAATTAGAGAGTGTAATTACCCCTGCCAATTACACCCAATTACCTGCTGACCAGGTAATTACATGGCCAACCAAACAGGACAGACAATGTAATTACACCAAATCTAATTACCAAGGTGACTTTCCAAACACGCCCTAAATTTTTGCTAGACCTATGTCATCAGGGTCATTTGCATTTTTGTCCCTATATTTTGCAGGTCATTAATTTATGTTCCTCGTAACATAGAAAACACATTTTAATGTCTAACAGTATCCCCCCAACCCCAAAGTGTGATATATAATACACTAATTTTACATTTTTACTAGACCTATGTCAGCAGGGTCATTTGCATTTTTATCCCTGTATATTGTGTAGGTCTTAAATTTATGTTCTTCGTAATATAGAAAATGCATCTTAATGTCTTTTCGTGTAGATTTATATTTTTGTATCATAACATTTTATACGTTATACACGGATATGACTTTAATTGTTAAAGAATTTATGCCTTACTATGCGAGTAAATTCAATTGTTATAGAATAAAAATTACAGATTAAACCATTCAAAAGATAAAACGTGCAATTTTATAATTTAGTACATAAATGTCTAATAACTCAAATAAAGCTCAAATCTAACCATAATCATTTCCATCATCTAAAATATGTACCGTTTTAAAAAAATGCAATTTATAATTGAGTACATTCTTTCCATTTTGCTTTTAGTATAACCATTCTTGGAATTAATAATAATGGACTAATTAATATAGAAAATTTAAGTGAAGAATACATAGACACACTTCAATAGCATGATTGCTTAGATTAATTTTCTTTTATTGATTGAAGAGATGTTTATTGAAGAAAGATTAACATTTTAAATGATTAAAGATAATAAATAAGTGTATGACCGTCAAAATACATAATTTTTAAATGGGCGTGTAAACAAATAATATGACAAATAAAGTGGTCTGGAGATAGTAGTATTTATTTTATGAGTTTTTTTTTCATCTTTATTATCGATAACACTATATTTTAGCATAATGTCATGACTTATTTCATATAATCATATCTTTTTTATTTTCACGAGAATTGAAGCACTATATTATTATTCTATCTTACTAGGACGTAAGAAATATTTGAAAGCATTAGTTATATGTTTTTGTGTCGTGGAGATTCAATACAAAACGTTAAACTTTATTGAGGCTTGACATGCTACAAATCCTTTTTAAAAAGAGAGGTGTCTTTGGAAATGCGACAAAAGAACCCAAAAAAGCTTAACCAAAACCACAAAAAACCGAAATCGAAATAAATTGACTCCTATTGATTTAATTTGGTTTATCAATTTTTTTTTTAAAATTACATAATTAGTTAGATTTAATTTGGTAAATGAAAAAATCTAACAAAACCTACTTGCACCCCTCCCCCCCCCCCTCCCTCCCTCTTTAAGATAAAGTTTATACGTGGATATAACGTGATTATGTTAGTGTTCATATTAGAGTAAAAATTAAAAATAGCCATACATTAATTTTGACTTTTATTTTTTGAATCTGACAAAGCACTTAAAAATATTCAACATATTTGACTTCTGCTTAGTAGAATAATGAACACATATATAAATAAAAGTTGTATTAATATTTTTTAGTATATAAAAAATAAAAGCAATTCCTTTTCTTAGACTTTCCATATTCTTTGTTTACACCTTTCGTTTTCTCAGCTTTTTAAACGTGGGAAATTATTCCTTTTGTACACACCATACAATATAATGACTTTCTTTAAAGATCCCGAGTTTGAATCTCGAATATAATATCGTCTTAATAAAAGAGTAATTTATCACTAAATATGAAACTTTTCAATACGAATATAAATTTATTTGGATTTTGATAAGAAATATCGAACACTGAACGCTTTCATTTTTATCTCTCATTTATGCTGTATCCATTTCCCTTCAATTAAAACTTGTATTACATTACTCTTGATATTCTTTATTCAAAATTAAGTAATTTATAGAGTTTTTGAAAATTGAGTTTAATTTTGTGCATCAATGATGTAAAAATTATATACACAACTAGATAAATTAAAATGTATACATGTAATTTTATTTAATACTAACACTTATCTGTTAAATTACATTGATGGTGTAAATAAATTATATATTGTCTGTATACATAACTTAAATCCTTTGTAATTTTAAT
This sequence comes from Solanum appendiculatum, assembly GCA_018342035.1. Classification (NCBI taxonomy): domain Eukaryota; kingdom Viridiplantae; phylum Streptophyta; class Magnoliopsida; order Solanales; family Solanaceae; genus Solanum; species Solanum appendiculatum. The sequence goes on from JAGDQO010001323.1 coordinate 571,314, forward strand.
GAAATTTAATTCATATATACAAATGATATTAAGATTATTTACACTACCAGTATACTTTGACATATATACTATAACCATTAAATTTTTATCAGGTTATCAACTAATGTTTATATCAGAGATTTACATGTTATTACCTTATAAATGATCTAATGGCGCAAGTAAATATTTTGTATTTCTTAAATTGCAATAAATAAATAAATTGTTTCTTCTTAGTTTTTTTATTTAGTTTAGTTGACATATTGTTCCTCCTTTTTGTTGTATTCTTTTTCCCATTACTCTTATAATTCCCTCCATATCTAAAGTTAGAGCTTTCCGATTTTAATTTTAAGTTTCAAACTTTTACGTTGAAAATGAATTGCATTATTATTTGTTGGAAACATTTGACTTTTGACTGTTGGATAAAGCTAAAATATGATGTTCACTAATTAACCAACACTAAAAGTGACTATCCACCAGCTCTTTTTTTTTTTTTGGAACTACATAAATTTGGTCTTATATTCATAGTAATTATTATTTTATTTCACGTGGAAAAAGTTTACTACTTATGCATGATTATAAATTAATACTATCTAATTTTAAGTCCTAAAAGATTACGAGCTCAACAGTGTAAAGTACAATTAAATAATCTCTTAAGACTACTTATAAATCAAATAGAAGAAAAATGATTTTTTAAAAATCTCTTATTACATGTACTTGGTTGACGACATCTTTTTGTCGAAAAATTACTTTGTATAATTAGATAAATTTTTGTGTATATTTATATTACATTTTGACACCCCTTAACTTTTTTAAAAAATTTAATTTTTTTAAATTTTGATACCACCTTCGTGAAAATTTTTATTCTATCATTAATCGTAAAAGGACATATATATGGGGAAGGGCTTACACCTATACAAGGAAAGGGTAATGGTAGAATGGTAAAGATTAATTTACCCTTTTGTTAGAAGTGGTAGTCATTATTGTGTATTTACAGGTTATAAGTAGGATTAGTTTCATGAAAAAGATAGACAATGAACTAAGAATTTGTTTGATCATGAAAATTGTGGGGAAAAAATTAAAGTTATTTTTAAATTTTTGTGAATAACTTGAAATAAGAAAAATTAAAATAACTTGTTGAATACAATTTTCAAATTCCAATTTCGAATTTTACGGCTAAACATAACTTTTGAAATAAAATGTTTTTGATCATTATCTCTTAATATCTTTTTAAAAAAATTCAATTAATTCCTTCAATATTCGCGTGAAATGCCATTTGACACCATTTTAAAACAAAAATAGAGTGTGTACTACACAGCATTACTAGTTGAGGTGTGTTTTGATAAATATTTAGGGATAGTTTAGGTAAAAAATACAAACACTTAATAGTTCAAGTATAAACTCACAGAAAAATAATAGTATGATAGAAAGAAATAGATGAATTTTTCTACCATACTATCTACCAATTTGAATACTGCGGATTTTAGTCCACTCATTTCATTTAAGACATGAAATTGGAATCATAATAATGGCGTTGATAAGCTATGCACCTTCACAAAATGTTAATGAAAGAAAGCCTCCTTTACTTGATTGTCAAGAAGAGTAATTAGTAGGCAGTACCGTCGTAGCGCTTCAGATTGATCAAATACTTCAGTTATATTTTTAACCATAATTATCTCTTAACTTTAACTAGTTTGCTGAGACGTAACTAAACAAAAAACACACCTCTATGTATGTTGAATTGGCACACACGTACCTATTATCGATTAAAAACAAATAGTTTAGCCAATTCAACATCAAAATATATTTTAATTAGTGTTTAAAAAGATTCTATTGGGACTCACCTCGGAGCTCACCCCGGGGTAGGGCTATGACAAAACGCCTCGAGACTTATGTGTGGGTCTTAATTAGTTCTATGAGACTTACATCTTAGTTGGTATATGTGTACCTATACTATCGGTTAGAAACAAATAGTTTAGCTAATTCAACATCAAAATGTATTTTAAATTTTAATACAAAATGAGTGATAAATTAAGTATATGTAAAGAGAACAATGAACAATTCATATATAAAATTCACAAAAAGCCGATAATTTAGATTTGTTTTTATCATTTATTCTAATTTTATCGTATTGACTGAAATGTAACTATAGCTCCTAACAAGTTACCGACTTTTCATCAACTATTGCCTTACTAGTCACCAACTAGTTAATCAGACGTGAGCCCCTCCCCGACTAGATTGGTGTGTAAGGTTTCCTAGGTAGAATTAAAACTTATAGAAAGAAATATAGCGACGTTTCAACAATATGTTAATTGAACTATATGAGGTCAAACAGACACTGTATATTTTTTACAGTTGCAGTGTTTCTTCTTTTTTTATTTTTACATCTTTTTGGGTCCCCATGGTTTCAGTAGTGGAGGGACAATGGAATAGACAGAAATAAAAGAAAAGAAAAGGCTGTTTTTTTTTTCTTTTTTACCTTTGTTTCTCTTATGTCTAGGGACCCCAAAAATACCAAAAAAAAAAAAAAATGTAGGAAGGGAATATAAGAAACTATATACTATATAGCTTGAATGAGTTCATCTATCATGTGATATATAGCTAGTCTCCAAAAGCTTGTTAATAAATATTCATCTAGATATTTGAATTATGATATGTTATGGTTTGAATATTTGAATATGTAATAAAGTGTTTTTATTTGATATTTTCAACTCAATAACAACAACAGTAATAAACATATTCAATGTAATCTCAGAAATGACGTTTGAAAAGGTTAGGGTAGACTCTACGCAATCTTATTCCTGTCTTGTGAAGATTGAGAGGTTGTTTCCGAAAGTCACTCGGCTTATAAATTGCATCACTTCCAACTGATCAAATTTTAAAAAACTTAGGCAATGTTCTCAAACAGTACTTCTTACATAGATAAGTTAAGGTATGTTTGCATAAACAATCAGCCGAATTTCTGTTTACTTTTCCTAATAAGTATATATATATATATATATATATATATATACACACATCATATTCCGCTAGTTATTTTTATTTTAAACGGTTAAGTGTCCAATTACATAGCTTAAGTCTTCATAAATTTATTTTCTTACTTGAAATATTAATATTTTCTTTACCTATCTGAAATATTATCATCGTTCATACAAGTTTTTTTTTAATTTCTCACTCGATGTCCGTTACTCACATTAAAACTCGACTAAATCTGAATTTGCATTGAAAAATCCCACTATTGAAAAGTAAAGCACTCCCTGACAAAAACAATATTATCATTCTTCATATAAGTATTTTTTTTTTTTCACATAAGTATTTTATGAGTTGTCCAAACATATATAATGTTTGAATTGCATAAAATATGGAGAGTACAAGTTATTCTTTGTAGCATATTTTACCGTAATTAACTGCGCCGGAAAATGATTGCACTTTTGAATATTAGAAAACTCTATGTTCTGTCAAAGCTTAAAAAGTACATCTTTGTGAAACCAAAAATAATATTCTACCTCCTACTTTTTGTCTCTCTTTTTTCTTATATCTTCAATTACTCATGCTTATCCACATATTTTTTAACAATTATTTTAATATATTAATAGTGCAAAATAATTCATATCATTAAATAGCTAATATTAGAATTTTTGACAATTTGGATTCAAAATGAATACAAATCATGTGTCATATAGTGAGCTGAGGAGTCGAGTGATGTATCAACGCTATAAATTGAGTGTCAATAATTATTTATATTATATGCATTTTATTAAATTAGATATTTTATATATGTATTTTTTTTAAAATTGATCTAATAATATATCTGTTAACACCCTTCAAAGGAGTTGAATGATGCACTTATGGTGAGTTATCTATAAAAAAAACAATAACAACCAATTCTTTCTATATATATATATTATTTTTTTTTAGAAATTCTAGCTTTATTTTTTATTATGTTGTCAATAAGAAAGTAATTGTTGCCTTCACTTTTTATTTCTAGTTAAAAAATTTTTTTGTGAAAACTAGCGCTTGAATAATAAGATAGAAAAGCCTTTGTGTAAAATAATTCTTTTGATAGAGAGGTGAATTCTCTTCCTTGCCTCCCTCTTCTTGTCTAATTAACTTTAACATTTCCAATTTTTTGTAACTTTAAGTCTTTTCATGATTTTCAATTCTACGTCACTCCAGTGGATAATATTCTTTGCTCAAATTTGTCTTTTATCAAATGAAGAATAAAAAAATTTGTTCCAATTATGTGTTAAGCAACTTAGGTTGAGTTTTTTTGTTTTGTTTTTGTTTCGATATTCTGTATCTCCATTAAGGTTCATTTAAATTTAGATTATTAGAGATTAAACATTACCTTTAAAAGTGATTTCATATAAAAAATTCGAACTAGAAACATTTGATTTAGGTCTAGTAAATTTAGTATAATCACAATTACTTTCACATACATACAAGCTAAGGAACAAATAGACCATCAAATATAAATGGACTGTAGTCTATAGTCAATAAGAAACTTTGTTCTACCAAAAGGCTGAACCCTTTTGAATATTCTAAAAAATTCACCCCCCTTTTGTAATTCTTTTTTTTGTGTGTGTGGAGAAGTTATAATTGTCTTACAATAGGTAGTGGAAACATTACTATTCCAAGTCAAATTGCACTTTAGTCATTGCAGTTGTGAACAGTTAAGTTTCATTATATACTTTTTCTGGATTATCTATATGCATGGGATGATAGGAGCAGGTAAAGTTGCATAAAATAGATTTTTATTTGTATCTCGTGCTTATATGAGTTTAGTGTATTGAACTATCGTTTATTTGAAGGTTATTTTAAATTAGTGTTTGTTTATCTATTTGACCTATTATTTCAACTACAAAAAAATAGTTTTTAGGAGTTTTTCAAGTTTTCATTCAGAAAACTTCAGTTTTTTTTCAAGTTTAAATTTTCAAATACTATTATATTTTTATTTTTAAAAAACTCAATTAAATCATGTCCAAACTCCTATAACCAGTAAAAGAAACTATTGCATGAGCAATGGGGCATGAGTACCTTTTCCAAAAACTCATAAACTGAATTTGCAAACTCTTTTTTTTGGAAAACAACATTAATAATAACTATATCTCAGTCCCAAACAAATTAGAATCGACTATATGAATACTCATTACTTTGATTAAACTCACTCATGTAATTGACAAATTTTACCTTGACTACAATTTACCACAACCCTCGTCTTTTTATCGAATTTGAAACCAACAATATGAATAAGCTCAAACAAACAAAGTTAAAAAATAATGTTTTGTATTTTTTAGATCAGAAATTTTGAAAATCTTTTTTTCTGAAATTTTGCTCTAAGTTAATCATGTCACATAAAATAAGACAAAAATAGTAGTAGTATATTTTTAACTTCAATATAACATTAATTTTATTAAATGAAATTATAGAAAGAACAGTACTAAACAGTAAACCCTAAAGAACCTTTAAAGTGATATGAAATGATTATTTCCTCAGTTGAATGAATATACACACATATATACAACTTTTTACTATAATAGAAGTCTTATTAGATAAAAAATGATCTTTAACGGCAATAGCTTAATTATTGTTAAATATGCACTTTTAGTGGCAATTAACACTGTTTGTAAATGTTCCTAAAGCCTATAACGATATTAGATCTAATGACATTAACTAATGCCAACAAAAACTTTAGCACTCTTTGTGAATGTGTATATATATTTAAGCTAACAATTATTTTTTTAGTGTCTTGATGTAATTGATAAAATTATTGTCATACAGGTTCGAGCTGTACTAGAAACATGCAAAAATGTAGCACCCTAAGGTTGAGTGTAATAAATTCTGCGTGTAACAAAAGTTTAATGCACCAGACTGCTCTTTTGTATCCATTTTTTTTAATGATCTCTAATCCATTTTACCAAAAAAATGAAACTCTGAATGAGTCAAAAAGCATGTCAAAAATTTCACAATTTCCTGCTTTATGCTTCCACACTACTCCTACTACTACTACTACTACTATAAAAAACCAAACTTATCTCATTTTCTCACTTGCTCATACCACAAACCAAACTCACAAATTTTAGTAAAAAAAAAAAATAATCCAAATTTCAGTCAAATCAATATCTCTGACCAAAATTTTTGTGAAGAATATTTGTCAAAGAATCTTCAGAACATTTTTCAGAAAAACCTCTTAATCAACAATCTTTGTTTTGTTATATATCATCATCATATATTCTTCCTTTTTTCTTCATCAAGATTCTACCATTTTTTTTATAAAAAAAAAAACCATGTATCAATTTCCAAGTTTTTATGAACTAGGGAACACATGTTCAGATTCATATAATAATTTTCTTCATGAAATTATAAATTCATCATCAAGTGAAATGTTTAATAATATTAATAATTTGGAAAGTTCAAGTGTTAGTCCAAGATCAATGGCTGAAGCTAAAGCAATTGCAGCTAATAAAAGTCATAGTGAAGCTGAAAGAAGGAGAAGAAAAAGAATCAATGGACATCTTGCTACTCTTAGGAATCTCCTTCCTAACACTATCAAAGTAAGTTTTTTTTTCCAACTTTTGACTCATATTTTATGCAACTATATATTATATGTATATATATAACTTTTGACTCATATTTTATGCAACTATATATTATATGTATATATATATATATTATTTAGAGATGACATATGGATGAGTTGAGTTGAGTCGAGTTGATAAACAAGTCATAAGAGTCATGAGTTACTAAACAATGGTTAGGTTTTACCACTTTTGCGCTAGAGGCGCCGCACATGATTAGCTGAACATCTTTTACCAGAATATGACCTTTTGTATGTAGGTTAAATATTTTTACTTTTTATACATATATGTATATAATCTTGAATATTTTAACGAAATTTCTTACTTCGCTATTGCTTTTATGTATACTAATTGGATTATGACATCTTGCTACTAATATGTATATGTCATAATCCAATTTGTTTAAATGGGGGATAGGTCGAGTGAGTTACTAAAAAACGATTTGATATTGTCACCCCTAGTCCCCCACCTATATAGTGGTGCTAGCTGGAACCATATAGATTTAAAGGTGGTTAGTTTAATATTTTTTTATCAAATTATTATATTGTGTATATATGTTAAATATTAGTACTTTTTATACATATATATTAAATATCAAGTATTCTTAAAAAAATCTGAATTCGTCATTGTTTCTTAAAAAATTCTAAATTCGTCATTGTTTCTTACAAAATTCTAAATTCGTCATTGTTTCTAGATATATAGTATGCACTAATATGTCTTGCTCTAATATTTTTTACTTGAAATATGATGTATGCTGTTCAATAATCATGAAGCCCCTAGGGCCTAATACTCTAGTCTCTTTGCTTTTTTGCTTTTACACACCAAACAACATGTGATAGCTAGGTTTCATATATAGAATGAAGTTTTTTATTTTTTAAATGCAATTTAGGGTATAATCTTAGGTTCTTTTAATTATGATGTTCATACCTCATTTGATATAAATATCTTACTTGAAACGAGGATTTATCGGAAACCATCTCTCCTTCTTCACAAAATAAGAATAATGTTGTGTGTACGCTCCTAGATCCCACTTATAGAATTTACGTTGGGAATTACCTGATTCTGCCTTTACTATTCCTTGAAGAAATGATTAAATATTCATTTATAAAAAGAAATATACAATTTAGTCAAATATACCTCTTATAGTATTGTTGCTATTAAATAATTTTCATAATGATTGTGTCTCGCTTGAAATAATACCACATTTTCACGCTCAAAAAGGCAACTTTTACACGTTAGTCTTGACAAACGTCGGTAGTAGGGTACAAGTTATGTATTTATTTGAACTCGATAACTTTTCCGCATATTTTGTATTTATGTTAGTTACAGTAACAATATATTCAGTGTAGTCCTATAAATAGGGTATGAGTGTGTATGATGATCTTACTCCTATTTTTGTGGATAACAATGTTATTTTCGATAGATCTTGACAAATATATTTAACTTCAATAAATCAGATCTTGACAAATATATCGTTGGTACTGGCACCAGACCTGAAAACCAGAAATTTTTACTATGTTTGATCTGTTTTTTAATGTCTAGTACATTTTTGTGATATAGTTTCTAGAATTTGATGACACTTTACTGATGCTTATGATTTCATCTTTTTTTCTTGTGTGTGTGTACAATTAATTACCATATAATGTAATAGACTGAATTTTGTTAAATATTAAAATGAAACTATTTTGAATCTACCCTAAACTTAAGGGACCACATTTATCATTTTGTCTAACTTCATTTGTTCATCCAAAAATTGGCAGACAGACAAGGCCTCTTTACTAGCAGAGGCAGTAAGGTGTGTAAGGGAACTAAAGCAGACAACATCAGAACTAGGAGCAACAACAACAATCTCCGAAAACGACGAGGATGATCACACGACATTAATGACGAAATTAATGTTTCCGAGTGAATCGGACGAATTAAACCTAAGTTATTGTAACAATTATAGTAATAATAACAATACTGATAACGATAACAACTCGGACATAATAAAAGCATCAATGTGTTGTGAGGATAGGCCAGAAATTATGATGGAATTAAGAAGGGCATTGAGTACAGTACAAGGGAAAGTTGTAAGGGCAGAAATGTCAACAGTAGGAGGAAGAATTAAGTGTATTTTGTGGCTAGAAATGTTAGAAAATGGATGCAAAGAAGGGCTATTAGTGCAATTGAGAAGGGCATTAAAAGTGGTTATGGACAAGGCCAATTTTGGCCCACAAAATATGGGCCAGGATTTGTTAGGGAACAAAAGGCCACGTTTACAAGGGGGAACAATGAATTATGTTTGCAAAAATGGACAGCTCTAAAGAGACAAAGATTTGTCAACATAATGAGCAAAAGATGTTAATTGTGGAAAAAAGTTTTTAAGTGTTTTGTTTTTTGGTTTGTCTCTTGTTCTTTTTCTTTTTCTTTTTATTGCGTGGTTTTTGTATGATTATTTTACTATTTGGATTTGTGTTTAAGTTAGGAGTCGTTTGGTGGAAGGTATTAGTGAAAATAATATATGTATGTTAATTTTGGTATTTATATAATTTTTTGTTTGGTAGTGTTTTCATCTTATGAATTAGTTATATATCATATTCAGTATTATTCTTATACATGGTAAATCATGAAAATTATACGGGGGGAGGGGGAGGGGATACTATTCATCATGTTCTAGTAAAGTTTATTTAGTACTATTTCTACTTTGATATATAGTGTAGTTAATCACCCGAAAAGACCAGCTAAGCATTATTGACATGATCAGTCTTTATTTGACCAACTACCTAATACTACACACGCTCATCATATCCCATTCATTTAATACAACAAATCAAACAGTCGATAAAAGATAATGTCAACATAATTAATCTTAATATTATTGATGCCATGATTACTAATATATCATATTGATCAGTACTATTCTTGTACAACATACCAAACAGTATATTTTTGTTTTAAAAAAAAAAACATTCAAACCTTTTTGAAAATATTAATGGCTAATTTAATTGCTATTTATAGCTGAAAAATTGGAGATAAAATAAAAAAAGAAACCGTCGCCTGAGAGATTCGAACTCTCGCGGGGAAACCCCATGTACTTAGCAGGCACACGCCTTAACCACTCGGCCAAAGCGACTTCTTGACATGTATTTGTATATGTTTTTATAAATATTGTATTGATATTATTAGCTTGATGTTCGATAACTGCTTTGGACTCTATTAATTTAGATTCACGTAGGGAAGTACCATTACCATAAAAGACGACATTATATTTTTAGGACTCAAACCCAAGACCTTCAAGGGGTGGAGGTAGGCTTTAACATATGGGTTTGGGATGAACCCAATATCTTTGATCTAGAAATTAAATTTAGACAAAACTTGAGATCTAGAATCTAAGAATCCAAAAGTTCAAATTTTTTGGATTTATCTTTGAATTTACCCTTGTATATGTTGTGTCTCATTATTGTATGACTTTATGAAACTTAGTGTTGTAATTTTATGCGGCCCTTGGCATTACGCCACTAATTTCGTTGAGTCGCCTCTTAAAAACTACATCTATAATATAGATACTAGACAAAGAAAGAAGTTTAATTATGATAAACGAAAAAAACACAAATAATTAGATAAAAGCAACAGAAAAATACATCAAACTCTGTTTCACAATCAGACAATTCAAAAGACAGTACACATCACTCTGAAAATCAACTGAAAAACATCCGAAAAGAAACGATAGAACAAATAAGGTAAGTAAAACGAACAAGTACTAATATAGTAGGATGGAGCTTCAAGATAATATTAATTAGTCTGATGGAGGAGGTGAAAGTGTAGGAATGTTTGGTAGTGATGGCATGTTAGGCAGAGGATTCATGGTTGGCATTGGTGGCAGAGTCATTTTCGGGACGATAGAGGGCAATGTGGGCAAAGATGCAATACTTGGCAATGGTGGCAATGTGACTGCAAAGTTTGGAATATTTGGCAATTGTGGCATCGTTGGTTGAGGCAATGACGGGTTTGTAGGCAAGTTGGGAAGTTGTAGTAGGCTACGAGCAGCATGACTTGTCGATATGCTTGATAAGGACAATAATGCTACCATCACGAAAATAATTGAGTAGTTGATGGAAGCAGCCATTGTGTTAATTTTCCCTAAATTGGTTTGTTTTCACAAGGAAGTTAAGATGTGTTTTGATTTGAGTTTGATCATTTACTAAAGGGTATGTATATACATAGGGAAAGTTCCTTGGTGAAATGTTGGGTGAAGAAGCATAGGCTACTTTATTGTTAGTTAATCTTCCTAAATAATGTTGGTTTGAGGAACATGCACCAGCTTTTAAGTCAATACGTTTTCCAAGAGTGGTTATTTATAGATGAAATTTGGATCAACCATATTTGGTGGAGAATTGAGTATTCAGAACATACTAGTCAGACTAATTCAAATTCATGCCACGTAGGACCAATTAAAGGGAACACTCTCTATCAAGGGTTTCTTTATTCTAGAACTCGAGAGTTGAAGGATCAAAACCATTCAACTACACCCTTGTACTTGTTTATTGTTTCTTTTTATAAAAAAATGTTATTCTACTACCTAGGGGATATGTTTTTGCTTGCCTAATATATGATGCTCAAATAACTAATCAGCTCAACAATTTTTGAAGTCTTTTAACACATTTAGTTGAACAATCAAAAGGCAACCAAGTTTGGTAGTTTTACTCTTATTCAGAGTCTTTTTTTTCCAAAAGGAATAATCATTAGATTACAAAATCAATTGGTAAAAAATTAGTCCATCTAGTGTTTACAGTAAGCCAATGAGTGCAAGACATGTATATGTCTTGCATATACTTAGATTGTTTGATTCTTATAGTTTGTCGTCTAATTAGGGGTAAACATCGAGTACAAATATGTATTTACCAAATCAATTTATTTGATCATTCAAGTTTTGTTTTTTGAGGAATCTAAACTAATGCACATGAAAATATACTGCTTTCCAGTATAATATGTTGAGCTTGAGTTTAGCTGATTCTCCAACTGAGGGTAGACTTACCTGGACCGGGTGTTACACCGAGCCAATGCAATTTACCTTAGTTAAATGATTTAATGAAGTGAAAATATACATTAATTAACCATGGTTAAATGATAGTTGTGCTTGTGTATCTACCAACACATATTAGGGCTGCGCATCGGTCGGTTCGATTCGGTTTTGAAGTTTATCGGTTTGACTTATTGGTTATCGGTTTGTAGAGATGCTAAACTGTTAAAGAACCATTAAGATATTGACTTATCGGTTATTGGTTTATCGGTTATTGATCGTTATCGGTTTAACCGTTAAGATTTGACACAAAAAAAAGTCATTAAAAATCACTTAGAAACAAGGTGACAAACCAAATGAACCATGCACATGAGTTCACAAATTACATCTTGCTAAAAAGCAAACACTTTTACATTGTAGAATACCCAAGAGTTTGAGACAACAAAAAATAAAAGTAGGAAACTAAACTCTAAGTCAAGGACTTTATATAAAAAATGATAAAAATATAATTATTTAATTTACTATCAGGTTATCGATTAACCCGTTAAGAAAAAATCTCAAACCGTTAAGAATCGATAACCCGATAACAAAAAAAATCAAAACCGTTATCAAAACCGCTAAACCAATAACCCATTACTGATAAACCAATAATTTTTTTTCGGTTCGGGTTATCGGTTTTGGTTCGGTTTTGAACAGTCCTAACACATATTATACATTCATTGATTTAATGTAAATACCAGATGCGAGAGATACGTTTTTGCCCTTATTAAAAGCGTCCTAATAACAATTTACCAGAGTATTTCATTGACCTAATACATAGACAAACACTCAAACTTGATTTCACTCTAATTTTGAGAGTACACATCTAGATACCTCATCTCTACTCCGCTATGTCAATTGAACACTCCAACTTACAAAATGATTATCTAGACACTTCCAAAATTTATGTGTTAGGTCAACATTGGGTGTCCACGAGACACAATAAGGGCGAGTTGGAGTGTTTAGTTGCCAGTTGAGATCAAGTTCATATGTCTAGATGTGTTACTCTCAAAGTTAGGGTACATACTTGTCAGCTCAGGCCACGTTTGAGTGTCCGATTTCATTTTTTTTTACATAATTTCTTAAACCCTTTACTTAGTAGTATGAATCACTATTACTTCTCTAAATGAATTGCCATCTGATTGTGCGCAGAAAAATAGTTATGATCAAATTTGCTCAAAAAAATGTATGTATGTTGATCTTCGCGTATCAGGAAAATATTTTGGACAAATAACATACATGAATCAGTAATAGACACTGGATTGGATTAACACAAATGACAATCAATGTATAGCACTCAGAAGTGTATAAATGATACAGTACATCGTCGAGAATCACATAAAAGATTAAAATTACAAACAAACAAAAAACACGGTAGAGACCAGTATGGTAAGAAAGGTAAAAATCATGAGGTTGGAAGCTGCATGATTAGTTGGATGGAGGAGGTGAAAGTGTTGGAATGGTTGGAATTGCAGGAATATTCGGGAGTGATGGCATGTTGGGAAGAGGATTAGCGGGCATTGGAGGCAGAGTCATTTTCGGAACAGAGGGCAAAGTAGGCAAAGAAGGTAAAGGTGAATTAGCTGTTGGAAGTGTTGGCAAAGATGCAACACTTGGCAATGGTGGCAATGTTGCCAGCAAATTTGGAATATTTGGCAATTGTGGCATTGTTGGTTGAGGCAATGACGGGATCGTAGGCAAGTTGGGAAGTTGCAGTAGGCTACGAGCAGCATGACTAGTCGATATGCTTGATAAGGACAATAATGCTACCATCAACAAGAGGGCGATTGAGCAATTACTAGAAGCAGCCATATTTGTTGTAATTTGCAAGATTGCTTTGTAAGTTGGAAATTCTGTTTTAATTTGAGTGAGTTTGATCATTTTCTAAAGGGGTATATATAGGGTGAGTTGTTGAAAAACTAACAAGATTAGTGTATGAGATGTTTGGTGTGAAAGCATAACAACTCTATTGTTTGTTTTTAGTTTTGCTAATACTAGTGTCTTCTATAGGACTGTTTTCTGTTGATTCTTCCAATGTTGTTCAACTATTTATGAAATATGTTTGCTTGCCTAATATATGATGCTCAAATAACTAATCAGCTCAACAATATTTTGAAGTCTTGACACATTTGGTTAAACAATCACAAGGCAACCAAGTTTAATTTAGGGAAGAGTCTCTTTTCACATGTTGGGTGAAAGTTTATCCGTACTGGGTGTTTACACAAAATCAATTGAATGTAAGACATACGTCTTGCATATACACTTTTTAACACTTAACTGTAGTTAAGTGATATGCATATTTAGTTTGAAAATTGTAAATTCTTAAGGTTAATTGTTTAGTTAGGTGTAAACATCTGGTACGGATAAGTATAGTATTTCACCAAATCAATTTCCTCAAACCAACATTCAAGAAGGTTAACTAACACCTAACATCTCATCCAATTATGCTTATAGTCCTGAAGAACTTCCCCTATATAAACCCTATAGAGATGATTAAACTCAAATCAAGTCAAAACACAACATAATTTCCTTGTAAAACAAAGTCATCTAGCAAATTATACAACAATGGCTGCTATCAGCAATTGCTCAATCCTCTTTGTGATGATAGCATTATTGTCCTTGTCAAGCATCACCACAAGTCATGCTGCTCGTAGCCTACTGCAACTTCCAAACTTGCCTACGATCCCCTCGTTGCCTCAGCCAACAATGCCACAATTACCCACTATTCCCAATTTGCCAACAGCAGCCACATTGCCGCCATTGCCAAGCATTACATCTTTGCCAACACTTCCAACAGCTAATACACCATTGCCATCTTTGCCTACGTTGCCCTCTGTCCCGAAAATGACTCTGCCTCCAATGCCAGCCAATATTCCTCTTCCCAACATGCCCTCATTTCCGAAAATTCCCACAATTCCAACACTTTCACCTCCTCCATCCAACTAATCTCGCTATTTCCCACAATTTACGTGTCTTAACCCCATTGGTCTCTACTGTTTGATGTTTTCTCTGTTCTTTTTTCGTTTGTCCTCTTAATTTTTTTGATTTGTAAACGACACATCTTATCATTTGTACTCTATATATATGAGTGTTGTGCATTGATTATCCAGAAAAAAACATACTATTAATGCGATGCAATGTCTATTTTTTCGGTTATACATGTGTATGTATTTAATCCAGTATATCAAATATCAACATATGTTGCATTTCTCGAACAAATTGGATCATATTACACATAATTTTTTAAAAAACTAATTCAATCATTAACTGAAAGCAATCGAGTAAAGAAGTTTAACTAGAGCTTGCATATATGAAGCTTACCAAAAACATATACCAAAGTAATCTTGTTTTCGCGCATACAAATTAAACTGTGTGCACATGTGAGAAAAAAAACACTATGCATAGGAGTAAAACTCTCCAATGAGCTTGCTCGCATTGCCTGTTTGAATTCCCTATAACGGAGAAGAACTTTGATAGGCTAACAGTCAACATAAAACTAAATAATTGAAGATGAATCTCACCATACAAATATAGCATGAGCAAATGATCAAACCGGTACCTTTGGTCAAAATCATGTGTATTTGTTTTAAGAAATTCATTGAATATGTGCAACCCGATAACTTAAAAAGTACTAGTATCTCAATTCTCAAACCCATAATCTTCAAATTCTGGCTCCACTTCTGATTTTCAGTTTTTGACTACTTCCTAAAAGGGAAAGAACCCGAACATATAAAGAGGAATAGTACTTGTGAGTTTAGTATTACTATTTTTAGCTCTCTAACGTGCATATTGTTTCTTCGAGTAGATGGCTAAAAACACACCTTATTAACTATTTTTTTTTTTTGCGAGTTTCATACCTCAACTATCCATTATTCCATTTACCTATCTAAACTATTGCTCCCTTTGTACTAAAGACACATCGACGCTGAATCAGCCAAATATTTGTTCCCAATTGATAACAAGTATTTGACCAACTCAACATCAATGTGCCTTTTAAGAACAATAGATAGTTGAGGTATGAAACTATCTATTTCAACTCATGAAATAAAACAATAGATTATCTCAACTCACAAAAAAAGTGATAGTTTACATATGTTTTTGATCATTAACTCTATTTCTTTTGAGGACCAGAAAAAAAATTGTTGAGTTGATTAGTTATTTGACCATCATTAATTAAGCAATTAGTAAAGATCTCCTAATGTGATTAACTGTTCATCCCACCCACCCACCCACTCCCACACTTTTTTAATGGTATTTCAATGAAATAATGCGTTTAGTGTTATAGGATTTCAAGTTAATTAATGGACCTTTTAAATACATAAACGTGTCAATCTTTCTGGGACTAACTAAAAAGAAAAGTTTAGTCATAATTTTGTACGTATTGTCCTTATTAAAAGACCTCAAATTTGAGGAGCAAAAATTAAAGATCACCTCAAAATAGGGGCATCCGTGTGAATGACCCAAGTTCAGTCACATAAATTAGAACGGAGGAAGTACTAAAAACTGATTTCTCTGATTGCTATATTTATTAATAATTCATCAAGTATGGTTGATCCAATCTTCATCTATGTATAACTACTTCCATAATATTACCATCTTTGCCCACATTGCCCTCTGTTCCGAAGATGACTCTGCCACCAATGCCTTCGATGCTTTCACTTCCTAACATACCTGCAATTCCAACTATTCCAACACTTTCACCTCCTCCATCCAACTAATTTTCCGGCTTCCAACCGCGTGATTTTTACTTGTTTTACACTATTGTTCTCTACCGCGTGTTTTTTTTGCTTTTTCTTTTGTAATTTTAATCTTTTATGTGATTCTCAACGACGTATTGTATCATTTGTATTATTCTGAGTGATTTATATCATTTATGTTAATCCAATGCAGTATCTATTACTGATTCATATAAATGAAAATTATCCAATTATCAAATCTGCAAATCAATGCAAATTATCTTCTTTTTGGTTAATAGCAATCTAAGAAATTAGCAAAATTCAGTACATGCAGTGGTGTTTCGCAATAGTGACGGATCCAAGATTTAAAGTATATGAGTTCCTACAGTTGTGACCTCAACTTAACACTACAATAGTATCCGAGTGCATAGTTATTTTTAAAATATATGTATACAGGATCAAGTTTTTTTTCGTATAAATAAAATTGGGAAGATAAATTTCAGAATCAGAAAGAAGAAGAAACTAGAAAGGCATAGGCTGACTTGATATATGAACAAATAACTTCTCATTTTACTCATAGTAACATGAATCACATGAATTTATAGCTACATAAATGTATATGGCATGTTTCATATCACAAATTTCAAGTATCTTCTTCTATCTTTTCTTTAAACTTCGGTGGCAGTCAAATGTCGTCACATAAAATGGGACAGAGGGAGCATAGTTTGGTCATAGTCAGTCCGTCAAATGGTGGACTTGAAACTATTGGATGCTCATACACTGATGCACCAATTGTTGTTCATTGAAACAAAAATATTTACATTACAAATTTAGCAAACGCAAAAGAAATATCATCGAATATATTAGTTAGTTTGTTTTATATCAGATATGGTTGATCCAAACTTCATCCATATATTTGACTTACAAAATTTGTGCATATTCCTCAAATCAAACATTTAGGAAGGTGAACTAACAAAATATTAATATAGAGTTATCATATGCTTCTATTTTTTCAACAACTTTCCCTATATATACCCCTTAAATAAATAATCAAATTCACTCAAATTAAAATAGAACTTCCAAATTTCCATCCTTAAATAAAACAATCTTTGCAAATTACAACAAATATGGCTGCTTCCAGCAATTGCTCATTAATCGTCTTGTTGATCATACCATTATTGTCCTTATCGAGCATCACAACAAGTCATGCTGCTCGTAGCCTACTGCAACTTCCAAACTTGCCTACGATCCCCTCATTGCCTCAGCCAACAATGCCACAATTGCCCACTATTCCCAATTTGCCAACCGCAGCCACATTGCCACCATTGCCAAGCATTACATCTTTGCCAACACTTCCAACAGCTAATACACCATTGCCATCTTTGCCTACGTTGCCCTCTGTCCCGAAAATGACTCTGCCTCCAATGCCTGCCATGAATCCTCTGCCCAACATGCCATCACTTCCGAAAATTCCCACAATTCCAACCATTCCAACACTTTCACCTCCTCCATCCAACTAATCTCGCGGCTTCCAACACTTTACCTTTCTTGCCACATTGGTGTCTACCATTTGATGTTTTTGCTGTTCTTTTTTCATAAGTCCTTTTAATCTTTTTTATTTGTAATGGCGCATCTTATCATTTGTACTATATATATATATATGAGTGTTGTGCATTGATTTATATCCAAAAAAAACTTACTATTAATGCGATGCAGTGTCTATTTTTTCGGTTATACATGTGTATGTATTTATCCAGTATATCAAATATCAACATATGTTTCATTTCTCGAACAAATTGGATCATATAACACATAATTTTTTTTGAAACTAATTCGATCATTAACTGAAAGTAACAGAATAAAGAAGTTTAACTAGAGCTTGCATATATAAAGCTTACCAAAATCTTATACCAAAGTAATCTGTTTTTGCGCATACAAATTATATTATGCACACATGTGAGGAAAAAAACACTATGCATAGGAGTAAAACCCTCCTTTGAGCTTGCTCGCATTGCCTGTTTGAAGTCCGTATAGCAGAGAAGAACTTTGATAGGCTAGCAGTCAACACAAAACTAACTAATTGAAGATGAATCTCACCATACAAATATAGCATGAGCAAATGATCAAACCAGTAGCTTTGATCAAAATCATGTGTATTTGTTGTAAGAAATTCATTGAATATGTACAACACGATAACTTAAAAAGTACTAGTATCTCAATTCTCAAACCCGTAATCTTCAAATTCTGGCTCTACTTCTGATTTTCAGTTGTGACTACTTCCTAAAAGGGAAAGAACCCGAACATATAAAGAGGAATAGTACTTGTGAGTTTAGTATTACTATTTTTAGCTCTCTAACGTGCATATTGTTTCTTCGAGTTGATGGCTAAAAACACACCTGATTAAATATTATTTTTTTTGCGAGTTTCATACCTCAACTATCCATTATTCCATTTACCTATCTAAACTATTGCTCCCTTTGTATTAAAGACACATCGACGCTAAGTCAGCCAAATATTTGTTCCCAATTGATAACAAGTATTTGACCAACTCAACATCATGTGTCTTCTAATACAAATGGAGTAATAGTTTAGGTAAGTAAAGAGAATTTTAGATAGTTGAGGTATGAAACTATCTATTTCAACTCACGAAATAAAACAATAGATTATCTCAACTCATGAAAAAAGTGATAGTTTACATGTGTTTTTGGTCATTAACTCTATTTCTTTTGAGGACCAGAAAAAAAATTGTTGAGTTGATTAGTTATTTGACCATCATTAATTAAGTAATTAGCAAAGATCTCCTATTGTGATTAACTGTTCACCCCACCCACCCACCCACTCCCACACTTTTTAATGGTATTTCAATGAAATAATGCGTTTAGTGTTATAGGAATTCAAGTTAATTAATGGACCTTTTACATACATAAACGTGCCAATCTTTTTGGGACTAACTAAAAAGAAAAGTTTAGTCATAATTTTGTACGTATTGTCCTTATTAAAAGACCACAAATTTGAGGGCCAAAAATTAAAGATCACCTCAAAATAGGGGCATCTGTGCGAATGACCCAAGTTCATGAGTCACATTAAATTGAAACGGAGGAAGTAGTAAAAACTTATTTCTCTGATTGCTATATTTATTAATAGTTCATCAAATATGGTTGATCCAAACTTCATCTATATATAACTACTTCCATAATATTATTGACTCAAAAAGTTTGTGCATTTTCCTTAATTAACCAACATTTAGGAAGTTGAACTAACAAATTAATAAAGTTGTCATATAATCCTTCTGATTTCCCTATATATACCCCTTTAGTAAAATGATCAAACTCACTCAAACTAAAACAGAACTTTCAACTTCCATTACTACCATAATTTTCGCGAAAAAAAATATTAGTAATTGATCAAATTATCGACACAATGGCTGCTTATAACAACTCCTCAATCCTTTTTGCAATCATAGCATTGTTGTCCTTATCAAGCATTACCACAAGTTGTGCTGCTCGTAGCCTACTGCAACTTCCCAACTTGCCTACGATTCCCTCGTTGCCTCAGCCAACAATGCCAAAATTGCCTAATATTCCCAACTTGCCTGCAGCATTGCCACCATTGCCAACACTTCCAACAGCAACACCATTACCATCTTTGCCCACATTGCCCTCTGTTCCGAAGATGACTCTGCCGCCAATGCCTTCGATGCCTTCACTTCCCAACATGCCTGCAATTCCAACTATTCCAACACTTTCACCTCCTCGATCCAACTAATCTTCCGGCTTCCAACCGCGTGATTTTGACCTGTTTTACACTATGGTTCTCTACCGCGTGTTTTTTTTTGCTTTTTCTTTTGTAATTTTAATCTTTTATGTGATTCTCAACGATGTATTGTATCATTTGTACTATTCTGAGTGATTTATATTGATTTGTGTCATTTGTGTTAATCCAATGCAGTGTCTATTACTGATTCATGTGTATTTGTTCATGAATTCCTACAGTTGTGACCTCGAGTTAACACTACAATAGTATCCGAGTTCATAGTTTGGTAGATATTTAAATATATACAAGACTCCCTCCCACCAGAAGAAAGATTGATCGCTTTTGGAGAGTACCTTCTCATTGGGGCATGCCGGCAACCTTGCGGCTGAGAACTATCTGGTGCGGGAGTAATCCATCGAGCTGAATGCTTGGTTGAGTATTCTATCGGGGGCTCTCTATCCTGAAGATAATATTTTTTTTCATTCTTAAAAGCCTTCTTTCATAGATAATCAGTAGTATTCCTCTCGCTAGCTATTCTGAGTAAGAGGGGGAGGACTTGATGTGACTACTATTAGACCTCCAACCCCGAGAGACTCTACAATCATTATGGGCAGAAAATCAGTCTCAATCACCACATTTGTGAAGCCTTTATGCACACAGATTTCAGCAGCTAACTGAATAGCCATTATCTCAGAATACATATTAGTTTGAACGGGTAGCAGCACACCCTCTTCTCTTTTCTCTTCTTTTAGAAGCTGTCTGTGATCGGAACTTCTTTCGCTTTGAGAAAAAGTTATTGTGTTCACGTGAACCTATATCGGGGCATCTCTATCAGCCTCTGGCTTGCAGAGCATTTTAAGTTGACGAAACAGGTCATAATATTGCAAGAACTAGTCGAAATTTTCCAGGGAAAGTGTCATCATCAACTAAGATTATTGTCATTATTCTTCCTTTTTATTGTGCTGAATTTTCAAGAAATGTTGGAGCATTTTAGCCATCCCATTTTGATGGATTCTCTCATCTATAAATCAACACAAGTTGTTCTTCTTTGGCATATATCAATCACAAACAAAATCTTCCTACCTTATTATAGAGTATCAAGTTTTTTTCTTAAAGAATTTTGTTAGTTTCTAAGAACTTGTTGAATCCTGAGGATACACCAGCATCGGGTTAAATATCTTTAAGGACAATATCTTTAACACACCTCAAGCTTTCAAGAATTTTCTACCATTTACGTGAACAAGTATTTCTCGTAAGATTTTCAACAAAAACCATTAAAATGTGTTCCTTCCTTTGCCAAATAAGTCAGCAATGGCATTTAACTCTTCACTTCAACTCAATATCATTCTTGAAAGAATTCAAGGGAAGGTAATACATTGCTCTAGGGAAGCAAACTCGGTTGCAGACCCTATGGCTAAGTCTTAAGAATTTTTCGTTCAAATAACTTCTCACATGATTTTATAGTTACGTAAATGTATATGACATGCTGCATATCACAAATTGCAAATATCTTCTTCTTTTTTTCTTGAACTTCATTAGCAATCAAATACCGTCACATAAAATGGGACAGAGGGAGCATAGTTTGGTCATATTCAGTCAGTCCAATGGCGGACTTGAAACTATTGGATGCTTATACACTGATGCACCAATTGTTGTTCATTGAAACAAATATATTTACATTAAAAAATTAGTGTAAACGTAAAAGAATTATCGCCGAATATATTAATTAGTTAGTTTTGTATCAAATATGGTTGATCCAAACTTCATCCATATATTTAACTTTAAAAATTTGTGCATTTTCCTCAAATCAAACATTTAGGAAGGTGAACTAACAATTAATAGAGTTATCATATGCTTCTACACCAAACATCTCATGTAATGCTACTAGCTTTTCAACAACTTTCCCTATATATATACCCCTTTAGAAAATGATCAAATTCACTCAAATTAAAATAGAACTTCCAACTTCCATCCTCAAAAATTGCAATTTACAACAAATATGGCTGCTTCCAGCAATTGCTCATTAATCGTTTTGTTGATCGTAGCATTGTTTTCCTTATCAAGCATCACCACAAGCCATGCTGCTCGCGGTCTATTGCAACTTCCCAACTTGCCTAATATCCCGTCATTGCCTCAGCCAACTATGCCACAATTACCTACTATTCCCAAATTGCCCGCAACATTGCCACCATTGCCAAGTGTTGCATCGTTACCAACACTTCCAACAGCTAATTCACCGTTACCATCTTTGCCTACACTGCCCTCTGTTGTCCCGAAAATGACTCTGCCACCAATGCCCGCGAATCCTCTGCCAAACATGCCTTCACTTCCAAACATTCCTACACTTTCGCCTCCTCCATCTAACTAATTATCTCGTAGTTCCCATTGTATTAATTGATTTCAGTCTCTACGTACCACGTGTGATGTTTTTTTTTTTTTTGCTTTTGTCGCGTTAATGTATTTTAAGTGATTCTGAGCAATGTATTGTATCATTTATATGTAATGCAGTGTCTACTATTGAATTGATGTGTATTTGTCCAGCATGTTTCTCGGATAAGCAAAGATCAACATATTATTGTACATATATTGAACAAATCGGATCACAAACATATATGTAGTACATTAGTTAAAAACTACTAATTTCTTTGAAAATATTCTTATTGATGACAGAAATCGAGCAAAGGCACATTGTTTAACTAGATTGTATAAAAATCTTCGCAAATTTCTTCTTCTTGTTTTTCCACAATTAATTGGCATTTCATTCAGAGAATTAAGAGTGAGTTGATAGTGAAACTCAAGACATTCATGTTACCGTCTTTTATCAAGACAATGAGTTTCAAAGGGAAATGAATACGAGTGGATCAAGCAAGGTCTGAAGTTTAGGCATAAATGTCCAAACTTCAATCGCGTATGTCTGAAGTTAAGTTCAGAAAAAAATATCTGAAATTTGCTTAAACAAGCAATATGCTTAACTTCAGGTAAAATTTGTAACTTTGGATGAAGATTTTTCAACTTTAGTCGCGTATGACTAAAGTTGAGTTTGAAGTAGCTAGCTTAAACAGGGGTTCCAAATCGAGTATCTGCACACTTGCCCATAAATTGTGACACAATGGATATGGTTTATGCCCAGAAATGTGCGGCCCATGTATATATAAACAGGACTCTTTGTATATAGATGAAAACCAGCTAATTATTATCAATACGTATTACATCTTCATTTCAATCAAATATTTGGAATCTTTTCAGTCGCAAAGTTCTATCACGTGATTATTGTTATTAGAATGTGTTAGAATCTAGTGTTTACCATCATACCAAATGTTATAGCTGATAGCAAGGGGTGCAACTTTATTTCTTAACTAAGCTTACCAAACAAGCGTCATGTTCAATCATGACTACGATCCGGTCCACCCCAGCCCCCCTTGTGTGCCTTGCCATAGGCAGGATGTTGGTGTTATCCAACAGAACGCTTTTAAAAGAAGTAAGTTGTTTTCTTGTTCAACCATTTTCGATATATATTCTTACTAATAGAACGTCCAAATAAGACCATGACTTTACAAATTAGACTGAAAAGTAGTAGTATATATTTCAGTGTGCATTAATTTACAATATTATATTGTTGAGTTGATTAGTTATTTGACCATCAAATATTAGGCAAGCAAACATATCTCTTAGGTTGTTGAACAACATTGGAAGTATCAACAAACAAACAGTATTAGCAAAATTAAAAACAAACAATAAACAATTACAAGAAATGTGGTCGAATTTGGGATCCTTTTACCCCTTAACAATAGGTTTGGGGCTCGAGTTCTAGAATGAAAGAAATCCTTGGAAAGAACCACTCCCTTCAATTGGTCCTACGCAGCGTGAATCTGAATTAGTCTGGCTAGTGAGTTTTGAATACTCAATTACCCACCAAATATGGTTGATCCAAATTTCATCTATACATAACTACTCTTAGAAAACTTGTTGACTTAAAAGTTTGTGCATGTTCCTCAAACCAACATTCAAAAAAATTATTTAACAATTTAGAGTAATTAGAATTTAAAGCCTATGCTTCTTCACCCAACATTTCACCAAATCAAGAACTTCCTCTATATATACTCTTCGCTGATGATCAATCTCATCAACTCAAATCAAAACACAACTTAATTTCCTTGTGAAAAAAAAACAAATTTAGAGCAAATTAACAATGGCTGCTTCCATCAACTTCTCAATTCTTTTCGTGATCGTAGCATTATTGTCCTTATCAAGCATATCGACAAGTCATGCTGCTCGTAGCCTACTGCAACTTCCCAACTTGCCTACGATCCCAGCATTGCCTCAACCAACAATGCCACAATTGCCAAATATTCCAAATTTGCCCACAACATTGCCACCATTGCCAAGTGTTGCATCTTTGCCAACACTTCCAACAGCTAATTCACCTTTACCTTCTTTGCCTACACTGCCCTCTGTCCCGAAAATGACTCTGCCTCCAATGCCCGCGAATCCTCTTCCCAACATGCCATCACTTCCGAATATTCCTGCAATTCCAACACTTTCACCTCCTCCATCCAACTAATCATGCAGCTTCCAACCTCGTGATTTTTACCTTTCTTACCATACTGGTCTCTACCGCGTTTTTTGTTTGTTTGTAATTTTAATCTTTTATGTGATTCTCGACGATGTACTGTATCATTTATACTCTTCAGAGTGCTATACATTGATAGTCATTTGTGGTAATCCAATGCAGTGTCTATTACTGATGCATATATGTTATCTGTCTAATATATTTTCCTGATACGTGAAGATTAATGTACATACATTTTTCTGAACAAATTTGATTATAACTGTTTTTCCGCGCACAATCAGATGGCAATTCATTTAGAGAAGTAACAGTGATTCATACTACTAAGTAAAGGGTTTAAGAAATTATGTAAAAAAAAAATGAAATCGGCTAATACATAAACATACACTCAAACGTGGCCTGAGCTAACAAGTATGTACCCTAACTTTGAGAGTAACACATCTAGACATATGAACTTGGTCTCAACTGGCAACTAAACACTCCAACTCGTCCCTATTGTGTCTCGTGGACACCTGGTGTTGACCTAACACATAAATTTTGGAGGTATCTAGATAATCATTTTGTAAGTTGGAGTGTTCAATTGACATAGCGGAGTAGAGTTGAGGTATCTAGATGTGTGCTCTCAAAATTGGAGTACTTATCTGCCAGCTGAAATCAAGTTTGAGTGTTTGTCTATGTATTATGTCAATGAAATACTCTGGTAAATTGTTATTAGGACGCTTTTAAGAAGGGCAAAAACGTATCTCTCGCATCTAGTATTTACATTAAATCAATGAATGTATAATATGTGTTGGTAGATACACAAGCACAACTATCATTTAACCATGGTTAATTAATGTATATTTTCACTTCATTAAATCACTCAATTATGGTAAATTGTATTGGCTCGGTGTAACACCCGGTCCAGGTACGTAAGTGTAAGTCTACCCCCATTGGAGAATCAGCTCAACTCCGCCTCTACAAATTATACTGGAAAGCAGTATATTTTCATGTGCATTAGTTTAGATTCCTCAAAAAACAATACTTGAATGATCAAATAAAACACAAGTGAACTATCACTTTTTTTGTGAGTTGAGATAATCTATTGTTTTATTTCGTGAGTTGAAATAGATAGTTTCATACCTCAACTATCTATTGTTCTCTTTACTTACCTAAACTATTACTCCATTTGTATTAAAAGACACATCGATGTTGAGTTGGTCAAATACTTGTTATCGATAGGGAACAAATATTTGCTGACTCAGCGTCGATGTGTCTTTAATACAAAGGGAGCGATAGTTTAGTTAGGTAAATGGAATAATGGATAGTTGAGGTATAAAACTAGCAAAAATATAATAGTTAATCAGATGTGTTTTTTAACCATTAACTCGAAGAAACAATATGCTCGTTAGAGAGCTAAAAATAGTAATACTAAACTCACAAGTACTTTTCCTCTTTATATATTCGGGTTCTTTCCCTTTTAGGAAGTAGTCACAACTGATAATCAGAAGTGGAGCCAGAATTTGAAGATTACGGGTTTGAGAATTGGGATTCTAGTACTTTTAAGTTATCGAGTTCTAAATTTATAATTTTGCACATATTCAATGAATTTCTTAAAATAAATACACATGATTTTGACCAAAGCTACCGGTTTGATCATTTACTCATGCTATATTTGTATGGTGAGATTCATCTTCAATTAATTAGTTTTATGTTGATTGTTTGCCTATCAAAGTTCTTCTCCGTTATACGGACTTCAAACAGGCAGTGCGAGCAAGCTCACAGTAGATTTTACTCCTATGCATAGTGTTTTTTTCTCACATGGACGCGATAGTTAGGTTATAAAATCAATAATGATGATTCATTTTTTAGGAATGTAAACTAATGCACACGGAAATATATTGTTTTTCAATATAATTTTAAACTTCTTTACTCGATTTCTTTTAGTTAATGATAGAATTAGTTTCAAAAAAATTATGTGAAATATGATCCAATTTGATCGACAAATGCAATATATGTTTGATATACTGGATAAATACACATGTATAACTGAAAAAATAGACACTGCATCACATTAATACTAAGTTTTTTTTTTCTGGATAATCAATGCACAACACTCATATATATAGAGTACAAATGATAAGATGTGTCGTTTACAAATCAAAAAAATTAAGAGGACAAACGAAAAAGGAACAGAGAAAACATCAAACAGTAGAGACCAATGGGGTTAAGACACGTAAAATGTGGGAAATCGCGAGATTAGTTGGATGGAGGAGGTGAAAGTGTTGTAATTGTGGGAATTTTCGGAAATGAGGGCATGTTGGGAAGAGGAATATTGGCTGGCATTGGAGGCAGAGTCATTTTCGGGACAGAGGGCAACGTAGGCAAAGATGGCAATGGTGTATTAGCTGTTGGAAGTGTTGGCAAAGATGTAATGCTTGGCAATGGTGGCAATGTGGCTGCTGTTGGCAAATTGGGAATAGTGGGTAATTGTGGCATTGTTGGCTGAGGCAACGAGGGGATCGTAGGCAAGTTTGGAAGTTGCAGTAGGCTACGAGCAGCATGACTTGTGGTGATGCTTGACAAGGACAATAATGCTATCATCACAAAGAGGATTGAGCAATTGCTGATAGCAGCCATTGTTGTATAATTTGCTAGATGACTTTGTTTTACAAGGAAATTATGTTGTGTTTTGACTTGATTTGAGTTTAATCATCTCTATAGGGTTTATATAGGGGAAGTTCTTCAGGACTATAAGCATAATTGGATGAGATGTTAGGTGTTAGTTAACCTTCTTGAATGTTGGTTTGAGGAAATTGATTTGGTGAAATACAATACTTATCCGTACCAGATGTTTACACCTAACTAAACAATTAACCTTAAGAATTTACAATTTTCAAACTAAATATGCATATCACTTAACTATAGTTAAGTGTTAAAAAGTGTATATGCAAGACGTATGTCTTACATTCAATTGATTTTGTGTAAACACCCAGTACGGATAAACTTTCACCCAACAACGATCGGTCCATGTGAAAAAAGACTCTTCCCTAAATTTGGTTTCCTTGTTGATTGTTTAACCAAATATGTTGGAACTTCAAAATATTGTTGAGCAGATTAGTTATTTTGAGCATCATATATTAGGCAAGCAAACATATTTCTTAAGTAGTTAAACAACATTGGAAGGATCAACAAACAATAGTCCTATAGAAGACACTAGCATTAGCAAAATTAAAAACAAACAATAGAGTTGTTATGCTTTCACACCAAACATCTCATACACTAATCTTGTTAGTTTTTCAACAACTCACCCTATATATACCCCTTTAGAAAATGATCAAACTCACTCAAATTAAAACAGAATTTCCAACTTACAAAGCAATCTTGCAAATTACAACAAATATGGCTGCTTCTAGTAATTGCTCAATCGCCCTCTTGTTGATGGTAGCATTATTGTCCTTATCAAGCATATCGACTAGTCATGCTGCTCGTAGCCTACTGCAACTTCCCAACTTGCCTACGATCCCGTCATTGCCTCAACCAACAATGCCACAATTGCCAAATATTCCAAATTTGCCGGCAACATTGCCACCATTGCCAAGTGTTGCATCTTTGCCAACACTTCCAACAGCTAATTCACCTTTACCTTCTTTGCCTACTTTGCCCTCTGTTCCGAAAATGACTCTGCCTCCAATGCCCGCTAATCCTCTTCCCAACATGCCATCACTCCCGAATATTCCTGCAATTCCAACCATTCCAACACTTTCACCTCCTCCATCCAACTAATCTTGCAGCTTCCAACCACGTGATTTTTACCTTTCTTGCCGCGTTTTTTTTTGTTTGTTATTTTGATCTTTTATGTGATTCTCAACGATGTACTGTATCATTTATATACTTCTGAGTTCTATACATTGATAGTCATTTGTGTTAATCCAATGCAGTGTCTATTACTGATTCATGTATATTATTTGTCCAATTTATTTTCTTGATACGTAAAGATCAAAGTATGTACATTTTTTTCGAACAAATTTGATCATAACTGTTGTTCCATAATCAAATGGAATTTCATTTAGAGAACTAATAGTGAGTTGATACAACTGAGAAAAGGGCTTAAGAA